>CM046534.1:6675355-7192855 GCA_024713555.1 Spirodela polyrhiza
ATTCACAAAAACTTATGCATGCATTATGCCTGTAACAGCATCAAGATTTTAACAAGGAGACTTCAGCGCATGACCCAGAAGCCTACTGTTTCTCGGCTAAAAACACAGCCAGAGCTGATTTCTATGTTGGGAAATTCAGGGCTTCTGCAGCAAAGAAGAAACGCAGATGGGTTTTTCAGACGGCGGATAAAGGAATCATTTTTATAGATGAAGGAGGGCGCAGGGGTGGGCACCTGCGGCATGGGGAGGTAGAGCTTGAACTCAGGAGGGAGCTCCTCCTCGGAGTAGAGGCGGTCGGAGAAGTAGATCCTCCTGAGGCGACAGTTGGCGTGGACCTGGACCCGCAGGGTCTCCACGTAGTTGGTGCCGTAGGCCCTCCTGGTCAGGTCGGCGAGGTTCAGCTGGATGTTGTTCCAGCCCTCCTCCAGCTTCAGAGGCATGGTGCAGATGAAGGGCTTCACTCGTGTCAGAGCCTGCAAATAAGGAAAGAACATCAGCAAATTAGGAAATAGACAGGATGGGTCTCGAAGCCTATTTTGCATGCTATGCAGATGATCCCAGAGTCGCCCTCATGAGGCAGAGTTAATGGAGGAGATCAGCCTCCCTCCTCCCTCTGTGTGGACAGAGAGGGCCGGGCTCGGATCAGGATTCATATGGGTAAACCCGGAGCCCTTTCCTACTAGGGGTTCAGGATGTGCTTGGCTAGTATTTGCATAAATTTCCATCATGAAAATTCCAAAACTTTTCCATATAAACCCATCTAGATCCAGCTGGAGGTCTCCTCAGGCTAAACTACAGAGTTCTTTATCGGTTTATTAGGTGTCATCAATGGTGGAGGTATTTTTCTATGGTGAGCCCCAGTACCATCTTTGAAGATCTAGGTTTAGGATGACGAGGCTAAATACCATTCTTGAAATCATTAAGCCTTCCTGATGTTTCAAGTCCACAAATCTACTAAAGGGTACAGCAATGATGTTGTCAGCGGCAAGTGAGTATGATCAGATGATAGAAAATAAGAACATATTTTATAAACCTAACATCAACCATAAATTCATAATAAATTTCATAAGAACTTACTTGAAAATTCGAAGCTCGGAAACGCCGGCGAACATTCTTATCATCCAGAACTTGGATCTCAAATGTGAAGTATTTCTTCAAATTCTTCACGATCATAACAAGAAAAGGCAGCTTTATCCCAAGTGTCGCAACAGGGTCAGCAGGGCAAGTGATGTATACTGATTGCACATTTGACCCTACAATCTCAAGGACATTGGACTGGATGTCCTCATCCTGTGGCCGTTTTATCTGGCCGTTTACAACTGCAAAACTCGCAATTGAGAGAGATCACAAATGATACACAAGAAATAAGAAGCAATTTGCCACATCACACATGATAACGAGATATCTAGCAAACTAAAAGTCCACCCGATTAACCACAAAAAAGAAAAATCATAGGTTAATTTTTCACTTGAAATGGCATTTTATTAATTAAAGAACCAATGAAGCCCGCTAGAGTTTTGTGCCATTTTCTTGCAGTGATTATGTCAATGCTACATCTGTTCACTGGAATAGTGGTGCCTTGTACCACGCAGCATATGCCAGAACAGGGGACCAATCATCACTGATTTTAGAGTTTCATCCCCAATGACTTGTCCATCAGGCAAATATCCACATCCCCAATGATCCAACTTCGGGCAAACGTTCCTTCCACGTGCAAGTTTGTTTATTTTTCTAATGCTTAATGTTTATTTGTTTCTTTCCTTTTGTACTATACCTTCATTGGCACCAAGTTCCGAAACTCTTTTTAACGTGTCACAATATTTTAGTATATTCCATCTTTCGCCTAAAACGCTTTTCTCTTGTAAAAGTATGTTTTTATTTTATCAGTCCGCCAAGAATGAAGAGAGGGAAAAAAAAACATGCTTGACAGAAGGAAAAATATATTAGAGATCTAAGAGGGAATGGCAATGCAAAAAAACCTTCTTTATCCCATATTTGCAAGGGCTTGCTCCTGAAAAAAGAAACAGATGTATCAAACCCTCTACACTACAAGTTATGACAACCAGGAGCGTTTAAGGAACAAGTCATACCCAAGGCTGTATAAAATCGATAGAAATCCAGACTGAAATGTGTTCCTAAACATCCCTTCTCAGAAGATAATCACAGTCAGTTGAAGCACGAGATCAACCTGGACCAAACCACAAACACGGTGCAAAAATCCTCATCATTGGAGCATCTATCACAGAGAAGAATGATGATAAACTACAACACATCAACATACACACACACAGACAAAATAATATAAGTATGCATATAACATAGGGGAAAATAAGGGTGCAGATAAAATGCAACCAGTGAGTAGAGCAAATACCACTGCTCATAAAATAAAAATATCTAAATATTCAGGAGAAAGCATGTAATACGGTCATTAGAATATTTGATGGGGATAAGGGAAGAAACATATTTTTAAAATTCCTGAAATTTTTTTAAAAAGTTGTTGAGAACAATATGGTCATTAGAATAGAAAATGGCTTCTACATTGCGGATAGTTTAAATCATCAAATAACTCTGATTCTTCACGTCCAAAAGCATATCTTTCGGTCTATCCTTCTTCCCTTCTTATTAATGAGCTGATTCTACATATTTCAAATAAAGTTCCTTCGTGCAGACTATTTGGAGGCTACATATTACAGAGAATACAATAATGCTGAATTGGGACACAAACTTGGGAAACGAATGATTCTTTGGAATTATCAGTTTTTAATATCATGACGATCAAGAAAAAATAATGAGAAATCAATGTCCGGAAAAATGAGGATTAATTGCATTCAGAGTGACAATTAAAAGTTGTCTCGAAAAGACCATTGCAAACATAGTCTGATGATGAAGCATAGAAGAATCTAAACAATTATGTGGCATAAATGGAGGAAAAAATTATTATGATGGCACTCGTGCTATTTATTAGTTTCAGTTCATGAAAAGATTAACCTTTAATGAAGAATTATCATGTAGTGCACGTAATGCAACATTTTAGTAATAGATAATACATTCAGCAATCATATGTTTGAAAATACGGTGCCTACTTCCGTTCATGCACTAAACATACATAGGACATAGAATCTAGAAAAACATAAGATAATAATTATTTAAGTTTCATGGCTGTGAAAATGAGATATATTGTTACACTGTAAGTTCACACACGCAGCAATGGATTTTTATGTCCTGATAAATTTCTCTCCTTTGTTTCCTTCTTGTTTGGCGTAAAAAAGCCTACAGCATGATTCAGCACCAGTATTAATGTTCCATAAGATCTAATGTTCACACGTAAGGAAAACGCTGAAATCATAAATGCTTCGTCAGTTGGTAGGCACGTTTTATATCGATGGAGAGGATTGAATGTATCCATTTCCATCGTTAATGTGGGCTATGGAGGTAATCAAACAATCTCCAAGAACATGATTACCTCTTACGAATTGATGTATACTTCTGGCGACATTAATTGCACCTCACACTACCCCAGAGAATCTATTCTCCGATAAAACTTCCTCCCCACATTGTTCTTCCTTGAACATTAAAATAAAGAAAAAATAAACAGCCACATGAGACGCACACCCACAGACAGAATCTTCGGCAGGCAGGCAGGCTCTGGTGGACCGCCCACTGAGGCTCTCCACTTCACGAATCCAAAAAGAAGAGTAACTGAAAATACAAAACCCTAATCCACAAAAAATCAACTCTGAAAGTGTCGCAGAACTGTCCACAATACCAAGCAACTCACAACGGCGAACTGAAAATGAGCAAGCGAATAGAGGTCAATAAGAACGAGCAGAACACTCGTCCAGTACCTTCAAATCGCAGAAGGTCCGCAGAATTCCGTGTCTCCAGCCTACGCCCCCGATGTCAAATGCGGAGAAGATGAACAACAACCAACTGCACCTGACCGACGGAGAAGAGGAGATCAAATGCCCTCACGATACCTTCGATTCTTCGTATCTTCTCTCAATTGCCCCAATCAATTGCCCTTAAGAACCCCGAGGTTAACCTAGGGAACCTGACTTCAGCTCTCAAATCAGACGGAAAAGGAACGGCGCGCCACGCACGTGCCATTTAGGACATATTTATTTTATTTTATATTAAAAAACGATTATTCGTTCACATTTATGAATACAAATATTTTAATATATTATGCATATATATCTGAATTATAAAACGGTTTTTCCGTAAAACAAGGAATGGATAACTACTACTCACAGAAGGATGCCGTTTAAGTGGACTTGCTCGGAGCCCCATCTTAACACCTACCCGAGAACGGACGGTCGAGATCGAGTTATTCAAGCAAATCAACGTATGGAATCCGTTCGGCGGACAAGGGTTCTGAGGAGAACCATAAGATGGGGAGTTCCGCGGCGTAGAATAAACTCTGGGTTTTGCGAAACAGCTGCGACGCGCAGAACTAGTGGGCTGCAGTGCCGCGCCCACCGTGAACGAGAGCCAAGTATTCTCAACACGTGGACCAATAGGAATGCGGATTCAGATAGCGGCCTCCTGGCCGCAAGTTTTGATCCTTACAGGGCCGGCTTCGTCTTCATCCACAAGAGTCGCCAGCGTGTCTGAACGTCCGACGGCGCGGAGGAGGAGAAGGAGAAGAGGAGGTGGTTCCAGGGAAGGCCGGCGCCATCCACCGAGGGCTCTCTGGACAACGTTCTTGCTTCTTTGGAAGGCAACCGAGAGGTGCGTATCTCCGATTGTCTGAGTCCTGTGGATCGGGAAACTGGATGGTTCTTCCTCTAATTGCTTCTCTGTGTGTTTTCTTCCCCTCTTTTTTCCTTTCTTTCTTTCTTTCTTCTTCGTTTTGTCCTGTTTGATAGACCAGTCACCGGAAAAGAAGATTGCAAGACCGGAAGGTTTGCCGTCGAAAACCTAAGATGGCGGTCTGCTGCGAAGATACCGGTGACATGTCCCCAAATTTTTCTGTTAATGGAATTTTTGTCCCGCCTCTGATAATGTTTTCTTGATACTTTATAATAGCCACCTGTGGAATATTTTCCTCCTTTTTTGTAGATACCCAGGAGAGAGAGCACTGGAGTAAATTTCTCTCTTGGGTTGCTTTATCTCTTAGAACATCAGATTTGGTCTTTGCAGATCGTCGTCCTTCCCTCTTGCATCACCTCTGTCTGCTGAGAGGAAGGTTCATAGGAAATGGGGGATGACTTATTACAAGAGCCCTATATTTTGATTTTATTAAATTCACGGTGGTTTATCCAAACCAGGTATTGCGATTTTGATTTGGTGTTGAAGGGAAGATAGCTTTATTCCTCGTAGATAATTACAGATCTTCATGGAATGAAATTCCGAACGTTTTTACTTTATTCCTTGCATAGATCTGCAATATGAAAATTGCTTTTGTAATTTCTTTAGCATCAGCTTTGTCATTTCAACGAAATATCATATTTATTTCAGGATAGGGGTATGGATTGGTGCTTTAGAAGAGAGGTTGATGATCTCATTGTTCCCAACGGTTCACAGTCTTCTGATAGATTGTATGCGGAAGATGGATCCCCATCCTCTAACAGCTGGTTCCAGTGGGAATTCGGCAGAGGTGAAACCCTCGTACGACCAGACAAATTCTTCAGCAAAACCATGAAAAAAGATGACACAGCATCAAGCTTTGATGGTAGAAGCCTGTATGAACAGTTTAAGCAAGAATCTTGTCTCCGTGATGCCAAAGACTCTGATGACCAGGGCGCATATGGGGATCTTTTGTTCGCTGACAGCTGTGCGAGGACATCAGATCCATCCTTTCAGAAGAGTGAGCATCTGGGCGATCTGCCAGACCACCCGCTGCAGAACAGCTTGGAGCGGATGGATTTCTGGTACTTTCCAGTGCCTGCAGAAGCAACTACTCCTAGAAGACGTTTTAAGATGCCGACGAACTCACAGGTTTTTTTTTTTTTTTTTTCCTCTCTCTCTCTCTCTCTCTGTGTGCAGGGATTCTGGATTTATTGCAGAGATACCTCAGATGGAGAGCCCATCCAATTCCACAGACACTGCATACATATCTGAATCATTTCGGAATTTCGCATCAGACATGATCATTGATCCGAATAATTCTCTGAATGATCCCTCTTTTACGGGGAGCCCGATCTACCTCGAAAGGCCATTCACTCCTCAGGCTGATGATGTTACTGAACATGAAGGCCGCGGAACTGATGTTTCCCCGTTCTGTGCGACTGGTAGTTCCAAGAGTCTGGAAGGTTCAGCTACGGTAAAGGTGCTATCTTTCATGTGTTTATTAACCAGGTATATGGTAGTTGGGGAAAATCCAAACATGAACTTGTGCCTGTCTTTGTGCAAACCATTGTCTGCTGTTTGTGGAAATATCTGAATCAGCTTGCATTTGGTTGTATAAAAGCTGTCATGACTAGACTATTTTCTGCGATATAATAATATGAATGGACACCCAATACAAGTTGCTGAAGATTTTGTGCAGTCAATATATATATTTCTTGATGAATATAATCTCATTGGTACATTCTGGACTCTGAGGTTCCGTATAGACATTCTGGACTATGAATTGCTCTCTTTCTTTGGGGTTTTGGCGCATTATTTGATAATCTGAGGATCCTCTTTTGGAGAAGCTGTGATCTTTAGCCTGCGAATGTACAGAAAAGTGACAAGTTCCTGTCTGTCTCGTATCCATGGTCCAAAATAAGAAGCTGATCGCAAATGGCCCTCCTAATCCCCATTTCCTTATTTTGGTTCCTGTACGCCCAGTCTCATCCCATACCATAATCAGCCCTACCCTCTTTAGTCCAGCGTCCAATTGGTCCATATGTTGAACATAATTTCTAATTTCAGGTCTATGAAAGGTCAGTTGAACCAAAGTCGACTGCAATATTTTCCTTCAAAGATATCATGAGCGGTAATGGATGAAAGACGACTCAGCGACACAAATAAAAAGAACTTAAAACGAATGATTTGTTTAGAATTTGTTCCTCTTCATTGCATTTGTTTGCATCATAGACCCGAAGCTCATGTTTTTTTTTTTGGGTCAAAACTATATTTCATCGTAGATAATTAAGTGGCCCAATACTCATGATCCTTGTTCTCCTTTCAGGTTTTGCCGTACTCAGCTCTGGTTCCTGCTGAGCTAAGTACATCCGAGGAGATGGCTGGCCATCTTCAAGAAGAGCCATGCTTGGAAGCTAATGTCCTTCAGGAGCTCGAAGGGGTGATGTCACAGGTAACATTCACAAAGCTATGGGAGCTCCCCAAAATTCCATGAATCCAACGGATTTTTTATATCTTTTCTTCATTCATATGAACAGCTGACCACAAAAATGAGGATCTGCTTCCGCGACGGCTTGTACCGCCTTGCCGAGACATCAAAGCAGCACTCCTCACTTGCGGAGGACGAGCCATCTTCAAGCGTGGACGTCAACAACCCACGGTGAGATTTCATTACTCTTCCAATATCTTCTCCAAAACCGCTCCTTTAATCTTATTTTCCAGCGAAAAATTCACCGGAGACGCGTTTTTTTAATATCCTCCGTTCATTTACCGGATTGGGAAATAGAAAAAACCATGGTCTGTTAGCAAGATCCTCCTTCAGCTCCTCCATCATGTGAATCATCGACTGCCCAACATGAAAACCATGGTCTCTGTATTTATTATCCTCAATTCGTCTGCAAATACCCTGATCACCTCGGCTTTGGCCAAATTATGTGCAGGCGCTGTGCCCCAAATTCTGCGGAGAGGGAGACGAACGCCATAGACAGGATCATCGCCAACATGATGTTCAACAATCTGGTTCCTCCACACTCCTTTTCGCAGTCAAGGGGAGCCGCCTAGCGCGGCGAGTCCTTCACCTCGGCGCCGCCACCCAGAATACCTGCTATTTAAGGGGACAGCGGGCGGCGAAGAAGCCTTCGAAACGAAGATCGATGCTGTGCAAATTTAGTAATTTGATGGTGTTATAATGGATGAGTGAGCTTCCCCTCCACGGTGTTCCTCCCTGTTCATTGTAGATACGAATGTCTCCTAGATGCAAGCTGTTGGCTCGGGAATTTTGTAGGCGTAGATTATATGCTTTCCACAGTGCTACTGTAAGAACTTCATGCCCAAACTTCAAAGAGGGCCATAGTTGACCATGATGATTGAAGCTTGATTTTCAGTAGTTCCTCACAGACTTGGTTATCATCTAGACGAAGACACAGAGAGAGAGAGAGAGAGAGAGAGACGTTACCTCGATTGCAAGATGCCTGAAAACGATGGGAACCCGGGCCACGCGGCGGCTCAATCGTTGCAGCGCCTCCCTCGTACGCCGGAGGTGCTGGTAAGAGCCAAACTTCTGACATGAATGACGTAAATACCAATCTTGAGGGCCATATTGCATGTCCCAAGAGACTCTCTCTCCTCTCTCTCTCAAGACAAAATCTCCCCGCTGGCATTCATTTTTACCCTTTTAGCGTACCCATGGCCCTCCTCTCTCCAAGGCACGCGCTTGTACCCGGGCTTCCTCTTGACCTTGTCTTCTTCTTCACTACCCGTTTTCCAGCCCCCCCCGCCTCTCTCTCTCTCTGTATCTATCTATCTATCTAACTATACATCTGGGTCTCCCATCACATCCATCCGGACGCAGACAGACAGACGCTGGCTCGCCTGAAAAACCGCTCTCACGGAGAATCTTCGTCGTCTCATCCCACGGGCCGCATCCGGATCGAAAGGCGCAGCCACATCTCCCCGCTCGGTGGCTTCCAAGGCGTCGTCTTCAGGCAAGGCGTCGTCCACTGGTTCTCCGCAGCATCTCACCAGGGGATATGCCTTCCGTGAGTGAGTGCCCCGCCGGTGTTCGACGTTTTGCCCCGACAGGGAGGATGACATTCCGTACGTGCCGATGGCCAGCGAGCGCCCCACGTCGTCTTCTCCACACGAATAAAAACTCGTATATTTCGTAAACATCGCATTTAAGAGGCGTCGACGGGCCTTGGGCTCACTAAAAAGCCCGGTCTCGGCTCAGCCCGGAGAAAAGCCCCGAAAGCAGATCTTGGGTGGGACCCACGCGAAATCCGTGGCGGGGCCCTGGCGGGCCACTGGAGGGGCAAAAATATAAGAAAGTTTTGGTAATACTTGGCCTAATTTGTGGAATAACTAAGGACTAATTGCTTTAAGATCCATGTCATAATATTAGGAGAATGCTATTTCCTCCCCATTTCTTAATTATTAGGAAAGAAACTTGCTTTCTGACAATTAAAGAAGAAATGAGGGTGGTATAGCTATGGTTTTAATTATTTTTTGGAAAATTTGAGCACTGCCCCCCCGTAATCAAGATGTGGGACCCCGCGGGATACCCGAAATATTTTTTGTGGGCCCGCTGTGGTCAACGCGGAGACGGTGGGGGTCCCAACTTGGGATATTTCCAAATTGGACCGGTATCCGACCTACTACACGCAAGTGGGCTCATAAAACGGGCTTTTTAAACAGAAAAGCCCGCACTTGTTGTGGCTCATAAAAAGCCCGAAAAATAAGCCCCAAGTGAGCAACTGCCACGCAGAGAGAGATAGGAGGGGGGATCGGGTCCGGGCCTGGTCTGGTCGGGCTTAAGGCCCAAACCCGGAGAGAGGCGATCCGGGCTTTGGGCCTACGGGCCGCGACAGGATGAAGGCCCATTTATTTTTCCTGTGGGGTCGAGGGGCGTTTACAAATTTGAGGCGCCTCCTCGATCTCCTCCCGCTCCGCCGGCGTGGGAAGGAGCGGGATTCTTCGTCTTCTCCGGCGATCGGAGCAGTTCCTGGTTCCGTCGCTCGTCCGTCGTCGAGGTATGGGCGATGGATTCCCGCATCTTCTGGAGTTTGTTTTGGTCTTTCTCCTCCGATTTTCCTTCGCCTCTCCCTCCGTACGGTTGTCGCCAGGCGAAGTGAGGGTTTTTCGTCTTTCCTTGCCGAGGGATTCGCGGTTCCTGTGGTCGCCGGTACTTTCCCGAAGTAGTGATATGTTGGGACCCTGGGGGACAGTAGGCTGTTTTCCTTCAGGTCTCCCCCCTGTTTCTTCTCCGTCTTCTCTCTGAACTGGCGTAGAAGAAGCGAGCGGGAGGGGTGAAGGAAACGAAGGTTAAGGCATCCTACAGAAGGTTGATTTTTATTCACAAGCGCCTGCGACTTTCATGTTTGATCGAATAGTTTTTGGATTTTGTTGATGTACAAAATTTAGGGGAGGAGTTCTCCTTACCTGTTCGTCGATCTTGGTCCTCTACGCTTGATGTAACTAGGGTTCCTTCGGCAGGTGGCACAGCGAGGGCAATTGATTGAATCGTAAAACATGCCCTACCTGGTGAGGGAGAACGTGTTCATCGGGAAGATCGATGACGCCGCTGATATCCTCATGAAAGGCACCGGAGAGATCACCCACGTCCTTTCCCTCCTCAGCTCGGCCGCCATCTCGTTCTTCTCTGATTGGAAGTCAAGTGTCTCGATCCCGACCCAGGAGATACGTAAGGTCTTTGCTGGTGAATCTGGGAGACCATCTGGCTCAGATGACGAAGCCGACGTCTCCCCAAAGAAGGAAGTCTCCCAAGGGAAGCTCAAGTACTCGCTTGAGCTGGCAGGCCCGGGAATGAAGATTGTGAGGTTAGCGGTGCCGCTAAGGGACATGGAGGGGGAAAACCTATTGGACCGTCTTGACATCTGTCTCGACTTCATTGAAAAAAGCAGGAAGGAGGGTTCAATTCTGGTGCATTGTTTTGCTGGTGTCTCTAGAAGGTACATGAACTATTTTTGTCTTCCGAACTTTTGATTTTGTGAATCCTATTGACTATCCAGATTTCTGAGGTCATCCAATAAGAGTTACATGACTAGCTGTAGAATGTAGGAGACACGAGCTCGGTTTATTCATCTTGTTTTTTCCTTAAATTTCGCCGAATAATCTTGATGAATTATTTGATTAGGTAAAGACTATCTTGTTTTTCCAGAAAAATTATCGATGAACCTTAATGGAGTAGCTTCTATTTCTTGGATGATTCAGGAAAATGTAATTTATGATTTGGCATGTCGAAATGGAATGGCCTTACCTTTTCTTTATCGTGAATGTTAATATAATTACATATTTATGTTATAGTACGCCTGGTCCGAATCTGCAGACTTATGTTTTACCTGGTAACTCTTGCAGGAAGCATAGTTCACTTTCCGTAAACTCTTTCGTTTGCGTGAAAGTATAATGCTTCACCTCTGTTCTTTTCTTCCTTCACTTCTGAACTGATGTGGGCTTAGAGGCTTGTTCCCCTTTTTCCTTCTGACACCTTATTTTTTACGTTGCAAATTTATAGATCAAATTAGAACTTGTTGGTTTTGGTGCCTGAAATTAATTACCTCACATTGTACATTTATTTCCTTAAAGGGCACTATACTCTCGAGAGGGCAACGGAGCTAAATCTTGTTTATTCATTATTTTATTTCGCCGATTTCCCTATGTTTTTGTAAATAAATGAGTCTCGTGGTGGTGGGCTGTCAAGTTTTAGATTGACTTAAAATTAAGGTTTACATGCTCCTCTCCTTTGTGTTTTTTCTTTTTTGTGCAGTGCAGCCGTCGTTACAGCGTATCTAATGAAAACTGAACGAAAATCCCTAGAAGGTTACAAAAAGTTTTACCTTTGAGCCAACAGTCTTGCCTCTACGATTCATATTTATTTCCTTCCACCATTGTGCAGATGCTCTCGAATCCCTGGAGCAGGTCTGTGAATTTGTTTGCCCGAATGATGGCTTCAAGGATCAGGTGGCTGATCATCTTACACATGCATGTAGTATGATTGAGATTTCTTGATTTCTTTGGTACTGAATTTAGTCTTCATCTGTCTTATTTCAGCTAAAAATGTTTGAGGATATGGGTTTCAAGGTGGACCCCACCAGCCCCATCTATAAGCGCTTTCGGTTGAAGGTACTTGGTGAGTTTCCTCGCCCCCTTCGACTTGATAATCGCACCAATCTATTGTTACATAAGAGATACCCTATTCCATGTCATCAGCCTGTTGAACCAAGGAATGCCATGCACTTTCCTCATTTAGAATATAGAAAGAGCCGACTGAATAAGCATGGGTGTCGATCCTACTTAGTGAACTAAATAATCTTAGTCAAATGGTGTTTAGATACCCGGAAGCCTCTCTCTCTCTCTCTCTCTCTCTCTCTCTCTCTCTCTCTCTCTCTCTCTCTCTCAGATACGTGCATATGAAAGGCCCGCCCTAGGCTCCACCGCTTGAATACTTTATGATAATGCGTAACTCGAAGATAGGATTATCACTCTAACACATCCCTGGACGGTTTCAGGTGATTCCTATAACCGGGGTCACAAGATTGACAGCTCCACTTTCGGGGCCGACCCTGGGCTCCCTCCACCGTTGAACCTTCCGGAGGCTGCCCCCAAGCAGAACGCGCCGGCTGTGGCCTACCGCTGCAAGAAGTGCAGAAGGGTGGTGGCCCTGCAGGAGAACGTGGTTGGCCACAACCCTGGAGAGGGCGAGGCCTGTTTTGGGTGGCAAAAGAGGAGAAGCGGCAACCCCTTCAATAGGCGCGGCGAGCCGGATTGCTCCTCCATATTTGTCGAGCCCCTGCGGTGGATGACCGAAGGTGAGATTCATTGAACCAAGTTTCCAGCTTCTCAATGTCTAAGTTCCCAGCAGAGCCGCCAATTGCCCACCATGCCCAGCTAAGCTCGTAAATCATATGTTCAACTGGCCCCAGATCAGCTCGAATGGGCCGATTTTGCATCAAATCTCTCATAGCGATAATATATGTATATATATATATATAAAAAGATAACTAGGAGCGTTTTGTGGTGTGCCTGTCATTATTGTGTCTGATGCTTGGTTCTAAAAATGGCAGTGGAGGGAGGCGGGCTGGAGGGGAAGCTCTCCTGTATCCACTGTGAAGCACGACTGGGTTACTTCAACTGGTCTGGCATCCAGTGCAGCTGTGGCAGCTGGATCACGCCTGCCTTTCAGATCCACAAGAACCGGGTCGACGTCAGCACCGTGTGATGATCATGCCCTTCTAGGGAGAACCGGCAGGGAAGGTCCTAGCTGACTGATGGCGTGTTCTACCCTACTTTTTTACAGAGCTTCCCATTTCTTCGGAGCTCTGCTGCAATGGAGCCTCGGCAGTTGACCACCTCGCCAAAAACCTCCCTAGATCCCACCCAAAAGGGTAGCTATTGCTGAATTTTGGTTAGTCCTTTCCTGGTGTAGGGTTTTCAGGTGGATCCACAGCGCACGGCTCAAGGTATTGTAAGATTTGGAGTATTTACTGAAGATATAAAGAACCCGGAGAGGGGTAAGAGCTTCTCTCACTCGAGAGGAAGAACTCTATAAGTTTTCCATTTTTGTTCAGGTGAAATGAAGAAAGATTATACGACTGAGACTGGAGTTGACTTTTTTCCTTCGTTTTAAGAATTTCATCACGCGAGTTTTCAACCTCCTCTCTCGTGAGATCCAATTCATGATGATAAACTTGTGCAGACTCTGGGTTCATACTGTCGGAGCAGCTGAGTGACCCACTGGAAACTTTTTTGTAGCTACTCCAATTTGACCATATGCTTTGTTGATAGAGAGAGAGAGAGAGAGAGAGAGAGAGATAAGGTCTTCCTTCCACTACTCGTGGATTTTTTCCTCTTCTGCTCCATTGTTGTATGAAAATGTCTGAAAAATGCTGCAGGAATGGCCCCCAACATGAGAGATCTCCAGGCAAATAGAGGGCTAGGGCTCCCCATCCAAAAATGGAAGCCACAGTGACCAGGAAAAACAAAAAAATTGAGTAAATCAGGATACTTCTATATACGTGCCCTCAGCCATGGCACAGGGTTACTCCAAGGCTTTGCTGGGCCACAGCCTCCTCCACGTGGCAATCTCCTCTTTCTTCAGCTTCCTGAGGCCCCCGTAGAAGCCACTGGTCTCGTTCCCTTCTTCTGAATGACCCCGTCGACTTATTGTTGTCTGTCTCCAACGAGAACTGGCCGAATATTGCTTGAATTCCACTACCAATTTGTCTGCCCAACAAGAAAATAAAGGAAATGCATGGTTCTTTAATGACTTTCTCTATCCAATAAAAGGGATTTTTTTTATAAAACTTATTTCCCACAAATGAGGATTTAATCAATTTCTCAGCCCAAATAGGAAATTTTAGAAAACAGTTCTATAAATACCAAAGAATTTCATGGTTTCTCATTCAAACTCTCACCACAGCCGTTGCTTGTTCATTAAGGAAATTTTAATAGGAATCTTCTTGTAGAAGCAAAGGACCGGCATTGCACTTTAATGAATCTCTCACCACTGCCATTGCATGCCCCAAACAGAAAAAAAAAAAATTAAAGTTTTTTTTATAAAGTCAAGGAATCACATATAATATTTTTAATGAATTTCTCACCCCTATCATTGTCTCCCCAGCAAGGGAAGTTTAATTTTTTTTTTGTTTACAGAAATGAAGGAATTTCATGGCTTATGCAATAACTTCTTACCGCTGCTGCAACACTGGCAGTGGCGCCCGTCCCCAATGCAGGACTCCAGGTGACCCACCTCGCCATACCACCAGCCTGAAAGCAAAATCAAGAATAGGCGTTGATAAGGGTTCATTACCATAGTTTCAGGTAAAGTTGCAGAAAATAAATAAAATTTATCACACAATCCTCAATATTATAAAAGTTTTAAACCACCCATCGTGCCCTGACTAAAAAAGGCATCATAAACAATCGAAGAGAAACGTATATTCTGAAAGAAACTGCAGAAAAAAATCAAATTTAGGAAAAAAAATTCACAATATTCGGATTTTATGGACCCTGCTTGACAGATTCAGCTTAAAAAAAAAGGTATACTAAAAATAGTAGCTAACAATTATTAAGTCAATGCATACATAATATATTATCTGAATTAACGGGGTAAATAGCCTACCATAAGGAAACTCTTTGCTCCTTCTCCACTGGATCTCCACGTGGTCGCCTGGGCGGAGGTCGCTCAGACACTCTGAGACATAAAGATCTTGGGGAGATGCATCGACAGGTGGGGCCCTTATCCGGTCCCACTGCACTCCTTCCTCGACCACAATCATACGCTGCCCATGAGGAGCGTACCTACAATAAATTACCCATTTCAATGGAGAGACACCACTGTCTACAAGTTCTTCAAGTAATGCCCATGTTTTTTTTTCTAAATGAGGCAACTTCTTCAAGTACCTTGCGCAGAAGGTGTCGGTGCGGCGATCATAACCGAGTTCAGCATCATAGCATGACAGCATAAACCCAGTGTGCCCATTCTGAGATCAATGATCACAAGGTATCAGAACATAGTGAACCACCCAAAAGTAATTGATCAACGCTTAGCTATCAGGAGCATAAATAAAATAATAATTAAGCAAAATGTAATCAATTATCAGGAGCTATTAGAGCTGCTTGAATTTATAATCGAGCAAACCAGGTCAGTAATTAATTAGTGTATGGAATTATAATCCGAGAAGTGGCAAATCGGTCTTATTTTGATCTTTGCCCAAATGGAAAAAAAACGAATTGTCTGAAATAATGATCATAATCTATGAGTTCCACCCAAAATGTAGGGAAATAATCTAACCCCAGTAAAGTAATCGATTCATATTAAGCTAATCATGCCCACGGATGGCCTAACCAATCTTTTGCAAAACATGACCCACATTACTAAAACACATAAGATTGGTATCAAGAGGCCAACTGATATTATTTAAATATTCTCCAAATTAACCAAGAAAATACCTGGCTTAATGATCATATTCTATTGGGCCCACCTAAGAATTGACTAATAAATAATAAGTTAATACTGTCTACGAGAGAGGTAGGTCAATCTTATTCAAAGATTACCCATATATAATAGAGCAGACACGTAGCCATTTAGCTGTGAGGCTAACCTTTTCTGTGAAGTAGCAAATTGATTGATTTTACTTAAATATTTTCCATATTAATCTAACGTATATCTGCCAATAATTAACCAGGAATGGAGACTTCACCTCTCTGTTGTAAACTTGAGCAGGCAGCCAAAATCTCCCGCTCAGGAGAGCTGCATACCACGACATGATCGAGGCAGTGGGCAGAGACCTCGTGGGCTTGGGGTCTCTGCAATAGGATTTTGATCTGAACCAAGGAAGACGACGGAGGAAAGGCAGAGATCCTGCCCACTGACGTCGCCTGCTCCCTGCCGCACCAGTCGGAAGATCCCTTCTTGAAGAGCCGTACGACAGCCAAGCTCTCCTTGCTGCGTGGTCTATCAGGGGACCCCATTTCTCCTTCAAGTGCCCCTCCCACAGGTGATCGCTCCGGCAACTCTGCCTCAGAGAACGGCAGACCGCCGCCATGGTGCAGAGAGAGGCCGGCGGGAGCTTGCAGAGGATGGCCTCCAGCATCGGCTCCGGAAGGTCTAGCAGGGACATCTCCGCCGTCGTCTCCTCCACGGTTTCATCGGCGGAGGAAACCTTCCTCTTATGGGAAGCTGAGAAGGGGGTTCCGAACATGGTGAAGGCGACCCGGTTGCTCCTTTTCAACCAGTTAATGGAGAAGCGCAGGAACTCTCGGCAGAGCAGAACAGAGAGAACTCTCATCTCCTTCGTCCAAGGTGGGAGAGGATTCAAGGGAAGTAGCCCGGAGAGGATGAGGACGAAGGAGAGCGCGCAGGCCAGGAAGAAGATCATCAAGCTAAAAGCTCTGATACTTATTCCTCGAGGGAACAAATCAACAACCCATGAAAATTATCCAAAAAGGAATCTAGGAATGCACTGTAGGTGGGAAAAAAACTCCTACACTGACGAATGGGAGGACGGAACCCTAGCGAACCAGCTGGTTTCTGAGGCTTCTCTCGTTCTCCGAAAGAGCCTCTTGAATCTGTTCTGGGTCTCTCCCACTCGGAGAGCTAGCTCCCCTGGTGGCGTGGGCTGCTGGTTAGAAAGCCTCAATCTTGGAGGAGGACGGGAGAGCATTGATTGGGGGGAGATGGGATGAAATAATGGTGGTGAGAGGAAGGAGGGAGGTGTGCGCAGATGTGGGTAGTTGGGGACGGCTCTGGTAGGTCCACCCAACCGCCAGATCTCCCAGAATGGCAGAACCCCACTGGACCAGAGAGAAACGTAGTCGACCTTCCGCAGAGGAAGGAGGAGGAAGAGATGGGCCTGTTCATCGAGATCTCCCCTCTCTTCCACCCTACAGTGCCTGCGGGGAGGGATCGAGAGGAAGAGGGTGTTTGCTCCGGAGTGGTGGGAATCTGCGGGCGAGTCCGTGCGATGGTGAGAGAACATTCTTCTGGCCTGAGAGGTCGAGGTGGCGACGGCCTGCTCGTTCGTTGCGAACAGTTCACCAACCTCGCACCTTCCTGGTGGCGATGGCGATGGCGATGGCGATGGCGATGGCGATGGCGATGGCGATGGCGATTCCTTTCTCCAACCTTCCTCCCTTCCACCGCACCAAGAACTACCCCACCAGCTGCTATGGCCCCAGCGAAGAGGTGTTCGACCCAGTCAAAGCGTCACTGTCGGCCAGTCTTCCAATGTCGACCTCCGGTCAATCGAGGTGCGTTCCTAGTTAGAGAGAGAGAGAGAGAGAGAGAGAATAATAAAAACGCCGTTATCCTTCCATGGCGAATTCCTCTCTCACTCGTACCTCGGTGGGGCAGGGAGGCCGAAACCATCGAAACTCATCCAATGGGAGCTCTTCTGCCGAACCCACCATCAATCATGGTCACCTTGCTCGCTCTCTCTCTCTGACCGGGGAACCATGGCACAGATGGGGAGAGAGAGAGAGAGAGAGAGAGAGAGAGAGAGAGAGAGGGGGGGGCGGCGAGGGCCTAACTTGTGGAATGTCAGTTGCCAAGTGCAGAGCTTTCCGTGTCCTCTACGATTGACGATGACTCGGCTGTCCACTGACATCGGGAGGGAGGTGTTCCACACGAATTTCTCGCGTTTCCCGGGAACGAAGACGTTCCTCCATGCCCTACCTCCGTCCCCTCTGTTTCTGTGCATTTTGACTCTCTCTCTCTCTCTCTCTCTCTCTCTCTCTCTCTCTCTCTCTCTCACTATCTATTGTCTGGAGAGTTTAATGGGTCGGGGCTTCCAGTAGTTAGCCTAAGATGGGCCTACTACAGAGAAAATAGGTCGTATTGCTGACGGTAGCCCGAAGCTTATCCGAGTCAAACTTCCACGTGGCAACGACCCATTGCTTCCCTCTCCTGATAACCCTAAGTGAATAATAATTTTTAAAATATATTAAATAAATAAATAATATAAACGTGAAGAAAACCCCACATTGAAAAGGAAACCTCCTCCTATTTACCTATTTCCCAAATTTTTTAATCTCAAATGAGGACAATATAATACTTTTCGGATATAACTTGAGCAGTTAAACAGTTGGATATAAACACAAATTTAAAATTTTAAAATATTTTTGTAAAAATATCACTTTATTGGACATATTTGAGAAGTGTTGCCCGAGACGGAATGCGGGTGGGGTTTAGGGTTTTAAGGTTTTGGAGCCTCTCTCTCTCTCTCTCTCTCTCTCTCTCTCTCTCTCTCTCTGTGTGATCAGTGAAGACCAGGGTTTAGACTCCAATTGTCAACTTGCTGGTGTTTCCTCGACTGGGGTATCCTCGTTGATCCGGTTCTCCTGCTGCTGCAGAGGAGACGGTCCACTGCCATCATGTCGTTGCTTCGTCGGGCTGTCAACCCCATTAAGCGGTAAATCTCACGATCCCATTCCTTTCCTCTTTTCCATCTCCGACTGGCTTGGAATGATCCTGTTTTTCCTGCGATATCGTCGCTGATTCCTCCGCCATTCTCTTGATAGCTTCAAATAACCATTTTCCATTTCTTCGTTCTTTCCCCTTTCCATGGCCGCAGCAGTTTCTCGTTATTTCTCATTCCTTTCCACTGATCTTACAATCGTAATCGGTGAGAGAGCCTGTTGGAGTTTATTTTCTCGTTCGTAATATCTAATCTGGCTTGATTTTCGTCAGGAGCCATGGACGCATCGTAGGTTTGAGCAGATGCTGTGCCAAACCAGCAAGCTCGATCAGCTCTGCAGGGAATGGAGCTGACCAAGGTGGATGTTCTCCCTTCGCCGCTGGGAGCTTCCCACTGGGCAATGCTCTCTTCACCCGGCCCTTACCTTCTGCTGGGCCCTTCTTGGCCAATAGGAGCCTCTCCTCGCAGTCTGGGAAGAAGACCACTGAGGATGAAGACGACCTAGAGGAAGGGTTTTCTGACCTAGAGGCACCGCAGGGGAACGGTAAAGCCGGTAGAACTGAAGGCGAAGAGGGCGCTGAAGGTATAGCATCTGGTGCAGAGCTCTCTGGCACTGAGTCGGGAGACGATTCTGAGGAAGCCGAGGAGGCTCTCGGGTTATCAGACATTGAAGCTGAGAAAAATGGCGGCGCGCCTTCCCCGAAGAAGACCTCGCCTTCCCCCCTTTTCAAGGTCATCATGGAGGCTTCTCCTCTTTCCATCAACGCCGCCCTCGATGAGTGGGTCAACGAGGGGAATCCTCTGGGGCGCAGTGAGATCTATTCAGCCCTGCTCGGTCTTCGGAGACGGCGCCTCTTTGGAAAGGCCTTGCAGGTACCTGTTCCTCTGTGCAACCTAACACCGTGATCCTGGTTCATTCCAAAACACAGTGCTTTGCTTCGTCTTGCTCTTAGTTTGCAATCTTATGCGCTGGAATTGGTGATGGCCGATTGACTTTTGGATCTCCTGTCTTGAATGTATTTATAGCAAAAGGCATGTAACCTGGGTTTTATCTGACGCTAAATTTCTTTACTTGGTGACCCATTTCCATCGCCAAGGTTAGCTTTTTAATAGATCCAGGCTTGTCTTGTTCTTAATTATATGTCACCCAACTTCATTTGCTTCGGATTTCTCCATTATATGTCAGCAATGCTCACCATCCATATGGCAGATTTTGCCTTTGATTTATGATTGGGAACCCTTTTTGTTCTCATTTTTTTATAATTTTTTTCCTTGGTAAGCATGGGTATTTCTAGATTCCATAATTTTGATTATAATACAAGTTGTGCCGAATTAAAGTTGAAACTGGTTAGCTTGTTAGCTGTGAAAAATATAAATATTCTAAATTATGTGATGATAATCTTAGGGAAAGAATTCTCATTTGTGTAGAGTTTGCCTCCAGTAAACTCTACACAATTTTAAACCGGAAATAGCTAATGTTTATTTAATGTTTATTATTATACCGCATCTTAAGTTGAACTAAAAACGGAAATAGCTAATTTTTCATGTGTTTATACGTATTGTGAATAATTTCATGAGAATCTTAGGAAAAAATTCTCTTTAGCATCGAGTCCAGCCCAGTAAACTTAGGTATTCCCAAATTCTATAATGTCTATTATGCCCCAACTTAGCTTGCATTAAAAAGCTAAAATAATTATCTTTTACCTATGGAATATATGTGTCTTAAATGTAAGTTGATTAGAATCTTAAAAGATATATATTTCATTTGTTAAAAATGCCGTGCCTTTGGTCATGCTTGGATATTGCTTATTTATTACCCAATCCCATGGATGCATCCCGTCTGCCTCAACAATTTTCATCCACTCTTACATCAATCTCAACTTCATCTCCTCTTGATATCCTCTGGTGTTTCTATTTCTGTGCCCCCTCTTCCTCCCCAGCTCTTCGAATGGTTAGACGCTAAGAAGCGGCTCAGCTTTGTGGAGAGGGACTATGCCTCCCGCCTGGACCTGGTCGCCAAGGTGCACGGCCTCTACAGGGCAGAGAAGTATCTTGAGAAGATCCCTCAGTCTTGCAGAGGCGAGCTGGTCTACAGGACCCTCTTGGCCAGCTGCGTGGCGGCGGGCCGGGCCGACAAGGCGGAGGAAGTCTTCAACAAGATGAGGGACCTCGGCTTCCCGGTCACCGCATTCGCCTGCAACCAGCTGCTGGTCCTCTACAAGCGGCTCAACAGGAAGAAGATCGCCGACGTGCTGCTGATGATGGAGAAGGAATCGGTGAAGCCGACTCTCTTCACCTACAGGGTTCTGATCGACGCCAAGGGCCGCGCCCGCGACATCGCCGGCATGGAGAAAGTGGTGGAGAGCATGAAGAAGGAGGGCCTCGAGCCCGACTCCACCGTGCGGGCGGTGATCGCCCGCCACTACATCACCTCCGGGCTCACCGAGGAGGCGGCGGACGTCCTCAAGGAGATGGAAGGCGGCGGCGGCGGCAGTGGCAGTGAGGACCGGGGGGCCTGCAAGTCCCTCCTCCTGCTCTATGCGGCGCTTGGGAGGGAGGCCGATGTGGAGAGGATATGGAAGCTCTGCGAGGCCGCCCCCCGCATGGATGAGTGCCTCGCCGCCATCGAAGCGTGGGGCAAGATCGGTCGCGTGGAGGCGGCGGAGGCCGTCTTCGAGAAGATGCACAAGCAATTCAAGAAGCTCTCGCCGAGGTACTACAATTCACTGCTCAAGGTCTATGGCGACCACCAGCTGCTGGCCAAGGGGAAGGAGCTGGTGAAGAGGATGGCCGATGGCGGCTGCCCGATCGGGCCGCCGACGTGGGACGCCCTGGTGGGGATGTACGTGCAGGTGGGGGAGGTGGAGAAGGCCGATGGCCTGCTGCAGAAGGCCGCCGCCGGGCAGGGAAAGGCGCGGCCTTTGCACAGCTCCTACATGGCGGTGATGGAGAAGTATGCAGAGCGAGGGGAGGTGCACAACACGGAGAAGATCTTCCACCGGCTGAGGCAGAGTGGCTACGCCGGCAGGATGAGGCATTTCCAGGTGCTGCTGCAGGCATATGTGAACGCCAAGGCCCCGGCTTACGGCTTCAGGGAGAGGATGAAGGCTGATAATGTCTTCCCCAACAAGACCATGGCGGCACAGTTGGCGGCCGCTGATGCCTTCAAGAAGACCCAGATATCAGAACTGCTCGATTGAGGAAGGAGGGCCTTCTGTGAACACGCTTACCTCTGATTCCGATCTTGCAGCCGGCTGCTTCGCTTTCCTTCTCTCTCTAACCGAGTTCGCCGGGCCCCTCTCTCTCTCTCTCTCATGGGCCGAGGATGGTGGAGGCCATGTGGACCAACTTAGTCCAATGAAAGCGGAGGCTCCAGAAGACTCAGCATCAATCGATCTTAAATAACCCTAAAACAGGCTCAATCGAAGCACTGAATAACCAAGGGTGGCATAAATTTGCAAACTATTACCCGACTTAACCCCGGTGGGCATTAACATGATTACAGAAATTTCTTGGGCAAGGTTGAGGACGACGGACGGCCCATTTTAATGTATAGAAAATATTTACAATTTTCAAGAAGGAATCGTTCTTGATATTTTTCCCGAGGCCAATAATTCATAGAGGGCCAGTAAGTTAGTGAACCTGGCAGCAGCCGAGCCGAAGCTTGAATACGTCGTGATCTCTATCTCCGACAGCAAAACCCAGAAACATCGTCAGTGTTCCTGCGACCAATCAGATGTCGAGATGTTCCAAATTGATCAAGCTCGCTGAATTCTGTATGAGCTCCTTCCTCACGTCCACCTGTAATGCAGCATTTGGAAATTATATTAAATATCTCATTAATACGTAAAGACCAATATGAAAATTTATCGTCTAGGGTTTAAGACTGAGTTTAAGACTTATGAAATATGAGATCTAAGGTTTCGTTGATGCTCAAAATGATGGTTTAATGAAAGTCAACAAGATATAGATTTCATTCACACATGAGAGTCAACTAGTCAAAGGCTTTACCCGGGCACCCATGAGAGAGGAAAAGACGACGTTCGATTCACCAGCATCGTCCACCACCAGCTGCTTCAGCATCCTCGTCTCCGGGTTCAGCGTAGTTTCCCATAATTGCAGAGGCATCATCTCCCCCAAGCCTGAGAGTAAAAATACAGGGAGAACTTCAACGCTGCGGAAGAACATATCCACAGAAACACCGACACGGGGGGGGGAACTCAGAGCAGGGTAGGGATCGGGCTCTTCTTTCTTCTCAAATAGCTCACCTTTGAATCTCTGGATGTTGTAGCTCGCATTGGGGGGGAAGCTGCTCTGGAGGCGCCTGAGCTCCGCGTCATCGTAGCAGTAGTGGGCCTGCTTGCCCCTCTCAACCTGAAGACTTCTGAAAAGTGAGAAACCCTCTTTCTATGATGGGAAATGGAGGCCTTTCTGACCTCGGCGATGGTGCCAACGCGTACCTTGTAGAGCGGTGGAACGCCTACATATATGCATCCTTCATCGAACAGCGCTTTCTGCAGGGAGAAGCAGCGTTAAACGCGCGGTTTTCAGAGACAGTGGCGGCGCCTGAGAGAGGGGCGGGAGAGAATCCCGGGGGGGGCCCACCTGGTATCTAAAGAAGAAAGTCAACAAGAGGGTTCTGATGTGAGCGCCATCCACGTCAGCGTCCGTGAGGATGATGATCTTGTGGTAGCGGAGAGCATCCTTCCTGAAGTCCTCTCCCTGAGAGAAGGCATAAGATCAGGCTGATAAATGGGGTAAGGCTGAGGGTGGAAGGAGAAGAGGACATTGCCAGAACCTTCACTCCGAGCCCGAGGGCGAGTATGAGGTTCTGGATTTCTTCGTTCTTGTACATTGCTGCCTCGTCCTTTCTCTCAATGTTGAGGATTTTACCCCTCAACGGAAGAACAGCCTGCAGATGAATGGGGGGGAGTTTAAGAAATTCGAGATACTCTCGGGGTGATAGAGAGAGAGAGAGAGAGAGAGATTTAAAAGCTTACGATCCAAAAGAAAATTAAAGTGGCAATAGCAGTGATCATGCTAAAAGTTATTCTGGAGGGATGTTGTATTCTCTCCGTCCCAAGGATATGTTTGTGACCTTGGCCTCAGCTTTCTAGTTCATAATTAGGTATTTCAAATGAATTATTGACACTTTTGTTTCCTTCTTCGGAATGCAGGGTAGAAAATTCGAGTTGAATGGTGGTCATTTTTAAGAGAATGTGACCAGAAAACTGCCTTTCTTCCTGGTTACTATGCCTCCTTTCATTAGCATACTCCATCCTCTCTGTCTCTCCGTCTTTCTCCGTAATAGGATGAGGTTTCAGTCAACATATCAAGTAATGGGAATAGGGTTCTCAGAAGAAATAAAGAAATAAAGTACGAAAATAAATTGAAACTTATCATCCAGTATTGCTAATCTAACAAGATCCTTCAATCTGAAGGTAATAAAAACTTCTTCCATTGTGATGCCATGATGATCAAGATTAAAAGCATGAAAAATGGAGATTCGCTTCTCTCTGACACATGAATTGCATGAAAGTGTTCACCCATGAGCAAAAGACAAGGAGTTTCACCTGAAATCGCCTATCACGGCCTTGCTTTGCGCTGCCACCGGCAGAGTCACCCTCAACGATAAATATTTCTGAAAAGTATGTGAATCATGAGATGTTAAAGGGAGACCAATGCAACACAAACGAGCAGTATAAATTTCCATCTAACTGCCTCTGTTCCCATAGCATTACAGTACCATATCAGAAACAAGTGTAGAAACATTAGCCGATAGTCTATCAATGAAGGAAACTGAGGATGAGAAATCATCCAAATCTATATATAGCTTCTGTGTCACACTCCGAGGTATCAGCGTGCACTGTACCTTGTTCATCTTGTCCCATAGACATCTTTCTGCAGACGATGAAATGCTCCGGACAACCCCCGAGTTGTAGGGTCTGGGAACTGGGGTTACTTAATTTTATTTAAAAAATGTGCAGTTTTTAACAAGAAACAATATACGTGGTTTGTGGCTTTCATGTCAATATACATCTTAAGGATGTGCCATTCTGTTTCTTTTTTAAATCAGAGCACAACAGAGCATGTGATAAGTAATTGATGGAGTGTCTCTGTAGTACAGAGACGCAGAGCAGCACCATGCACAGGAATGAGAAACATCAGGAGCCATCAGCAGGATCAACAACGAAACTCAGGAAGGGAAGTGGTATTGAGTAAATCGTGGGCTGTAAGAAAAGAAAATAGGAACGTGGTGAAGGTAGGGAAGACATAATACAGGGGATGGCGGTGGTCCTTCTGAAATGAACTCCCCTCGTTAAAGTATGAAACGGTTGAGGAGTCCATCTTCATGAAACTGATGTGGCATCTATTACCAGCAATTCCAGTCCCAAACAAAACCAGAGACATAAAAGCTTTCAGTCAATTTTGTGCATGTCGCAGAAATATTCATCATCTCAGGCCAGAGGAATGATGCCATATAACCGACAGGTCACCCTCAAAATTTCGAGTTGCGAAAGCCAAAGTCAAAATTTAATGGCGCAATGTGAAGAACCAAAGCCCACCTTCTTGCATAAGATAGCTAACAGGTTACCCAACGACAACCAGTTGGTGAATGAGAAAAGAGTTCCATCAAAAATGGTGTTATTTGGTGTTATTTAATCTTAAGCCTTCTGAAAAATTAAGCAGAAATCTTTAAAAGATCTAAACAATGTTGTATCTGCACACAGAAGAGAATTTTGTTCACACAAGTACAAAATTTAGTACGTCGCTCAACTCATGAGTAAAGTCCAACAAAAAATTTGATCAGTTCTGAAGATCTATCAGCCTTATGTTGTTTATTCTACAAATATAAAACCGGCTCTGCAGTGTAATGCATATGGGATCAAATGAAACAAATAGAAAAAAATGTATAGTAACTAGCGCAAGCTCATTAACCGCAATAATGAACCTGGAAAATAGGACAAAAGCGTACCAGATTCTTCAGGATTGGTAGAAGAACAATCAGCTAATTTCCCAGGGAGAGAAGATGATTTAAGGACACTTTTTGTTCTTACTAGCTCTCTGGCCCTTTTTGCTGCCAAAGCTGCCTAAAAAATTAAATACTGTTAGACGTTAGTGAAGGAAAACAAAATAAAATTATCAAATCAGGGTTTTATTCCTTTTCAAGAACCTAAAGATGCAATCGACTCTTATGTGGCAAAATGTAGCAACGGATAGGACACTAAGAACCCGAGAATCTACACATGATAAGGATAGAAGGGAATGAACTTTATTGATCACAAAAGATACAACATAAAAACAATCCCAAAAAGGGAAGAAAACAAATCTAGTGCATCTTATGTATCGGGAGTAAACACACCCTAAACACAAGATGGACAAATTTTACCAAAATACCTTTAGAGCATTAAGAGACTTGGTGAGAATCAAATCTAGTGCATCTGGATGCAACTCTAAGTACTCTGTAAACTGCTCCTGGACGCACTGTTCAACTATCTTCCGTACTTCTGGGTTTCCCAATCTTGTCTGCCAGAGGAGGAGATAAAAAACGGGTTTATACACATAAAAAACATTGTAAGAATCACTTCCCACTGAAGGAATGGAGATCTAAAAATTACGACCGAAAAGAAAAAGCAGACATACCTTTGTTTGACCTTCAAACTCAGGGTTTGGTACCTTAACTGAAACAATACAAGTCAATCCTTCCCGTACATGTTCTCCACTGAAACTAATATCCTTCTCCTGGAACAGTACAGCCCACATTGATGAAGGAAAAAGAACTGATAAATTATTCATTTTTACAATAAGGGAAACATTTTATGAGCATTAAAGTGCAAATTAAATCTATAAAATAGCCATACGCTCACTTGACTTGGTTCCGGTAGTTTTAAATTTCAGAATACAGAGCTTCTTCCAGGATCTCTTTCAACATTGCTTTACTTTCGTGGACAGGAAAGAATGAAAACATAAAGCACTAACACGCCACAAAATATAAGAAGAAAACGAACAAAGAAATAGAGAAGCATTTAACTGACGAAATCTGGACCCAAAATAACACTAAGATCAATAACACCTGTAACATAATCTATGAAGATGTATTGAAATGTGCATGCTCAATTCAGAAAACAGTGATCGTACTAGTCCAATTCCAGTTACATTTTATTTCAAAGATTACATGTTTCACATATGTTAGTGTATGGCAATTGATCTGAACAATGATCGGTATGAAGATTCAGCTTCCTAAAATGTTGGTTTTTTCATAAATATAATAAGCAAGAAAAAATGACCCTGTTTAGCAGTGTTACAAGCGACCAACGGATACGATGCTTTCTTGGACACTCTCGAATGGCAAAGAAAGAACAAAATGCAAAAAAGGAAATGAATTCAGGTGAGATAGAATAAGAGAATTATGTTTCGCGCAAAGTTGACAAAACCAAGGCTAGACTTACGTTTCATCTATTTATCAGAGGAGAAACAATCCAGAGGTGATAAGATTACTAGGGTTACAACCATAATTCAAACACTCATGGCGGTATGGAAATTAAGCACTGCACATATTAGAGTGTGCAGATAAGTTAGCTTGAAGCCATGATATTAACTATGTTCTCCTGAGAAACGATCACACTTTTAGCAGATCCCAGAGTTAAATAGAGCCATGTTAAAAGATAACAGAAGCAGGGGAACGACATTGATTGTGTTCAATTAATTATTTGTCACAAATTTACAATCTTAGGTTAAGTTCCTGGTATGTGTTGTCAATAAGATTTAGGAATCAGCCAGCTCATAGGAGGTGATATAATAGAACGAGGGCAGGGACACTTTTTCTTTCAAACTAGCAAATCGCGTAGGGTAGAAAGATGCTAACATGAATTGACATTGACATTGACATTTGACTGCCCGCCGACTTCATCCTCATAAACATATGACTGCACAAAATCATCACAATAGCAGAACACGGAGAGGGTTACCTTGATGATCTTTGATTTCTTGCCAAAGTTGTTGATTGTTCTGGTCAAAGAAGCCTTCATGCCATCAATGTGTGTGCCACCATCCACTGTGCGTATACTATTAGCATATCCGAGCATTGTATCGGCGTATGCATCTGAGCACCTGACAGAGATGACAATCAGCAATAAAGCTATCTAAGCACATTTTACACTGTGTGCATAAAACCAATGTACCGTGGAGTATGTTGCCAGGGAAGTTTTCTACACTCGTGAAGGCCGCGCAAGATATAATAATAGTACTTAAAGGTTGAAAGAACGCGAGGAAAAAACGCCAAATATTCATGAGACTATTACTGACCATAAGACAGAACTCTTACCACTGAAGAGCTACATCTACAGTGATGCCATCCGTTTCCTTTCGGAAAGCTACAGTGTCATGAATTGGTTTCTGGATCAGATAAAAAGATTGCCAATAGTAAGCAAGATAGCAAACAATGTCATTTTCTGCTAAAAATAAATCAAAATTTACATATTCCAGGCGTAGTATCAAGCAATTCCATGAAGAAGAAACAAGTACTATAACGTTTGAGAATTGAAATTGGAAAATAATACAAATCGATCGGTGCACCAAATCAATGCTTTAAATTGTCCAACAACCGCCCCAGATTGCATTTTGAGTACCAACAGATATGTCATTTATAAAACAAGCTTAATTATCAATAGTAGATACCTTATCAGAATTTAGCCATCTCACATACTCGACCAACCCGCCAGCATAGCAGTACTCTGTATATTGTGTCTTGTTTGATTCCTCACCAACTTTCTTTAAGGTGATCGTCAACTGTTGAAATGAAGTACAATTAATATTGTAAAAGACACTAACGCAGAAATTAGAAGCGAAACACGGGCGAATCAGAAGTCAAACATCCACCCCATGAATTAAAGAAACAATTCAGGCTGACAAAAATATTGTCAGTCTTCAGTAACTGTTTATTCATTTCAAATTTCTGATTAATTTCTGGAAGCTTATTGACATTACCTGCAACAGGAGGAAGATGATTTCACAAGAAGAAACCTTTTTGTGGAGTAGAGTGAATAACAGCTCAAAAAGTGTATCTAATCAATTTGAACAAATTCTGCAAATGAATAAAGGAAGAACGAGGTAGTTCAGTTAAAATGGATTTCCCAATAAAGCACTTTTTGTTATATGGTTATGGAGAGCAGAAGAAGATAATTTGTTACTTGCCAATATTCTAAGAGAAACTTAGTTCAGAAACGGGAGTGGTTGGAATTGAGAAGTTCTAGAATGCATCGAATGTAGGAAAAAGACTCAAATAACGCAATTATTAGTTATTCCGTCTGGTTTCAGACAGCCAATGGAAGAAAGATGACATTTTGCAAGAACAAGCGGATTCTAGGTACGGTTCTAGCTTTCAAATTGTAGCAACTCTCTGGCATATCCCAAGAGAAGAACAAAAACATCTATAAAATTTGGGCATACGATAATTGGAATTAGTCCAGTAGAAACTTTGGTTCAGGGAGAAACTTCTGAACATATCAAACAACTACATATCCATCATCCTACTGTGTTGGTAAGAAATCAAGTGGCAAAAGAAATCGGAGATAGATGTTAAGGGCATTCACCATTAGATCCTTTATAAAAGTTCATGAGGATGAAGGAGGCCAAGTTTAGTGATGGAGAATGGTTGGGAAGATAAATTCCTCCAAAAGTCAATTTTTATTTGAACATCAGCCAAGAGACTGCTCATAAGCGACAGGATCCGAATTTTCAAGCCTAATATTCATTATAAATGTGTTTCATGGTCTGCATTAGGAAACCATTAGCTATCTATCCATGAGATGAGAAATCATCATGTATTCTGGAAAATTTTGAATGATATATCTCCTATAAAGTGCACTGTCAAAGAAAGAATTACTAGAGTACAATTGATATGCTGCAATTGGCCTTCCGTGCGTCCAAAAGCTGCCTTTGACAAGTGAATCATACACGTACCAGAAATCCTATGGGCCTTTGGAGGGAGAACAGAAAATTCCAACAATTTTTCAGGAATATACGAAACACGATTCTCGGAATGAGTCGTAATAATTTCCTTTTATTGTATTTTTATTTTACATAATTGCATTACTTAGTGTCGTAGCGCTCTGGTCTGGCCCCGCCCGGTTCAACCCCTGTAATATTTTACTACCAGACCCTGAGTTATTTTCCACCCTTATCAAATATTTAGGATTCCGCTCACGATTTCAAGCCTTGACAATGATCAACACCACTATATTGTTTGCTTCCACCTGGTCAACAGCAATTTATATGAGGAACAATCTTCAAGTGGGCCAACTAAATATGATCAAGTAGGAAAAACTTGTTGCTCCAGTTTGTTTTCTCCTTTCCATCAACCACCTTGATCGATGAGAAATGAATCTTCTTTTGTTTCCCCGTCCTCCATGGTACTTTTAGCCTTCTGCCTACTCTTTTTACTCCGTAAACTTTTTTTATCATATTCTCGGCATGACACCTAAAATAATTCCATATTCTCGGCATAACACCTAAAATAATTCCATCCTCAAACCAAGGGGCACATTATTAAAAGCGAAATATATGGCAGTAACACAAAACAAGAGAAATCATCATTAACTTATAAGAAGAGGAAAAGGTACCTCCGGATTCAGAAAAGCTAATTCCCTAATACGACTGGCTATAGTGTTATAATCGAACATGATTGTAGAGGTGAATACTGCAAAAGAAGAGAAATATATATAATTAAAATGGCATCCTCTCCAAATAAACCGACATCAAAAGAAAGCAAGCACGTTATTAGATAGTGTAAATATGACAAACATTAACGCGAAAAATGTAAGAGATGGGCACCTTCTCGGTCAGGCCAAAATCTGATACTCGTCCCTTGACGATCACTTAATTCAGGTGGTAGTGTACGGAACATCAGGGTCGTCAGAGGCTTTCCACGGGAATACTTCTGCTGATACTCCTTGCCATCTCGCCAAACAGTAACCTCTAACGCCTGGATCCATGTACATAAATTGATAATGACTAAAAGTGTACAAGAATGAGTAGATGATCCATCATAGCCGAACCATAACTGACTTCCAAAAGAACAGGTATTGGTTACTATTAACACAATAATAAGTTTCGCTTCTAGTTTAAAAAAGGTCAGCTTAGCTGCGTAATAAAAATATTAAAAAATACAGTTTCAATAAATCAGCAAGCAGATAGCACCTAAAAGAGTAGTTTTAATATCAATCCCGAGGCATATTCATACGATTTTATAGGCCCAATCCCGAATGAACACGAGTGACCAACCTGACACCCTGAGAGCACACTTAGCAAGCCTCCCAAGTAGCCTCTCCCCAGCCTGTATCCCCCTCCCCAACTTTTCCCCACACCTCTTCCATCATAGATACCCACCAAACCATACAGCCATAATGATCCTTCCACAAATCTATCCTACTTGATTTCCACTCTTCCACGACTATAATTCTCGATATTTCAGCCATGCGATGACTGAAACGTTTCAGATTTTTAAGGTTAACTTCCTTCCTCAATAAGAGAGGACAAATGCATAAGGTATCAATATTTGTATTCATAACGAGAGAACTAATTACATCTTTACGCTCTGGTCATTAAGGAACAAAGATTACGCGATCTCTTAACACAAGACCACTCAATTCTCAATCCTTTGCAGTGGCAGTACCACTAGCCACCAACCGTCGTTTCCAGGTATAGTTGCTGGTTGAGAAGGATCAGCACTATATTCACACGAGTACCATTAGTTTCTCACACTGAACAACATCCAACCTAAAAAGCAACTGGAAAACGTACTTATCATAAGTATGACCTTCAAAATAAGAACTTTCCAAAGAAAAGCCCCAGAATCAACATACATATCAAATTCTTACTGATGTTTTGATAATTTTAAAAACCTACCAGAATATTTTTTATGTAAAATTTCCCTGATTTAGTAAATGGAAAGCATTTCGTCATTACTAAGGGGAAGTATGTAATCCAATCACCGTTTCACTTCACCTCTATGAACTCTAGAGAGGGTTTTCGGACATACGGGTCCTTTTTAGGGGACAGATGCGTACTACATTGAAAAGGCAGAGATACGATAACTATATCATTCATCTGAAAAGTGATTAATTCCTTGCATAATCTTTAAAGATAACACAATCAAGCTTCATAAAAAACCTTTGTGCATTGTTCAAACATTTGAGACAGAACATTTTGGTTCACAAATTGGATATCATCTGAATCCATAAATGACGTATGAATGAATGCTGAGATTAACAAAACATGTTTATTGACGACGAAAAACACGCTTCTGTCTAACTTTCAAAAGATATTAATATGATATGGCAGCATAATCCAAAATAGTTAACGAAATCAATAAGAAGATGGAGACAAGGACCTCAGACAAGGCATTAACAACAGACAAGCCTACACCATGCAGTCCCCCAGAGACACTGTAGCCACTACTGGAACCACCAAATTTGCCTCCTGCATGTAAAACCTACATGGTTCAAAAATAATATATCAGACTAGATAAACATGTTAAAAAACGCATGATGATACAGATAAATATTTTGACTCATTAAGATTCATTGAACATAAGAACAAAAATAAATGAACAAACGAGAGTATTTTCATAATAATGTGGAAGAAAACGTAAAGTAAAGATGGAATATTTTCTATTAAATAAAATTAAGAACACAGGAACATAGATTCTAGAGAAATTCGTAACATAATCCATTAGTCAAGGCAACAAGTTGAACAGATGTAAGAAAATTAAAACAGCGTTATAAAGTATCTAGACTTCAAGTTTCTTAAATAAATTTTTGGCGTTCAGTATGGAATTATTATAAAACATGACTACTATAATAAAATATTTGAGATTGCAATTCATCTTAGTTGCAAACTCTAGCCTTGAACTGTCCCACGTAGAACTCTTCAAACACATCCCTCCAAAAATACCTTCGTACATAATAGTTTGCAGCCTCCGCAGAACAGTATGAGTCAGACAGGACTGACGAAATTCAACTCAGTGCCTTAAATATTTAGTCAAATCCATGCAGTCAATTTCCAAGCTTAGACATTGGTTAATTTATGTATATGAAAATGCAGCCTACGGCTGCCGAAAACGAATATCACCCATCCATAAACCTAATCAAATTCTATTGTTCTCTTGTTAATTAGAAGACTTGTGAACAATGGTCCGTGCACTGTATAGAAAGAAAGAAAATCAAAAGAGTACCGTCAGGACTGTCTCCAATGAAGATTTCTTCGTAGCAGGATGTATATCAGTGGGAATCTGCACGACATAAAGAACATGAAATAATGTTACATTTATTGTAATGGTAGTCAAATATAACCGTTACAAAGTAAAAATATAAGCACATATCTATGAGGAACTATGAAAAGTATGAACATCCAGTCACTCACATACCAGCATTCAGAGAAATCATGAGTCATTGAAACTCTTGATTCATTCAAATATGCTCCCCTCTTAAAATGCAGGGACGAAACGTTGAAATATAAACTAGTCAAGCTATGACAGAAAATGCGAGCAAAGCAATGACTACTCAGTACTATCTACCATAGAGAACAACCAAAGTATGGGATGTAACACGAAAACAACATCAATGATAGTCTACTGGATGATACTAAAATTCATTATAAGAGTTTTCGTAGCCATTTCCCATCAACAAGTAAAAGTTATAGAAAATACAAGGCACGTACCCCACGTCCATTATCAGTAACGCTCACAGAGTTATCCTCAAGTAGAGCAACATCTATCCGGGTGGCAAAGCCAGCCTGAGCTTCATCTATAGCATTATCCAAAATCTCATACACCTATGCATCATGAGAACAATTGAAGTAATGAGCAAAGCTAGTATGCGAGAAACATTGATTCTAGCATAATAGAGGGATCTAAACTGGAGAAGGGGAGTACAAGATGGTGCAAACCACGAGGCCCTGTACTGCCAATGTACATCCCAGGTCTTTTCCTGACGGGATCTAAGCCTTCGAGGACCTGACATACAAAGGAACAAGAATAATTGTCAAACTGAGGACAGAAACATAGTTATTCAAAAATACGATCTAAAATGATAGAATATAACTTAGACGCTATTAGCACAGGTCAACGAGGCAGCTTCCTTGGGGAATACAGCATATTAATCAAGTTTTTATGATTTAGCTCAATGTATATTTGGAATTGCTTTAGCTCAATGTCTTATCACACGGTAAATTTTCAGTCACCCAAGAAAACAGTTTTTCCTATTTGAATTCCAATTAGACTCCTATTCCAATTATATTCCCTGGTCGCGTCGGTTTCTATGATCTTTTGATGGATTCAGTGGAATCATTTTCTGTAATTAAGGAAATAGTTCCCACAAAGAATGGCGCAATCTATCCGAACAGAATACACCAAAATTTTAATGTTAAAGAAAACGAGCCGAAAATTGATAGACATATACGAGAAATTCGAAGGATGAATGAGAACATGCGGCTTATATTAAACAATCAAAAGGCTTCTGTTGGTACCAATTTCGAGTGATATACCAGATACCTCTATAAAAGGCATTAGATCTTCATATTATCAGTTTTAGTCTAAAACACAGACATTGGAGTCATCCCCCATCTTTTTTCTTCATGTTTACAATAACAGGAACCCTAGGCCAAATCAGAACAACTGTCCGGCATATTTTTATGACCCCACAAAACCGAGTTCACTGCAAATATGAACTTGAATACACAATCCTCAACTCAAGTACGATTAAAATAATTATTTATATATATATAGTCGTAATTAAATGCACATCTGATTCAGAAAATATCCAACTTTTAAATCCCCAAAAGTACATGGGAACAGGTGATGTATCATAATTAACAAAATTCTTCAATTATATTATGAAATCGGGAGAGATTCCCGATGAATGTGCAAGAAGTAGAATCGGCCTATTTTACAGAAAGGATATTCAGAAAATATAAAATCCTAGAGGCAACACCGATTTTCAAAGCTAAAAAATTTACTCAAATCGTCATATTCTGTGAGGCCCGTTAAACATCTCAACACAGATTCTTCCTATTGATAAACTTCTTTGATAACATACTCTTTGTATTGAAACGGTCCAGTTCATGTTATTTATACGTAATTCTTAAAAAGATGAAAGGGAGAGAAAGTGAACGACCACAAGAACAGGGGAGAAACATGAAACGTATCCAAAGTGAGTGGAATCACCTAGATACGGTTCGTAGTGCAGTCAAGTAGTGTTACGTTGACCTTTGGATGGGCACCATAATCATGGCAATTGTTAATTCCATAGGAACGCTTACATATGAAGGCCGGGCAGGAATTAGCATGCCATTCTCTCCCAACAATATTCTAGAGTGTCTTTCTTCATCCCGGCTTAATGTTAGCGGAATTTCTAAACAACTAAATTTAGAGTTTCCTCTTCAGCCCTAGTTAAACATCATTTGCTCCTCAGTGCTGACTTAGTCTTTGATGAATAAGAAAGCCGTCAGTCCCACTGCTCCCATCATTTTGTCTGATGGTTCACATTATTTTAGTTTCATTTAGCATTTATTATATGAATATCTAATATTACTGCTTTCTGATTTTATTTGCATACTTTCCAGAGAAGAGAGCTAATCATCTCCAAATATGAGAGCTAAATTTTTTTACAAATATTGATAAGGGTCTTCAGTGAAATTATGAATTTATTTGCATAATATTGTCCATTGAAGAGAGATAATTTTATTTAAAATTAAATGAGGTAAACTATAACTAAACATAGAAAATGTTTAAATGATGTCGAAAGGACTAGCTTGAAGGAATGTAGCCTTTGGGTATTTGGGGCCATTTTGGCCCGCAAGAACATAGGTGTCTTTTTGCAAGTAAATTTGACGGTTAGACTCCATACAGGGATATCAAACTGGCCAACTGTTTATTAGCCCTAAAACATGCACACCTGCTGGGAGACCGATTTTCGGGGAGGAACTCATAGCATCTTCCTAAGTTTGTCGGGCGTGTTGTCAGGGGCAGCCGTCAGAAAAATTACTGGAATTAGACTCGTTCCGAAGGCCATTTAAGTACTAGTGCCCGTGACAAGAACCCTTTAAGTGAAATAAATGGAAATGTTTCACCAAGCATATTGAACAGGGAATCCACCTATAATTCTCATAAAACTCCTATCCAGTTTTTTTTGAAATTTTTCTTATAACCACTCGATGTCGCCTTGCGCTGAAGAAGCACTACCCACCGATCTACTACATAAAAGGAAACTTCTGGGATCCAAACACAATCAATATGACATAGTCACCTTCGCTTCAGAATCGTAAAAAGTGAAAATATCCATGGGCTGTTTCGTGCTTAGAAAGAGAAACTTAAATGAAAATGTACAGTGCATAAGTTTCAAATATACGTCGAATTATGCGTAAAAGCTAGAAACAACCTTCTTCGCAAACATCGTAAATCAGGAGGTTTATGGAGAAAGGAAATAAGGAAAGATATTTGATCGACGCGAATTCCACTTGAAAAATCATCGCAACCGATACAAAACCGCGGAAAAAGAACACAGAAACTCCAGTAATTTACCTGAATCTGCTCGGAACCGTATTCTTGGGATCCTGACTTTTCCTGAAAAGCTTCCGACGTAAGGGCTGAGGACATGAACGCCCTACTTGTACCAGTGTCATTGCTCCTTGGCAGAGTACTACCCGACGTCCTGAGAGGAGAAAGATGTCATGCGCCTAAAGAAAAAAACGCTGGCATGTGTATAACATGCCCGAGGTGGAGAGGATTGCCTTGTTTTGCCCAAGTGCCGCGAGCGGGCGAGTGCATGTGAGGAACGGAGCGAACGACAGTAGTACGCTGACGAAGAGAAGGCGTGGCGAGCAAGGATGGAACGGAGCTGGAGAACGGGAGCAGCTCTGAGTAGCGCCATTTGCCCCCGCTGTCTTCCTCCCCCCTCCTCTCACAGCCCTTTTCCCTCCCTTCCTCCCGGTTCTCAGTCCCTGTGAGAACGAAGATAAGGCCCCATTGCCGTTTTCCCTCTCAAAACCCTAGGCTTTAAGCACTGGTCTGAAAACGTTTGATTTCTGGAAGTTACTATCCTACCCCGACACCGAGGTGGACTGAAATGTAATTTTCTTCCGAATGGAACCCGCCAAAAATTTAGAGAAACAAGGGCCATTGATCTGACGGTCTGCATTTCCAGAGGCGCGGATCAGAAAAAAAATTGGCGGACCTCCTTTCGTGACAGGGGCACATGCGGACGGTGGGATCCCATGGAGACGTGTCGAGATCACCAATCAATAGGAGAGAGAGAGAGAGAGAGAGAGAGAGAGAGGGTGAGACGTGTTGATGGGCCTGGTACATGACTCGTTACGTGGCCCATTAGACCCAGTTTTATTTTCTGATTTGGCGATGCTAATTTAATCCAAACATGATGAATAAAATCGGCCCTTTAGATTGTGCCACGTATACCAACAGCCCACCAACCCCTCACTAACTGAGAAAGCTCTCTCTCTCTCTCTCTCTATCTCTCTCTATCTCTCTCTCTCTCTCGCTATCTCTCTATCTCTCTCTCTCTCTCTCGCTATCTCTCTCTCTCTCTCTCTCTCTCTCTCTCTCTGATGTCTATTTATACCTATACATCCCTTTGTTTTCTTAGGACTCTTTATTCTCCAACTCAAACATTGAACTATCATTGTAATCATTATTAGATGTATTTATTTATAAAATATTTTACCGTTTAAAAGCCCACAAAACAGAGCTTTTAGCAATACTACGGCAATAAATAAGAATGAACTCGTGTTCACTTATTAAAATAGTAAATAAAATTTTAAATTTTTTATTAAATTATGCATAATCGATAATATATCCCCTATCACTCAGCTCATAGATAAAAAGCTTGATTTGGGAACTGAGATTAGTGCATTATTTCCTCCTTTTATCCACGTTGACTTTTGGAAACCCTATAATAATAATGACGTCATTACCATAAACAGGACCAAACCGGGGATATTTTAATTTCAGACAGAATTCACACATGAGGAATGAAGAAGCTCAGGCAATCATACATCTTCTGGCTCTTTCATGTTTTTTTTTCAGGAACAAGAACAGCATGCAAATAGTTCCGTTATTAACCAGAAGATCTCATCCCAATCCGTTGGTTTCCCCAGTGGTCAAGCCTTTATACAGCAGTTCAGGTAGCCCAAGATCTTCTTCCTCCTCTGCATAAAGTCAACGATATGATTGGATTTTCCTGAGTGTTTCTGATATCCAGTTCAAGAGCTCAAAAAAATTTATTTCTCCATCTGAACGACATGGAGCATCAGATGCAACACGATGAACACTTCCCAAATAGGTTATAGATGAAAGAGCGTCAGTTCTTGAATATCATGGTGGAAAAACCAGGATATTAGCGATTTTTTGCCCAAAAATGTATTATTAATCAGTTTAATTGCACGGGCCTCTCAATCCTAACCTAGTAGGTTATCATCACTGAACAGAGTCCCTGCTTCGTCTGGTTAGGCTGCCAAGAATCTACTTGTTCATACGATATTAGGACATTAATGCGCATGTTCCAGCCATAGATCAGCACGATGGATTTCAAGTTCAGAAGGGGGACAACCAAGCCAGGAGCTGTAACATTAATGTCGCGATCCGTTCATTATTTCGGAGATTATGCAAGAATTTGCGGATGGATTTTGCCAAGAACATACGAAAATCTAAATAAAGGCCCGATCGAAGTGCTCGAGATGGAAAATGTTCTCACCGATGGCAGTTCTTCGCGTGCGTGCGCAATGAGCTCCTGTTCATTTCCTAAGCTTGCTGCTTTGATTTGAATCTTGTTTTGTTTTCTGTTTGCTCGAGCGCGCTGGAAAACCATCGAGTAATCGGTCCTGCTCATCTTCTGATCCCACCCTCCGAACTGAGGAACAGACATCCAGCCATTTTTCTGCCGGATCAAGCGCATTCATACTCAGTACAAGGAAACAAAGAGATCAATCTTTCAGATTAAAGATCTTCAGATCGTCCCGGAGTAGCCTACCAAATGTCGATCGTTTTTACCAGATCAAAGCACAAATCTCCGGAAAAAACAAGAACAGAGAGTAAGAGCTCCGTTTTTCTCATGTGACCAAGGATCGCAACATTAGAGTTACAGCTCTCTGACAGCAGAATTAAAACGACGATTCATCGACTGTATGCCGAAGAACAAACCCTAGACAGCATGAACATCGAAATTTCTAGCGCGACATCTGCTCAAATCAATTAAAATGTAACAGTATCAGTAAAAAACTACATTCAAAATGGAATCCGAAAAGAAATATAGCCCGGACGACAAATGTTTTCGGAATAAATCCCGGCATTCCGCCAGTACCTCCTTCCTGTGGTCCATGGCCAGGAGCGGAAATGGCTGGATGGGAATGATAGGGAGGGCGGGAGACGTACGACTGCGGCCATTCCTTCATATAACCTCCCGAATTGGCAGGACTGCCGAAGACGGAAGAGACAGCATGGACGCCTCCCGTTGGGGAGGAGAAACAGTATACTAAAAAAGGGCGCTCCATTCTTGAACAGAACGCTGATCGGAATCTGTTGGAGTCAAAAGGATTCGCTGTCCTTCCACAATTATCAGAGCATGAACTCTATCAAACTATCCTCCGCAACGAAAATCTGGCCATAACCTCGACGATGATCTCACGATTCTGAACCGTTCGTAGCGGGTCATCAACGTCAACGAACATATAGCCAGGCAGAGGGCAGAACCGAGTCAACCGGGAGGAGTTGATTTCTGCTCGAATTGATTGGCTCAAAGTCAACCTCGATAGGTTCATCTTCTCGGCCCAAAGTCAACTTTCTGTTCCAAGAAAAGTGGGCTCTGTCCCAGTGATTAACTTCAGGGCTTGATTTAGGCCCAAGTCAACGAGATGGGCCCATCTTAATGCGTAAATAGTTGGGCTTGAATTATATCCAAAAAGTCAAGAACGATAGGCTTATCCAAAGTCAACTTTCTGCTCCAAGAAAATTATAAAGTCAACGAGGTAGGCTTCTCATAGTGGGTAAACTGATGGGCTTAATTTACGCCTAAAGTCAACAACGATAGGCCCATATTCGTTAGTGAGCGATTGAGCTTGGGTTTGGGCCGCTCCAACAATTATAGGCCCATTATTGGGGGCTGACTGTTGGGCCCATTTGTGAGCCCATTATAAGGTGGGACCCACCTCCTATGAGGTAGTAAATACCCCCAAGATTCCTAGTTTTCCCGGCCCTTCAGAGTTCCATTTCTTCCCTTCCCAACGTCGTCTTCGAGCCTGCGCCAGGAGGGAGAAAACCCTAGCGTTCTGATCGGGTGCTATCCCGTCGATGGCGACGATCAGCCTGAGGAAAGCGAATGCGCGACTGCCGCCGGAGGTGAACAGGGTGCTGTATGTTCGGAATCTGCCGTTCAACATCTCGAGCGAGGAGATGTACGACATTTTCGGCAAATACGGGGCAATTCGGCAGATACGCATCGGCACCAACAAGGATACGCGGGGGACGGCGTTCGTGGTGTACGAGGATATCTATGATGCCAAGACGGCCGTCGACCACCTTTCGGGCTTCAACGTGGCAAACCGGTACCTCATAGTGCTCTACTACCAGCAAGCCAAGATGAGCAAGAAAGTCGACCAGAAGAAAAAGGAAGAGGAGATCACCCGTATGCAGGAGAAGTATGGAATTCCCACATCTAGAGATAAGTAGCCTATGTGATCATTGTCAAATCTCCCGGGGCACTACTGTGAATTGGAGCTGCTGGTTTGAATTGGAGCAGTTTAATTTGTGGTCTTTATGGCTCTGTATCTCGAAAGAAAGTGTATTTTGCAGCCGTTTTGGGAGCCAAAGATGAACTAGAAACTGGAACTGTTTTTTTACCTTTACTTACAGTTTCGTGGTTAATTGCAAACTGGTTTCGCTATATGTCCGTGTTGATGTAGATTTTGTCGCCGTAATTTTTTCATCTTCTGCATGATAGCAACGTGAGCTTTGGTTTCTCTCATCTTCCTCCTCCACTTATGTCCAGCTGATGCATTGTTGGTTCGTCTTTCTGATTCTTTTTACCAGATATCCTTCTTACATAGGGATAGGTTGCCATGTCGTTGAATATCTCTGGACAAGATTCCTTGTAAGGCTGGCCACCTACGTCCCCTTTCTGCCTTACACCTTGGCTACTGTGGCACCCTTTTCCTCTCCTGTAAAAATAAGCAAATTAGACTGCCATTCAAGAGGCAACACCCCGCATCACCATCCCCTCCGTGGCAGTTTTTTGATCATTTCTTATGCAATCTCAGCACCTACTTTCATCCAGTCGGTAGCATGTAGTATACTTATTCACACTTTGGAGGTGTTCCTTTCATGTCCGCGGCCTTCCTTCAGCTATCAATTTCCCCAGTTTTTTTAAATGCTGAAGTCTCTGATATTAGTGGGCATCGTTCATCAAACTTTCATATTCCTCACCTATTTGATATCATTCCAACCTTTGCACTAGTCTCTGATATCTGTGTGTTTCTTGTAGCCTAATGATCACACTTTATTTAGACACATCTTGGCATATTATTCATCGCTCTTTCATTGTGGTTTCAAATTTTAAGTTCAAGGTATGCAATATAATGTATCCACAGTTAGCAGCATCCCTTAATGTTAGAAAGGAAAACCCCTACATCGTAGGCTAATACCACGGTTGTGCCAGAGTATTGAGATGACTCGCAAAAGTATAAGCTGTACCTAGGGCTGTAGACAGTTTTCTTTCCCCCAGACACGGCAGAAAATAAATATTACCCCTAGGATTGATGCAACATCCTTTTTGAAGGCTATCAAAGCATAGATACAGGTAAATGCACTTTGAACCCGAAAAATATTTATTTATACAACAATGTTGATGTCTCCTCTCGTTTGAGACATACAAAGAATTAAGATTATTGATTGAACTGATGAATTTGATATGTTTTAAAACCTTGGTTGTTCCAGAAATAATATTGCTTCTTTAAAAAAAATTGGCTACAGCATAACATTGTGGAGGAGAATATGGATGGAATAAGGATTAAGATTGTTGATTAAACTGATGAATATTTTTAAAAAATTGGCTGCACCAAAAATAACTTCATTGTGGAGGAACATGTGGTTGAATTGAGAAACCTTTTGTTTAATTCCTTAACCAGTGTCAGCCAACTAGGATGAGGCTTTTGTGAACCCCTGTTTTAAGAAAAAATGTACAGAAAAGAGCCCCCGGGAGGAGCCAAATAGAAATGCAGGGCCCACAAAGTGAAAAATTATGGAGGCCTCGTGCACTAACTTCAGCCATCATTTGACTTCGGCAAAGTCACTGAGTTTCTGGTGAGCTGTTTGGGATTCCATACAGATCGGTATCCATACAGGCTTGCTAATCCGTTGACGGAGGAACTTTAAAGTAGGGCTTTCTGTTCTTTGCACCCTGTTTTGGTGTTGCAGCTATATTTAGATTCACTTTCTTCTTGTCTGAAAATTGGACGTTGAACCGAACGTGATACGTACAGATTAGGGCAAACAGCTTAGGGTTCCAAGTCTTATCTCTAAATCTCTATTACCCTATTAGATAGTTTTTCCGACAGCCTTCTTTTTGCTCAACCTATGTGTTTATTTGGGATACTGTTGATCTGATTTTGGGAACATCTTCCACTCATCTTGTACATTCATTCAGAGAAGCTTTTGTGAACCATCTTAGATGATCTTTTAGACGGTTTTTCCTTAATTTGTGAGTCTATGTGTCCATCCATTCTTGACTTCTTTCTGCGTGATTTGCCTCAATCTGAGTTGAGGAGGATCTTCCCGTTATCATGTTGAGAAGAGTTTGTCGATTTGTAGGGCTATGTACACGGTGAGGTCAAGATTCAATCCTCACGGGCCATCCATTCTACACAGTAACGGAAAGAGAGAGAGAGAGAGAGAGAGAGTCATTGAGGCCATGCCTGACCCAAGACAGGGGATGAATAACACAAGTAGATTTTTGAAATCATTACAGCACATGAATCAGTCGTTCCTTTCCCCCAGTACTGAAGCTAAACCTAAGAAGGGCTACCCTGACAGTAAGGGAAGAAAAACCCACCGCCATCTGATACAGAGCCGTCACAGGCAGCTACCATCTACAGCAGCATCAGACTAACTGGCCCATGAACATCAGCAGTTAGATTAGAGTCTCAAAGCCTAAGATTGATGATGACAGTGGGCAGCATTCTTGGTGTACACAAGATGTATTTTGTAAATGTGGGAAGAATACAAGAACACTTTGAACACAGGGATACAGAACATAAGAAAGAGGCATCTCATGGCTCACTTGTATCTGATGCAACTGCTGCAGGGTCTGCTGTCGTAGATTGTCTGCCGGCGAGGAGAAAGATAATACAAATCAGAAACCCTTCCAGTGGAAAGAAAGAGCATGAACATCAATGGTGAGGGCCTCTTGCCTGACCTAAAGTACACTGGTCAATTTGGTCTTATACATTGGATAGAATTAACTGTTCACTTATACAAGGTCATAAAGTATAAAGTAGTCAGTTCCATCTGAGAAACAGCTGTCAGTGTTTAAATCGCAGTGGTCCAAGTCTAATCCCAGGAGCAGCTTAAAGGGAGAAAAAAAGACGCAAGTGTATGTTTGAAACAAAAGTTTTGTTGTTGATTTTTGTCTAAGCATATGATATTTCTAGCTGTTATTGAGGAAGAGAACAGCGAAAGAAAAGAAGAGGGGGAATGCTATAATTCTAAGAGTTTAGAAAGAGTGAAGATGGGATTGGAACCTGGCAAAAGAACTTTTCAGGGGTGCCAAACTTTCCCATGGTCGCTGCCATCTGCCTCATGTAATTTGCAACATACCTTGATGATCCAGGGGGGCCTAAGGACCCAGAGGCCAGGGTCTCTACCGAGGACTGTGTTACAGTTCCTTTTATAACCTATAGAAGAAGGAAAAGTAAAGATTCAAGATAATGAGGGCTAACCCATTTTAGGGTAGATTCTGTGGAGACCATCATATCTACTCCAGAAACAAAAGGGCATGTGTGTCATAAAGTGTCTCAGGTAGAAGTAGAATAATTAATTTGTGAGCAGTAGTCAAGTCATCGACTGTGACCACGGATTATATAATAAGTCCTTTCCCCTAGCGAGAAGGGGGGAAGGAATTGAGGAGCTGTCGCTGCATTCGGCAGAGCAGGTGGTGGAGCACTTTTTGAATTCTTTCCTCATTGGTCTCCTTACAAAGCTCTGTTGATCTGAATTCTAGATCCTAAGGTTGCACTCAAATATGGAATATATTATTTTCTTTGATTCATATAGAGAGCCATATCAGAATGCTGCAAGGCCTCCGTGCTTTGAGATAGAGCATCCTCTGCCTGCTTGGAGGTTTGCTGCGGGGTTCATATACTCACCATATGGTGTTTGGTGAGAGGTTCTAAATGGTTAACAAGGAGCTATTATGTACACCGAGGAGTGGAACCATCACACATTTATTTGATGGTAAGAAAGAATAGGAAATTTATTGAGGTGGATGAACAGAGTAATATGGGTTTTGAAAAAAAGATGTGTTAAGAAAATTGCGAAGTGTTTGGACTGGTAAATAACTCAGCTGTTTGGATTAGAAATAGAAGATAGGCCATTATAAAAGATGAGGCAACTGTCCAGATTTTGGGAAATAAAATAATATTAAGAAACTCCTCAAATTACTTAACAGATCATTTGCTTTGATTATGTTAGGATGTTGGGTCTAACCTATTCCTAGAAGCAAAGGCAGGCCCAAGTACCCACCTCTGTTAGTGTGATGGGTCAAGATAGTCCATCGTAATTGGCTGACCAGGCGTGATGGATGAAGGGTCGTGCCTGATATAGAAGGGGGTGTTAGGGCTGAATTAGGGCATCATTAGGGTATCCAACCTAGAGCCATCAAGGAGAAACCTTAACCCTCTCCTTCTCATCTCTCTCTCTCTCTCTTTTGTTTTAGTATTGTTTTGGCAAAACCCTTGCTGGACCTAGTTCCACAGGGATAGTGTGTGTTGAGGCCCTCTCTTCTTAAGCTCCCTTTTCCTTTCTTCACTTTTCTCTCTTTCTCTCTTAGGGTCTGCTCAGTACCTCAATGAGGGGGTCATTACACTTGGTATCAAAGTTAGAAATGGGGCTAAAGATGAGCAACAATAGGCTATAGGCTATGGAGCATGACCTGAATGTGGTTCACAACCATGTGGAACAGATGGAGCAAAACCTCACCCACTTGCTCAACTAGGTGATGTAGAGAATGGAGTACATAGAGGTTCAAATGATTGCTTCTAATAAGCAGGAAGCTACAAGTGAGCCATTAGACCACCTTTCCACAAAGAGGAGCATGTACAAAAGTCCATTAGAGTTTCAATAGAACCACATACCTAAATAGGAGTCCACACACAACAAATTAAAGCTAAACTTAGGCCCATTTAGACATCCTTATGTTCAATGGGGATAATGTGGCTGAGTGGATGTTCTAATTAGAATTTTATTTTTGAGTCATGAACATGATTGACCTTGACAAAATTTTCGTGGTACTCATTAATATGAGTAGGAAAGCTCTGCAGTAATACTCATGGACAACATAGTTCTTCCCTTTTAAAGATTGAGAGTATTTTCAGAGTCAACTATTGTTTAGGTATAGAGAAACTTCATCATGTAATCAACTTTGTCGTTTACTCAACATCAAAAAAGACAAGTCAATCAACAAAAAAGAGTTTGAAGTATTGCCAGCCTTCATTCTTAACATATCTACATATGTGCTAGAGAACATATTTCTCAATGGGCTAAAGGAGGTGTCACATAGATCAACATGATCAAGCCTAAGGATCTACTGGACATGATGAGCATAACTTAGTTGGCTCAAGAGTGTCTTCTCTCACAATGAAAGGTGCATAAAACCACTTTACCCATAGTTGCATCTTCTCCATTTCAACAACATATACCACAAAATATAGTGAAGCTAACAAAAGGACCAACAAGGCTCACACCTAGGTGGAATGTTATATGGACAAAGAAATTAGTAGGGAATAGAAGACATATTCACATAACAGAGGTTGAGCTTCAAGCTATACAAGTGAGAGGCCAATGTTTTTATTGTGATGAAAAATTCAACCTTGGCCAAAGTGTAAGAAAGAATTATGGATTTTAATCATTGAATAAAATAAAAAGGAGGAAGACACCGAAGTCTAGGGCGTGAAAGACGAGCTTCAAACATGCACAATAGAAGAGTTACTACAAGTAACGGGGCTAGTAATGCTTAGTACACAAAAGTTGATGGGAAGGCCAATAGATCAAGAACTATCCATCTTTATTGACTCAAGTGCAACCCACAACTTTATATCAGTTCACCTCGTTTGTATTTAAACAATTGTAGGTCAATACCACAATATGTTATAATGTGGCGATGAAAAATAGAGTTAAATCAAGAAAAAGTGAAATTTGCATGGACGTCAAGTTGTTTGTACAAGGATTATAAATTATAGACAATTTCTTACCATTGAAAAGAAGCACCTAATATGTGATATTAAGAGTTCAGTGGCTATGAACATTCAGATATACCACTATTCATTGGGGGCTACTCACAATGAGTTTCACATTGAACAAGAAGATTAAGATGTTGCAGGGAGAAATGTTACCTAGGTCAGCCCACATCACTCGACCCTAGCAACACAATGACATGGTGTAGTGGCACAGAGCTGCACACCGGCACAATGGATGCACATAGTAGCACGATGCCCATAGGTGATGGCACGGTGCCCTTGCGAAGCGGCATGACACAGCACACCAACACAAGGGAAGAACGAGACAGCACGGTGCCCATGCATGGTGGCACGACACCCGTGCACAGTAGCACAATGTTCACACATGGCAACACAATGTAGCACACTAACACAGGGGAAGAATGTGGCAGCACGACACCCACGTGCGACAACATGGTGCATGTGTGCAGCAGCACAATGTCCACATGTGACGGCATGGCACACTCATGTGATGGCACGATGACATCGAGCATGGACCCCACTCGGGGTGGGGCCTATGCATGGTGACCTTGAACTAAGAGTAGCCTTGATGTCATGAGTGTGACATCATGCAACTCGAACGGAGATGCTAAAGCATAGTCTTATACTGCTTGTGTGCTAGAATGTTGGAGGTGGGCACCTACTTAATGAGACCCACCTCCTCCATGTACCTCACCTTTGGAGCTATCAAGTCTTTCTTGTGTCATGAAGGGTATGTTGGGGATAACTACCTCACACCCAACAAGGATTAAGGTAGAGTGGCATGAATCTTTGTTACACTGGTTAGTACTACCTTCTAGTTTTTTTCCTTTCTATTAGTCAAGTAAATAGATGGAGGCCGAAAGGGGCCACACAAGTGGGAGTGGCACCCAAAGGTAGTGAATTGCCAGTCTAGCTGAGCAACTAGAGACAATGGCTTGGGCAATTGAGGCACTCTCGAGCTAGATATAGACAAAGTGGATGTGACTTATGCAAAAATAGAGGAGCGGACCCGAGTGACATCTGCCACTATCAATGGCTTGACATGATTTGTGGATGATGAGGTCACCTCACTGTATGCCTAGGCCAACGAAATGGCTGCATCATTTGTGGCCCAACAGGAGAAATATACTGTACAATTTGGTGAGCTTCAACAATAGATGGATGAGATGAAGAGTGAGATCTAGTTACAACTAAATGGTTTACAAGTATGCCTTAAAGACTTAGAGGGGTGGCTCAGGCCATCTTTGGCAAACTTGTTGGCCATAACCAAGGTGCCTAACCTACATCCTTAGACTGGGGACATGATGTTATGCTCATCAAGAATTTCTTATTAGATCTCTAATACTTTGTGGACACTAATACATCTTCAGAGACGAAAAAGGTATTCCTCACTGGCCTTTACCTAACTGGTCATGCCAAGACATGGTGGCAACTCCGAATGGACGACATCTCCTAAGGTCCCGTGACATGTTGGGAGGCAACCCGCACTACCATGCACCAACTGAAGCATAACAAGTCCATCCGATATTATGTGAAGAAATTTTCCATGCTAGTATTATAGCTCCCCCGTATGGATGAGAATGACAAGTTGCACTATTTCACATGGATGAGGGTCTACAATCATGAGTCCAAAACAAGCTGCATTGGTAGAAAGTGCAAGACCTATGGGCTGCAATAGCCATTGCAAATAAATAGGCTTATTAACTGCCCCCGATCCCAACCGGAGGCAAGTGGAGAGATGCACCAAAGTGGGCACAATCGGAATGGCAAAGGTAGAGGTGGTCTGGCAAATGTCAAGGGAGATGGTCATGGATATGGACAAGTGTCGACCACACCACAACTAGAGGGTCTCAAGTGGACCGGCTATCATGTCTATATCAGCTCACACTAGAGCACCGATTGTCTTGACTAGCGATTGTTACATGGCTTGTGTGTGCCTTAACATAGTCATAACTTAGGAGCAACCACCACCCTTCATTGAAGAGGTACCAAATCTCAATACAATATAGTTTCTTAATATATTGTTCATGGCATGTGAGTTGAATGAGGAGCCAATTCGAACATTGGTAGACTCAGGAGTCACACATAATTTCATGTATGTAGGAGAAGCCTGTTCGATTGGAGCTGAGGCTGGTCCAATCGGCTAACTGCATCAAGGTAGTGAATTTGGCAGCCATAACACCCTTTGGCCTTGCTAGAGGCATTGCCACAAAGGTGAGCCAGTAGCAAGACATGTTAGATTTTCTCATCTTATAGATGGGCAATTTTGATGTGATACTTGGTGCGGATTTTGCTGTCTGTGCCAAGGTGGGCATCTTTATGCACTATAACGGGCTAATCATATGCAAATGAGATCAACCATGCTTCATGTAGGGCTCACCACGAGAGGCCACCAAATCGTAGCTTATTTCTGCCATATAGCTCAAGGCAACTTGTGGCCCCAAAGTTGATACTTTCTTGGTAACTCTAATGGAAGTAGAAGAGAACCCAATGGCCAGCTCGATCACCGACCCACAAGTATCTCTTCTCATCCAAGAATTCAAATATGTTATGCCCTCAAAACTACCGGCAACACTTCCTCTAAGGCATGAGATTGAGCACGCCATAGAGCTGCTACCCAAGGAGCATCCACTAGTGTGCACACCATACAAAATGGCCCCCATCTAGTTGGTAGAATTGTAGAAAAAACTAGATAAACTATTACATACATGCCACATTCACCCCTCTCATTCTCCTTTTGGCGTTCTAGTGATTTTTCAGTGGAAGAAGGATGGGTCACTCTAATTGTGTGTGGATTATAGGGCTCTCAACAAGATCATAGTAAAGAACAAGTATCCGGTCCCTAACGTGGACGAGCTCTTCAACCAGTTGAATGGTGCATAAGTCTTCTTCAAGCTAAATCTGAAAAGTGAATACCATCAGGTGATGATCAAGGAGGGAGATGAGCTAAAGACTATTTGTGTCATACATTATGGATCCTATGAATTCATTGTGATGTGATAACATTTTGATGTGACCTTAAGTTGTTATTAGAATCATAATTCAATTTTAATAATTTATAAAACTAGATTCATAAAAAATAATATTAAATGAATATAGTGGTGAGCTAGGTAGTCTCCTCAAGGAAAGCTTTTAGAAATCTTCTTATTCTTTTATTTAATAGATTATGAATTTAATATTCAAAGTAATGAAAGAAATAAAATAGTAAATAAATGTAAATTTAAATTTAAAATTCTACTAAAATGAAATATACTTTAGACTGATGAAAATAGAAAATAAACAAGTAAATAAATGATTAAAGCTAAGAAAATAAATTTATTTCATAGATTAAACAAGAAAATAATGAAAACTTTATTAAAAATCAAACTTACAACCTTTAGAATGTATGGCTTAATGTCGACCTCTAGATAATAATTTCCAATCTTACATCAAGTTCAATAGAATGAATTTAAGGTGAGAAGGGTAGAGGAAAATGATAAAAAATCAATGGTGCATTCCTTGAAACTCTATTTTCGCATGAAAAAGAAGAACAATTATTTTATCTCAAGAATAACTCAAGAATAACTCAAAAAAAGATCTCCTCTCTCCCTCTTCTATCCTTTTTATCCTCCAGATCCAAAAATCAAGCATTATGTTTTTGATTTTCTATTTTTACAGATTTTTTTTTTCCGATTTTTCCATTTTTTTCTTAATTTTTCTAGATTTTCTTCAATTTTTTTAGATTTTCTTGTTGTCTCACCGAGAATAATGGATATTGTCTATTTTACCAGACAATAATCTATATTTTAAAACTAATCAGCGAGCCCATTAAACTATTTTTTTATTCTTATTTAATTCTGAAAATTCTCATAAAAATTGTAGAAAATTTGTTTCAATATAAATAACTCATTAAAAATTATCAAAGTTGAGCACACTAGATTTTTATTTAAAAAATAGACTAAATGAGAATTAAGCTTCAAAATATGAAATAAGTTCTCATCAATTTTCTTTTTATTCATAAAATATCAATTTAAATCAATATTTAAGGAGGTACATTTAAATGACAAATAAAATAATTAACATGATAACTTGTGAAATACTTCTCAAATATGTATTATTACAGCTGATTTAATAACATATTAACATATAATTTTCACAAGTTAATATTTTAGAAAATTTTTGAAATTTTTCTCTGAGTTTTATAAGCACAATTAAATTTTTTATTAATATGAGAGAATTTTAGGAATTTTTGATATCTTTTTTTGGTTTTTAGGAAGCTAATATATGCTTCAACCGACAAGATCTAATATGTGGAGATGAGGCAATAGAATCAAGGGCTGAGGTGCTGACACACAGCATCATCAAATGAAGAGATTAGAAGCCATCGAGAATGTTTACACAATCAATGGTAGATGGAGCATACTTATTGAAGGTGGAATGGATCTCAACAATTAAGAAGATTTTACGACTATGGCAAGATCTCTAGATCTAACATTTCAGATCAACTCAAGAGGAAACCAACTCTCACTTAATCTTATCACAGCCCAAAAGATAGAAGTACCCTTATTTAATCATAACCTTAGATTAGAGGATCTTAGATGAACCAGCCCATGAGAAAGCAAGATTAGTCGTACACATTTACACCCATACTCTCATGTAAACCTTTACACATTTAAGTTGCCATTTAGGGGGAAAAACCTAATTTTGAATGCCGCAACATTTTGTTGGCATGAGTGAAATAGTATTGAGGTTCCACGTTCCTATTTAGATACATTTTGATTGATTCAAATGCAGATTCACAATAGAGATCTTTGGAAATGTTACTTGAAAAGGAAACCACATGGCCTTGGTGACATAGAGAGGCATGAGGTAAGTTCATCTAGGTTCGATGTGTTCCGTACGAAACCAATTAGTTAGCTATCCGTAGGTTTGAAATAAATTGATTTACAGTTTTGATTTCACATTATGAGTCTTTTGTGTGTGTGTTTCACCTCTAGATTATCATCCACATGGTTGATTTTCTTTTTCCCCTTTTTCCGACAATGAAAATCTTTCTTACTTGTCATTGCCTCTCCTTTGAGTTCATTTGACTTAAATCTATCAATTAAATATATTAGTAACTAATTAACACCTAATCCTCATTCCTTGTGGATCGACCTCAAACTTACCACAGTACTTATCTATTTTAGTATTTTAATTTGGTAAATTCATGATTCTAAATATTTTTGATTAATCAATTTTGAGGCTTTTCAACGACCCTTGATTTCATTTTATCATGATGCCTTTTGGATTAATCAACACTCACCACATTTTGTACACTAATGAATCATATCTTTCGACCCTTTTTAGACAAGTTTGTAGTAGTCTATTTAGATGATATCTTAGTCTTCAACAACTCAATAAAAGAACACCTGGCCCACCTATGACAAGTTTTTGAGATGAATCGGGCTAAGAAATGTACCATTCACGTTACAAGCGTCGATGATTCAAATATTTTTATTGTACAATTGAAGAATTGTCTTAACTTTTCTCAATGATATTTTAGTTTATAGTAGGTTGAAGGTGGAGCATAGGGACCATCTTTAACAAGTATTTAACATCTTTCATCAACATGCTCTTCAACACAATCACAAGAAGCTTTCATTTGCAAAGTGCATCATCAACTTTTTGGCCCATCGAATTTCAGCATGAGTTGAAGCTGACAATGGCAAAGTGAAATCAATATGGTGTTGGCCAAGACCCAAGAACACTAAAGAACTCAAATATTTCTTTGAATTGACAAAAATTACAAGAAATTTGTTGTCAAATATGTTGAAGTGGCTGCCCCACTCAACATATTACTTAAGAAGGATAATTTTCAATGGATAGATATAGTAAAAGAATTGAAGGCCAAGATGAGTTCGACTTTAGCCTTGGTATTATCAAAATTTTTCAACCATTCGAATTAGAGATTGACACTTCTAACCACAATGTAAGAATAATACTAATACAAAGGGATATGCCAAAGGCTTATTTTAGCAAATAATTATCACATTGCAATCAAACAAAGACTATATATGAAAAAAAACTTCTCACCATTATTTTGGTAGTGAAAAAGTGGCACCACTATTTGTTGGGGACCTCCTTCATGTTATGTACTAGTCATTATAACTTCAAATATCTATTAGAGCAATACTATACTCACCCTCAATATCAATAATGGGTTGCCAAGCTACTTCATTATGATTTTTATTTCAAGTACAAGACATGCAAGTCTAATGTCATAGTAGACGTGCTCTCCAGGGTGACACCATCAACTAAAATATGGGTAATCACGACCAATCACCTCTCACTTATTAATTTACAATAGGTTACAAGGGAAGTGATAGTAGACCCCAAGTAAGTAAGGTAATTAGAGATGTACTACAAGGTAATCAAGCCTCTAATACATTTTAGTTATGTGAGGGCATACTATATAACAAATGGAGGTTGGTGTTGTTGTCCAAATCTATTTTCATTCCTATGGTGTATGAAGAGTACCTTTGTAGCTTATAAAGAGGTCATTTAGGGTTTTTACATACCTACAAAAAGATATCTCATGATTTTTTCTAGGTAAACATGAAAAAATATGTCTAATGATTTATGGAGATTTGGCCAACTTGTCAACAACATAAGGTGAACTCTTCATCGCTAGTTTGATCGCTTCAATCTTTGCTTATTCCAGACTATGTGTGAGACGATTTGACTATGGATTTCATAGAAAGACTTTCTCCATCACATGAAAAAAATGTAATACTAGTGGTGGTGAATAAATTGACAAAATATGTACATTTCATCTCTATTTGCCATCCTTTTTGAGTAACATATATGACATATGTTTTGTTTGGGAGGTTACTCAATTACATAACATACCTCACACTATCATCTTAAATAAAGATATTATATTCTTAAACGATTATTGGCATCTAATGTACCAATTGTAAAGAACAAAAATAAAAAAGTATATCATTTCATCTAGAAATTGATGGTCAAATATAAAGAATTAACAAATGTTTAGGAACATATCTATATTGCTTTACTTGTAATCAATCTAGCACATAGTGCAAATGACTCCCTTGGGTAGAACTATGATAATAACACTATCTTTGATTAGTCATTGCAAATGACCCCTTTTATGACATTATAAGTGTATGATCCCCCTCCCATCTTCTAATTTAGAACCCTATTGGCTAACCCCATTGTTGTTGAACTACAATTATAAGAACATGATGTATTCTTAGACTTGGTCAATGAACATTTAAGTAAGGCTTAAGCTCACATGAAGGTTCAACCATATTGTCATCACTGAGATGTAGAGATTCCATCAAGAGACTAAGTGTACAAGATGAAGTTAAATTGCACAACATGAACTTTTAAATCAAAGACACAATGAGAAGTTGAGTCATCGATATTATGTCTCATTTGAAATCCTAAAAGAAAATTAGTGCCACATCATATAGACTAAACATGCCATCTTTTCCTCAAATTCACTTTGTCTTTTATATCTCGTAGTTAAAGAAAGTAGTTGACACTAATCTTGGAGCAAGATCACTTCCACAATAATTAGATGTAAATCTGTAGTGGATAGTAAAATTAGAGTTTGACATACGATGACATTTTGTGGGTGATACCAAAGCCATGGTCTATTAGAAGAATCTCCTAACGAAGGACAAGACATGGGAGCTACTCGTCAACCTTCAATAATAATTTTTAGAACTACATCATGGAGGGTGAGGAATAGTGTTAGGCCATTGGGCTTAACTTATTCTTGAAGTGGAAGTGGGCCCAAGTGCCAACCTCCATTAGTATAGTGGGCCAAGATAGCCATCATAATGAAGGGTCATGCCTAGTATAAAAGGTGATGTTAAGGCTGAATTAGGGCATCATTGAGGCATTCAAATTAGAGCCATGAAGGAAAAACCTTAGCCCTCTCCCTCGCTCTCTCTCTCTCTCTCTCTCTCTCCCTTTCTCTCTCGTTCCATCACAATATTATTTTGGCAAAGTCTTTGGATATTGAGGCCTTCTTCTTGAGCTCCCTTTTACCCTCTCCACTTCTTTCTTTTTCTCTATCGAGGTCCACTCAATACTTTGTTGATGCCCTTGGGTATAGATTTTGATATTAAAAAATATATGAGAAAATATATAATTCATGATTGATATAATTCACAAGATTATGATAAATTATTTATAAATTTCATGAAAATAAATCTATTATTCATCTTGTGACATTATGATTAACCTTGAGATTAAGTGAAATGATGAAGAGGTGAAGTGCCACACATAGATAAATATTTGTTGAAAAATAAATATTTAATAAGTAAATAATAATTATGTTTTTAATTCATATACCCATGTTTATTTAACCATTTAAGTGTAGTTATTATTTATTAGTCATGTATTATTAAAAAAAAAAGAAAAAGGTTCGAAATATAAAATGAGCTCTTGTGAGTCTCAAACCAAAATCTGGACGATGACACATTAGCTTTGTGGAGAAAATGACCAGATTAACATTTAAATCTGAAGACAAAGCCAACAAGAAAAGTTGTTCTTCTATGAGAGAAAAATATTTAATTCAAATTTTAAATCAAACAGTCTAGAGAATAGAAAGATATTGAATTTGTAATGGTTAGAGGTTGTTGTCATGTGTTACAGAAAATGATTAGTGTTTGAATTGACCTTTCAACTTTATCTCTCGAGCAAAATGTGGAAATCTATTGGAGGATGATGTCCTATGATTAGAAGAAGTAAGAGAGATAAAAAAAACTATTCTACTTCGATTTACAATAAGCTATCTCTCTCACAATTAAGATTCATCACCACCAAGTATCAACTGCGAGTTGATTGCATCATCTTTTTCATTAACAATTGGTGATCAAAATAAAGTTTGAATTTTTTAAGGAGGCTCTCCATCAGGCCCTAAAGTAATTGGGTGATAAGTGGAGAGTGAGTTTGGGCAAAGGCACAAGGTGCTCTAAGTTTTATTTGGCCCGAAAGGGACTAGATCTCTACGAAGGTCAAACCTGAGGTATTGGGGCAATTGATCCCATTAAAATTAGTGTGTATTTCTTAGGGAAATAGTGGAAAACTGATAGGAAGAATCCTCTAGAACTAGAAGTAGTTAAGTGAGGGGCGAACTAATATAAAAAGCTTTTGCCTCATAATGAGATTTGACTGGAAGAGAGAGAAAGTAATTATATGCGTAAATAATCACGTAGAGTTGTGTTCACATATGTGTTGACATATCTAGCATTCAATAAAAAAATCTAAGATTTCTAAAATACCAATTCACCCCCCCTCTTGGTATTTTTTTTAGTGTCTAGATCTTTCATACCTTAGTGTGGTGATTATTACAAATTATAATAAGAAGCCTTGCTATGGATGATGGGTTTACTAGGAAGAATTGTTTTAAAAAATTAAGCAATACTAGAAAAACTCATTAGGGTGATAACAACTCAAATGTGTGGATTATGAATAGGAGATTATATGAAGAAGATAACCTAATTCACAATTTTTTTTTCTAAAATGTAACATTACTAAAATAACTTAGATTGATAAATAACTCAATTATTCATATTATAAGAAGCTAAAGTGTTGCAAATAGGGAAAAAATTTTAATATGATTCACCAACTTGCTAGTTCTTTTTATGAGGCACAAGTAGAGGAATTCATCCTAGAAGCAAAAGAATTATTGAAACTTCACAAAACCCTCACAAGGGTTTATGTGCAAAGAATCAGTAACCCTCATGGGTTGTATTTGAAGACATGAAAATGGATATTTTTATGTTAGCAACGGAAGCCCAAGCTTATGACATTATTGATCTTTTTTTCAGTCAAAAAATGGAGGCCACCTATGTCATTGTCACTTGCATGGGAGTTTGTTGCAATCCTTAGCTCATTGACCGTTGGTCTTTTTACTCGAATGGCCATGCATATTATATGTCAAATACCAAAGCTCTTGCCAAAAAAAACATACTTACCCTAAAAGGAAGTGAGATTATTTGATGAACATCGAGCTAAGTTGGCAAAAAAAAAATGTTATGCGATAAATTATCATTGATTACCTACCTCTAGATATACCTTAGAGACATACAATGTTAATCAAGCATATATACATACATTGTCATTATTACAACAAACATGTTAGTTATTCAGTCAAAATTAGGGATAATTTTATATGATCTTCACTACCATCTCAGCTCAATTAATCTTTTCATATCTATCACATCAAGATATAGTTAAATTCAACATATAAAAGTTTATTAATGATGATGGGAGCTGGCCCAATTTTTTATGAGAAAAGTAATTTACATAGACATTCTTATCATTTGCGGAAGGATAACTTTCACTTAATTTATGAAGTTTAATGTTTACTTAATATGGTCACTAGTCAAAGTGATTGCTTTTTTGTGAGAAAAAGAAAAAGAAGAATAGTCACACCACTTATCATCTTATATAGTCACCCCAACTCTTCTACCCCCCATTAGTGACCATCATTTCTATCACCCCAACTAAGACCAATGAAAGAACATAAGAATAGAAACCTTACAAAGAAAGGAGAAACAAAAGAGTCGCTCAATTTGCATGCTAGATTTGTAGGAAGAAAGATCAACCATGCAACAATAATAGTGCAACTACAAGGAAAGCTCTTCACAATGACTTTAGACATTGGAATTAAACTCACCCATTGAGTGGTCCGACTATGTGGTGACGCAACCAAAGGGAGATGTAATGCTGCTATCAACTCTTCTTACTAACATCTATTATCAATTCTTCATCTATCAAAAAAATAGTTTGTTATAAAATCAATCAAAGATCGACAATGAACAAATAAATAATAACTCAAATTGTATATGACTAAAATCAACACGAGGATAAAAGAAAATGAGATTTATTCAAAATGAGGGTAACATATCTCAAGAATCTAATTACTAAGACTTTAAAGATCCTTCAAATGTCATGTTAGTATATTCCTCTAATCAGACCAAAAATATAATGGATTATAGATGATTCTTCACCAACAAGGTATCTTCTTATTCTCAACTATCTTCTCTTTATAATCAATCTATTATCGATTACATTCTTGACCTCGAATTTAACTTTTAACATCTTATAACAACTATCATGTTCTCACATTTCTCCATTTGTCTCCTCCAACAAAAGCCTCTACTACAAGCTTCAAGTTGCTGCCTTATTCTACTAGGATACTTGAACATGAAACAATCAAGTAAGACAACCAATAGAAAGGAGAAAATGGGATAGAGGTTATTAGGTAAAGAGGGAAAATGGGAGAGAGTTATGCCTTTTCCCCTTTATATGGGCCAAAAGATTGTCCCAACATAAGAGGTCACACTCCTTTGTTATTAGGCTTGTTTTTAACCCCTCCATCCTCCCCCCACCCCCTCTTTGATATTGATATATATATATATATATAGTAACTCCTTCTCACGTCAAGGCTCTAATTGTAAGACTTTATTTATTATTTAATTAATCAAGAGGGGTGACTAAGTTGCTAGCAAAACTCTTTGAAGTGCTTGTAATCCAATTTTGATGAACTAGTTGTGGGAAAAAGGGTTGGGCCCACCAATTATCAAACTAGCCAAACTCATTTACAAAATTGTCACCTAGGAGCCCATTTAGAAGATCTAACATACTATGTATGGGCCAAGATATATGTTAAGGAAGAGTCTTAGTGACATGTCATATAGGGGGGAAGATATATGTGAAACTATTTATATATTTTATTACATATATATTGTGAGTTGTAAAACATTTCCCATAGTTTTAGATTTTATTAAATTTAAGTCTCCTAACACATAATACAATTTTTTTATAAATACATGATCACCATTACTCACCATTGATTCCATAATTTTTAAAATCAGGGTATTAAAGTAAATTATGAATAAGTGACATCATGTTCTATATAAAAAGTTGTCTTCAGATTTTTTAAAAAAGTAAATATTGTTGGTCCATTGTGTGCCATGAGAGTGTACATTGTAATGTTGGTCAAATAAATGTAAAATAATAATAATAAAACTTTTCAACAAAGATCATCGAAAGATAACATGACGTCAATTACATAGATGGTGCAAATGGTGCCATGTGCCCTAATTTCAATAGCCTTGGCCCAAATTAGTCAGCATTACAGCTAGCAAAAGATTACATTGATGTTGGGATCTATGATTCTCTACTAAGAGAGAAAGTAAACTAATGTTCATTGATAAATGATGAAGCATATATTGTTCAACATGTGTAGGTAGGTGGTTAACTCTAAATGAGATATATACTCAACTAATATTATTTTACTAAAATAACTTAATTCCATCGATCTCCTTGCCTAATAAAATTTTTTCCTTGCTTTTTACTAATTTCCAATTGAGACTTAGCGATGAATATCAAATTAGAGTGACTTAAGCATGAGGATAATCTGGTTAGCTCTTCCATGTACATGATCATACATTAAAGAGGATAATATACCATTTTTTTCAAAATACATTGTATATGAGAATTACTATTTTGCTAAGAGATCATGGTGTACCAAGATATATGAAGCCATGAAATAGGAATCAAGCATAATCAAATACATTTTTATTTGAATGAAGATAATGACACAACACAAATATGTTTAATAATGTTAGCATTTCTTGAGAACTGCCTAAACAATTAATCATTACTTATTTCAAAATATCATCCCATTGAGACGATTATCATGAGATGAGAAGAAGCTTAAAGTTTGCAGAGTAATTAGTTTAATGTGTGTAGTGCCATTAAATGAAGTAACTATTGGTGATTAATGCCCTTTATTTTCTAATGCTAGAAGAGGAGAACAATATTAAACAGAGGAGTGGGGGCCGAGTTGCTAATAGTTGGGGGAAGAATGGGTCACTGACCAGCCCACAAACTACATAGTCTGAGCCCGATAAGAGAGTATTATTGGGCAGGCCCAAGATATTGGTAACCCACATATTCTGGAAGGGCCAATCGTTTGGCCGTATAGCCGCCACTTGGACTCTCATTTTGTTGTACAATAAGGCGCACCAGGCTGTTGTACGATGTTATGTACGATCACTCCTCCCCAATTTTTAGGTAAATTCATATGGCGGCGGGGTCCACCGCCTGAACGTGGCAGCAGATATTGAAATATTTAAGCAACTAAATGCAAAAGTTATATGATTTACGTATTTATTAAATCCCACATAAGCGCATTATCGTTTATTATTTGCTCCGATAAAAGTTACTTTTCCTCGATAAAACCGCGTATAATTAATTTATTTTTATTACCTAAGATTATTTAATTACCTATCAATCTACGTGACCTCACGTGCCGAGGACGAATGGCCCTCCAAGATTTTATGGAAGCTCAAACGTCGTTCCAATCTTCCCGGGGGGTGGGGGGAGTGGTCAGACCCGTGTTCGTGGGCACGAGCGCACGTGCTAAGCGTGGGAGGATTTTATGACCGCTGACGTATCTCAGTACGGTCAATGGCGTTGACCATTCAACGATGCCCCGTGTGAACGCCTGGTTCTAATCCTTCTGAACGATGTGGTTACGTTGTCAATGCTGGGAACCGTTCGGTCTCGTGGTTCCCGCGAGATGAGTCTAGTTGGGCACCGATTGGTCATCTCTCTCTCTCTCTTCTCGGCCTTTCTCTCTCAATTGGGTATCAGGCGAAAACTGGGCTCCACACTCTCTCTCTCTTCTTCTTCCGGTCAACGAGAGATCTGACCCAAAGAAGAAGAGAGAGAGAGTGGCTGCCGTTGGCTGTCCATGGTCACAGGGAGACCCCGTGCGATGAATCCGGACCACTGCTTCGGGATGTAGATATTTGTGGCTTGTCAGCTTTCAATTGGGCGTGCCCGGTGCCCGGCCAATCTCCTCCTCCCTCTTCGTGCATGCCATTTAAATCGGAAGGAAGAAGAACCCAATAACGACCTCTCTCTCTCTCTCTCTCTGTACCTATCTCTCTTTCTTTCTTTCTTTCTATCTCTCAATGTATCTATGTATCTCTATCTATCTCTCTCTCTCTCTCTCTCTCTCTCTCTCGCTCGCTCTCTCTCGCTCTCTCGGTGAATCGAAGGACACAAGGGAGGGAATTGGAAGACGGCGGCGCCGGCGAGAGATTAGGGATTTCTCGTTGTGGGTTCTAGAGATGGATCTGTCTTCTCACAGAGAGCTGGGACGACAGTCCTTTAATGGTGTTGAAGCGGGGTGGAACGGCGCCGGCGAATCTGCCGTCCCCCTCAATTAAGGATCTTCGGACCGGCGCCGGCGAATCTGACCCGGCGACTTCTGGAAGAACTCCGCAGCTCTCGCGGATGGCGTCCATTGACCTTTCCTTAACACGTGTCCGGAGAGGAGATCGGAGATAAACCCTGATTATCCGGAGATGCAGACGTCACAAGAAATGCGTCATAGCGTCCTCCGCCGCAGAGGCGACCGCCGCCGTCCCGTCGGTGGTGGTGCAGAGACGAAAATGTTGCCAAAGCCTGCTCTTTGTTGGTTAGATGGCGGGTCACTGTAGACCTGGCTAACACAAGATCTGCACCAAAGCGGGATCCTAGCACCCGAGAAATGGATAGAGCGAACCCCGAGATGCACGCCGTAAGTACAGTAAAATTCTCTCTCTCTCCCTCTCCCCCCTTTCTCTTTCTATCTCTATCTATGTCTATCTGTCTGTCCCCTCTCTCTCTCTCTCTCTCTCCTGTTATCCGATGTGTCTTATCGTATGTATCTGTCTGAACCCCTTCAACCCAAGGGGCGGAGAATCGGGATGGACCACGCCCACCGCGCCGTCCCCACCTCCCCCCCTTCCAAATCTCCACCTCTCGAAAGCTGTTCATCCTCATCCGTGAAAGTTCGGCACTTGCCCAGCGCCATGTACGGTGGCGCTGCGCGAGAGAGAGAGAGAGAGAGGCTGACGGCGGCGTGTTGGACACTTAACGGAGTGGCTCTCCGCGGGGGAGCTGGCGTCATGTAGTTTACGTCATCACTACTGATTCGCGCCGGGGGAGGTTCGGCAACCGAGGCCTTCACATGTGACGACACGTATCATAAATGATATTTTTACCAGTTAACCCTAGAGCCACTATTTATATATATATATTTGTACGTATGACGGGCGCTAATCGAACGGGGTTAGCCAGCGTAATTGTCAAGGCGGCTTTCTAACTAATCCTGATTAACGATAGATAATCGGTGACGGCGACTCGACGTAGGTTGACCAATGATGGCGATAAACTCCGAAGGACCAAGGAGGGCGGGGGATTAGATCTCATTTCCTCTGGGTTGCAGATGCACCAGATCTCCCTCCCTTCCCCCCTCCTTCTTTTTCTCTCTCCTCTCTCAGGGGGATGCCTTATATAGAAACCAGGCCTTGATATGGTAATGGTCGAGCAGCATCAAGGTGTTAAAGCTACGGCCATGGAGAAGCTGGGCGGGAGCAAGCAGAAGAGCCCCAAAGCGGCGAAGGCGAAGAAGAAGCCGGTAAAGGTGGTGTACATCTCCAACCCCATGAGGGTGGAGGCTTCGGCCTCTGAGTTCAAGGGCGTCGTACAGGAGCTCACTGGTCAGGACTCCGACATCTCGGACCTTTCCAAATTTGCCGATGGCCGGCCGGAGACGGAGGCGGCGCCGCCCGAGGATTCCCCCCCGGCCGCCGCCGTAACCGCCGCAGAGCTCCACCTGCAGCAGCAGCGGCAGGACACCGCCGACATGTTCGACGAGATCTTCACCCCGCAGGTGCTGGAGGACCTCGCAGGGATCATGCCCCCGGGGCCGTTCTACGAGGCCCCTTCTCCCCACCTTGACGGCACCAGGAGGAAGAGGGACGGCCAGTGAACGCTTGTAAGCTCTCCTCAGATCGCCTACCCCTCCCTCCCTTCCTTCCCCGTCCATTGGCTGTCTCCCCACGCTATTCGTTGACCCGCCTTCATACGAGATCTATAGTCGATCTGCTCAGCGCCGAGGGATTTCTTGACAGTGGAGAAGTTGAGGGAGAGCCTAGATTTGGTGTGGAAGACTCCTGTATGTAGAAATTTGTTCTCTTTCAGACGACAACCAAACCCTCTCCCACCTCGTGTTCTTCCTCAGATGAGAGTGGGCTCGATTGAGGAATGCTCCTCCTGATTCTCCCTCAGAGAGAGGCATCGTCGAGGATCGAGGATGATGGAAGAGAAGCTCTAGGGCGTCCCTGGATGGGTACCCGCCCTAGGGTTGATGAGCGGAGAGGGACATGAGGAAACCCTCCTGGGTACTTCACAGATCGTAGGCGGTCTCTGGATCGCCTTCTCGAGAGAGCTACCCATCAGCCCCATTTCACGTTTCATGACTCCTGCTGCTGGTGCCGTGCTTTTCTTGATAAAAGGAAAATAACTGCGGAACGCAGTGGCGCATCAAGTTCCTTGACTCTCCCATCTTTGCTTCTTTTTCTTGGGAAAATCTGATCTTGGCCCTCCCTCTCATCCATCCAATTCGAGGAAACACTACACTCCGATCCTAGGACCCCCAAAGGGATCAGTTTGATCCATCAATCCCTCGTCCTTTCGTCCAGTTCCCATCTCTCCGAACCCATCAAAACCGGCAAAACCTTTTCCTCTTTAGTAGATCAACAACTGCAGATCAGTTCAATGTCAGAGAGAAAGTGGCCAAATTGGGGCTGTTCATATCACATGATGAGATCGCCACGCTCCGACCCACGTGAGAATGAAGGTATTACTCCTTGTTTCAATCATTTCTTCACATCATACAATTCGGCTCATAAAATTGGTCTCATTAGGTTGGCGTGATCTTCGGATAATGCAATAAGGTCATATTATTCAGGGCTATATCATGCCAATAGTGGAGCATGACTCAATATCCTAATAAAATTACACATTGTTCTATCATGCTATTATATATCTGCCCACTAACCTACTATTTTTCTCCTCCATGGTGGTGACGATCATAGGTCCTTGCATGCCATGGAACCGTGTCATCTAATTATAAGTGAATTCCCAATGAGCGGAGCTAGTCCCTACATCTGAATGAACGGGTTTGACCAGTCTCATCGCTGTAGAAAAAAATCGCACAGATGCAGCAATATTCGTTGCATATCCACAAATTTACCCTTTTTGTTTCCTTAAATTGGATCTCTCACTGCACCTAGGTCGCATGCAACTTGCGGGTTCTTCGGGATATTTGTGGTCATCATAAAAGTGTTCTTGCCCGCGGTGTAGCACACTTTCTAGTGGTCAAGAGTCTCCCAAAGCCATGCAGTCCATCCATCATCCTGAGAATACCATTGAAATCAGTAAACTCCATGCGCTGTCATGCCATTAAAGAGGGAAGGCTCGTGTGGATGGATAATCAGAGAAACCCTCTTCATGAAGAACGGGCTTGACCAGAAGGGAGAGGAGCGCCGTCTCCCCTCTCCTCTCCTGGATCATACGCCGAGAAGGTCTCCCATCAGGAAGTGTTCTTCCCCATCCCAGGCGGCTATCGTTGTCCGTCTCTCATCGATAACCTTTCTATGTATGGTAGGCCAGAAGATCAGAAGGGAGAGCCTACTCCTTCCTCGGTGCCCATGGCGCAGAAGGTCTCTCTCCCTTCCAGCCGTAGGGCTCTCTCCATGGAAGGGCTCACCGCGGCCTAGGAATCCTCGAAACAGTGAGGTGGGTTCCGAGGATTTCATCGCAAGGTCAACCCAGGCCTAGATTTCATGTGGGTTTAGGTCAAAGCGGTGATTTTGTTATTTCTTTTATGAAGTTTCTTTAGCAGTAGAGCGATCATCTCCCATTCAGGAATGTTCGTGTTCGATTTACGTTGTGCGCAGTAATTGTATACTTCAGCCTCTACATTTTTGCCGCTGTATCATCGGTTCATTCGGTCTGGCTGTGTGCAAATCGGACGGTCAAGATGAGCCATTTTCCACGATGATGAAGTGGCCCCACCTTGACGAAGACCCAGGTGATCCCCTATTAATGGGCCCATCTCACAACATATGGGCCGGGCCTGCCACTTGCGGCCCAAGGCGCACGTGCATTACGGACCCTGACAGCGATTTCGCACGTGCGTATGTTCCTGCAGCAGCGCCACGCGCAAAGCGAAGAAAGTGAGATGAAGGGGGGACAGGCTACTTTTGTCCCCACGCGGGTGTGTCATACGCCCCCCAGTGGGCCCTACTCTACTTTGTCCCATGGTGGGCCCATCCGGGCTCCAATTACCGTTGCCGCGGGCACCCGGCGCTGCCATAAAAACAATCCATTTTGATATTAATAAATCCTCCACTTATAAACTAAGACAAAATAAAAAACATTTAAAACTATTTAAGCATGACCCTCTCTTTCTCTCTCTATCTTTCTCTCACTTCTGTGGGTGTTGGGTGGTAGAAGAGCGGCGAAATGCTCTCGTCGTCGTCCCGCCGGGAAAGCAGGATGGCGGAGAACCCGCAGACGAAGAAGGTGGGCTGCATGTCCGGCATCTTCTTCTTCCTCAGCATGAACCGCCATAACTCCCGCAAGCGCCTCCTCTCCGGGAAGAACCGCAGCGGCAGCAGTAACAGCGGCAGTAGCAGCAAGACCCCCGAGAGCCCTCCGGAGAACCCCCCTCGGGCCGCAGCGGCGGCGCCGCCCGCCGCCGTGTCCTCCGGCGGGAAGTCCACGAGGCGGCTCTCCTGCGAGGCCCCACGTAGCCCCACGCTTCCCTCGGAGATACGACGGTTGGACTCCCCGGTCTGCTCCCCGCGCAAGCCGCCCGCGTTGGTGGCGCGGCTGATGGGGCTGGACGACTCGCCGCCTCCGCCGCCGCAGGACTCATCCGAGTCGGCGGCGGAGAAGCGGCGGAAGCTGCTGGGGGCTCTGGAAAGGTGCGACGAGGACCTCTTGGCTCTGAAGAAGATCATCGACGCCCTGCGCGCGGTGGAGACTCATCGGTACTCCGGCGGTGGGGCCGCCGCGGAGGAGAAGCGGTGTCTCGAGGAGGAAGATGGCAAGCCGAGTCCCGTCTCGGTGCTCGACGCGCCGTTTTCTTCTCCGGTGCCGGCCGTCCGATGGAAGCAGCAGCAGCTGCCACCGCGGCAACCGCCAGGTGCACCTCAACCTCATCTTCATCGTCGTTAGGCTCCATCTCCACGTCGCAGTGAATAATGACGGAGCACACTTCAATTGCGGGTTATTTTTTTTCGCCGAATTGAAGATCAAATCCCTTTTAAGTGATTTGACGTTCAGACTCATTTTATGATAAGATAATACATTTAATATTTGTTAATTCACAAGAAAAACACGATTGGCCACTGTTTTCGAGCTCGACGGGAACGAGTGATAACATGACGGCGATAGCTGCGTTGACTTTCATGGTCGATCGATCTTATTTCCTTCATTATTTTGGAAGATGCAAGAACCGATTCATCGGGCTAAAGCCGGCGTGCATGGTGCAGGCGGCGATGTGGAAGACGACCTCCTCCTCCTCGACGACCACCACATAGCGCCGCCGGCGTTTGCCTGCATTAAAGCTCCGCCTTCCCTCCCCCCCCAGGACCAAAGGCCGGTTGGGCCGACGAACCTCCTTCGGCGGCGGCGCCGGTGGCGGCGGCGGCTGCCGTGCAGCAAGGCGATGGCGCAGAGCGTGGAGGAGGTCTCGGAGAGCGGTGTGTGGGAGGAGATGTGGGAGCTTGACAGAATATGGCTGGAGCTGGAAGGGAGCATCCTCGGGGACCTGGTGGCGGAGCTCGTCAAGGAATTAGGGTTCCGCCGCGGCAGGCCCTCCTCCCTGCCCTTCTTCGCGGGGTGCAGGAAAAGGCTGTTCTTCTAGCCATTAGGGCAGATCTCAGAGCGCTTTCGGAGGCCTCTCATGGCGTCAAGCAGGTGGAAATAAGGGGGGCCTCTTTTCTTTCTCTCTTACCGAGGACTACAGACAGACCCCCATTTGCTTTCTTCAAAGATCAAGATCCCACTCGAACGATGGAGAGCAGGGATAGGGGGGAGAGAGAGAGAGAGAGAGAGAGAGCGTCTTCTGTATCTCTGGGGGATCGCTGACGCCAGGCCTTCTGTCGGAACAGGTGGGACCCACTTCCTCCCTCCCGAACCAGGTGCTAGTCACTGTGGGCCCTTACTAAGCCCATATAGGCCCATTAATGCCTGAAAGCTGAATAGGAATTATTGGGCCGAGCCAGCTGTCGAGTTCTCAAGGGTGTTTCAGTAAAAGGCCTTCGAGACAAACTTTGCGTGAGAGCCACGCAAGGTTCTTTAAAGCGCAAAAGCAAAAAACCACAATATTGCCAGCCGTCAGATTGGAATTTCCGAATCTATCCTTTACGATCGTGGCTGTTCATTTCTCCCGCGACCTTTTCCTCCTTTAAACGGAAAGGGTCGTATGTTCTCAGATATTGACACGTAGACAATCGGACGGACCAGATGATCGCTGCAAGAGGCGCAGGTGGCTTTGCGACGGAAGAAGGGGCCCACAGAGCACAGATCAGACTAATGGGCCAAAATGGGCCGATTGTGAGGGGTAGTGAGGGGGGGCGGACCGATCTCCATACGCAATTATCAGGAGTTTTGAGGGTTTTTATGGAAAAGTTGTTGATGAGGTGGTGCGGTGTCGATGGTATAAATTACGATTTTCGGGGAGGAAATGAGATCAGGAGAACACTCGTTCCCACTCGGCCTTCCCCTCTCCATTTTTGTCTGCTACAGATCTCTCTTCTCGTGCGGCAGAGGAAGCTATGGCAGATCAGCTGACCGATGACCAGATCTCCGAGTTCAAGGAGGCTTTCAGCTTGTTCGACAAGGATGGAGACGGTCAGATTCACTCTCTTTGTGCCATTCTCTGTCATTAGTTTTTAGAGTTGGATCGGCTGCTTCTTGGAGGTCGTTTACGTGGTTATCTTTGGTGTGGTATAGATTTCCTGATCTGGTGGTTTTTGGCTTCTATTTTGACGGAGTCTTCGTCGTGTTGCCTCCGGTCTTCGGCCATTTTGACCGGTCCTTGTTGACGGCGCTGGCAACAGCTTCATTATTACTTTCGATTTCATCATTCTCAGCCAGATTTTTTTTCCTTCTCAATGTTAGACTGAATATGTATCCTTTTGGTTTGCCTACTGATCATCCTGAATTCTTTGTTTGTCAATCTGTTTGTTGGGAGGTTATGGATTACACGTCAATGGGCGAACGCGTGTCATTGTTGGCTTTTTCTGATTTCCATTTTTTATTCAAACTTAAATCTAATTGAAAAAGAATATTACTGTCTGGGGCTTTCCTTTTCGTCTGCGAATTCTACGCTTCTTTTCATCTCTTCAGCGGATGAATGATTATAATCGATGAAATATAGTGTCTTTCCTCTTCACAGGGGAAGGTACAAATTAGCCTGTCATTTATGCTTCTTTTGATTAACATCTGATAAGACTGGTGCAGCCAGTAGTGCAGCATTTGGAATCACGCGAGTCCCATGAGTTTAGGAAATTCCATTCGTCCGTTGCCATTTCCTCTCCAACATTCCCCCCTGAAGTTTCAGGTCTATTTTTACGGTATTTGGTACATTAGTCACAGTGGCGACAAACTTCTCTGTATTTAATGTAATTAAGTTGGCAGGGCCCGAACATAATTTTTAAAGTGATGTGTAGGGGAAGAAATGATATCTAATGAATGTTCTATGGGACCATTCACTATAGTTTGTCGCACATTATTGTCAAATTATTGTATTTTCGTATTGTACACATATTTCCAGAAAATTTTATTTTGTGCAAGTATTTTTTCTACCATTTTGCCGTCGTCTATAACAGAAGCAAGTTAGGAAACTGTTATTCTCCCACCTTCTAAATAACGTTACCGTACTACCTCTTTGGGGATGCACGTCCAATATTCCTGAGAAACAAGTTGCACTTACTGGGGGACGTCAGGCCTTTAAAGGAACTGTGGCGTAAAGTGGGTATTGATAATTGTTATAAGCATATTAACCTGTCTCACGGATATATATTTAATGAAAAGCAATGAAAAGCATAGTTAGTTGTGCTGTCGAACCTTTATTTTATTTTTAAATCAGAGATTGTTTGATCATCTCCAGTTTCATACTTGTTTTATGGATCATCTTTACCGCCCCACGTACATTTCTCTGTCTCTCAGATTCTTGTTTTTTGTTACGAGGGAAATAGCCTTTTTCTCTTGCACCCAAGTTTTGAGTCTTGTTAATTAGTAATTATTTTTGGCAATCTGTGTGCTTGGCCAATATTTTGACCGCCTCCTTGTGCCTTAAAATTGGGTGTATCCATACGAAATCTAGCTTTGGTCACAAATGCTGAGGGTTTGATCCTATTTTGCGCCAGAGCTACCTTTTATAAAGGAAAATGGATGGTAGGGTATTTCTGCCAACCAGTATCTGCGATATGGTCGTGGTGACTCACCGGTCTCCTCCCTCTTAATGCGCTGTCTGTGCTCATCCCGTTGACTTATAAACCTTGCAGGTTGCATCACAACCAAGGAGCTGGGGACGGTGATGCGATCGCTGGGGCAGAACCCGACGGAAGCGGAGCTGCAGGACATGATAAACGAGGTGGACGCGGACGGCAACGGGACGATCGACTTCCCGGAGTTTTTGAATCTGATGGCGAGGAAGATGAAGGACACCGACTCTGAGGAGGAGCTGAAGGAGGCCTTCCGGGTGTTCGACAAGGACCAGAACGGGTTCATCTCCGCCGCCGAGCTCCGCCACGTGATGACCAACCTCGGCGAGAAGCTCACCGACGAGGAGGTCGACGAGATGATCCGCGAGGCCGACGTCGACGGCGACGGCCAGATCAACTACGAGGAGTTCGTCAAAGTCATGATGGCCAAGTGAGTGAGGACTGATTGATTGATTGATTGCTCCCTCTCTTTTATCATCCTCGTCATCGTTAAGTAAGTAGCCCGCCGCCATCGTCGTCGTCTCTCGTTTCGCATGCTCCCTCCGCTGCTTCCGCTTCCTTTCTCCCCTGAACCCTTTCTTTTTTTTTGTTGTTTTTTTAAGGGATCTACCTTCCGGGCTCTATTTGTTGATTCTATATCTAAACTGGCTTCTCATGTCACGTCAAAGACTGGTATTTATCTATCACTAGGCCTCCCCCCTCCATGAAAACACTAGAATGGTTCGATTCAGAGGAGATACCTCTCTCTCTCTCTCTCTCTCTCTCTCTCTCTCTCTCCTCTCTCTCTATCATGCATTTGTATGAGGGTACTCAGAGGTGGGTCTGGCTTCGATTGGGTCCGACCGGGAAAGCCGGGGTCTAGTGATCTACTGATATCACTCTCTCTCTCTCTCTCTCTCTCTCTAGGATGGGTGTAAAATGGCTGGGCGAGGGGAGAAAGGGGCAGGTTGGGTGGGTGGGAGAGTCGAAAGGGCGTAGTAATCCCGGTAGGCAGGTGGCTGGGCGAGCAGCCTGGCTAGTCGATGGGTGACGTCGGCAGTTTTTGTGACATGCAGACGACGGCAGCGTCGGAGGGAAGACGACGACGAGGGCGGCACGTCGCCGGAGATGAGCCCGTCGCCGGCGACAAAGAAGAAGAAGAAGAAGAGGAAGGGTTGGCAGTCCCTCCAGCGGCTCTGCGTCATCCTCTGACAATCCACACCGCTCCTCCCTACTACTCCTACCAATAACTCCCATAAGAGAGAGAAGAGAGAGAGAGAGAGAGAGAGCATAAAATTTATTCCCGTCTTATTTTCACCTTGCTTCCCTCCTCTGCCCCCCACACAACCCACATGAATGAAGCCATGGCCCTTGTTGCTTACAGTCTCTTCAGGCTCTTCTTCCGGGCATCCATTTTTTTCTTGTCCGCCACCTGAGCCTTGGCCGCCGCCGCTGGCTTTCTCCGGGCTCTCGAAGGAGATCCGGCGGCCGGAGCGCTCGGCACCGGCAACGGCGCCGGCGCCCCGGCGTTGCCCACCACCGTCAGTTTCTGTTGTTCGACGTTCAGCGCCGTCGTCGACTCCGAAATGGCCCCCGTCTTGAACTTGGGCTTCGGCTTTGATGCGTGTATGCCCGTGAAAAGCCTGTCGCATTTACGACAAACTCACAATCATATGCCTCCCGACATAAAAGGCCCAATAAGAGAGAGAGAGAGAGAGAGAGAGAGAGAGAAGGAATGGCCGGCTACCTGGCGTGGCGGGCGTACTCTTCGTAGTTTTCGAGCAGCATCTTGCCCGCCTGTTCGTTGAGCGCGGACTCCGGAAAGGGCTCGATCAAGAGGCACCGGATCACCTGTCACCAGCAGACATGTGGGACGACTAGGAGTGAGACCATAGATACATAGATAGACACAGATAGATAGATAGATAGATAGAGAGAGAGAGAGAGAGAGAAAGAGAGAGAGAGAGAGAGAGAGAGAGAGAGAGAGAGAGAGAGAGAGAGAGAGAGAGAGAGAGAGAGAGAGGGAGAGAGCCCTCTGTTTCTTCCTCTTGGGCCCAAAGAGATGACCATTTATGATAATGAATGGCCTGGGCAGCATTGGGTTCGTCTGACAATCCAGGCAGAGACCAGCGGGGCCAAAAGATGAGGACAGAGAGCCAGATTGTTATGAACTCCTCTCTGATAATGGAGGTGCTGTCTGATAATCACAGCTTATTTCAGGTGGTCGGATCAAAGTCAAGCATCGACGGATGATGCTGAGATAATAACAGGCATTATTAAATGACCTTGTTCTACATGCCTGATTTCTAGTCGTCAACTTGGTAGGATTTAACCTTTTTTTTTTTTTTCAGAGCTTGACAGTCGGCATTAACACCTTAAGAAACCAGAATTATATTCTAAATGAGGAGAATATCATAAATAAATAAATAGAACTGCAATTCGAAGTCGGAATGTGAAAATCATTGAATAACAAAAGAAGCAAGAAATTATGACATCACCGTAGAGGAAATAAAGATTGAACGATCATGGAAAATAGTGAGAATAAAGACTTAGAAAATGTTATAACATATATATATGGCAGAGCGCCATAATTTACATTTAAAAAAAAAAAAAGACTCAACGGAGAAAGGAAGCGGCACTAGTTAGTGCAGACTTACGAGCAGGATGTGCCTCAATCCATGACACGGATTCCAGTCCTTCTTTAGCGTGTTGACACATATTTCACCACCCGATGAAATATTGGGATGAAATATTTTGGTCAAGAAGAAACCTAAAAATGAAGAACGGGCAGACAGATAAACGCATAATCGAGACATTTAAGGCAAGTGATAAGAGAGAAAATAGGCGCACCTTTGGGGGGAGACTGTGGAAAGTCATGAGACAACAAGAGCTTCATGCGAAAGCTGCCATTTTCATATGGCGTTCCAGCTGAAACGTGGAATCATAGCTTTTGTGAAGCAAAATTTGCAATGCTCCACTCACATTGGGAAAAATGGTAATGAAGTTCGGACAGAGCGCAGACCAGGGCCCTCAATATCAGCAAATATTGTTGAAAAATCATCATCATTCACAACCACTTTAATTCCTTCCGGGGGAGACTCGTCCAGGTTCCTCAATTCTTTAACCAGCTGTCTGATGACATTTGGTGGCAGGTTTTCATTCGTTGCCTGAGAAATCGGCAACAAGCAACTAGCCGCTCAAGCATAGAACGAAAATAAACATTAGGAAGCCGTCTTATGTGAGCTAACAAGGATGCTCACCATGAGAGGAAGGAAGGCCGAGTACGACTCCTATCTTCCTTCCTGTCCGCAACAGAGCTCCGCTCTACCGCAATCTCAGAAATGCAAGGTGAAGCCAGTTCCTGTCCAGAAGAAATTGCAGATTTATTCATCAATTGCATGAAATACTGAAATGAAATCTGTCTGCTGTAAGTCTATAAACCTCTCGTGTTCTCCAATGTGTCTGTTTGCACGTGTGAAGAAGAAGGGGGGTGGCGGGGCCTCTGGAGTTTCTCATGCACGACGGGAAGGAGAGGGAAGGTCTGCACAGCAGAAAATATTTCTCTAGAAGCTTATTTCAAAAATAAGGTTAAACAAGCAAATAAATCCAAGTTGGCTCTCTCTCTCTCTCTCTCTCCCTCTCCCTGAAACAAAGAAAACATAAAGGTAGAACTGACCGTTATCTACACAATATTTAAAACCCACGATCTACCAATATAATTAATCTCATTCGCCATAGACCTTGAAGAGAGAGCTCCGTTAGAGTCGGTATTAAAAGAGCTGGAAGCTCCCGCTGTGCAACCAAATCATAACATTAACGTCGGTGATAAAAATGAAAGATTCCCCATTGAGTAAAAAAATTTCACTCATCACCAACCATGATACACAAATCCAAAAACCGGGCATTGCCCTCAGAGGGAGATAGCTCATAAGTAAGTCAAACATGTAGAATTTTCCATACGACTGCAAAACCAGAGCCATGTCATGGTGCCATTCGAAGGTACAATCCAACCAGAGCAGACCCCAGGCATTCTTCCTTTTCTCGGAGGTAGTGCAACATGTAATGCAAAATTCCGAGCTAAAATAAGGCAGTCGTTTCTAGAGCAGTACTACAAATGAAAATGCTGAAAATAAAAGGGCACAAAACTTGAGGATGTTGTTGATTATGCGACGCCAAACTTTTCAGAGATGAGACTTGAAAGTCGCTGAACAAAAAACGAGGAGATATGAGAAGCTAGAAACATGATTGATCATATCTTCGGAAAGACCATATATACAAGGGTTACAAGTGAGCAAATTGGTCCTCAGATAGCATACACCCTAAAGCATGATATTAAAAAAAAGATATTTGCCATCTCAAAAATGACACGGCAGTGGGTTGGGGCAGTATCTGAGGTGGAGGGGAAGGACGAATATTTGCAAGCATAACAACACATTTTACGAAAACATAACAGGAAAATGAGATGAAATTTTACAAATAAAAGGATTCAGAGCCATTGCATCTTCTGAGAATAGAACCAATTTTATTTATATCAAAGGCGACTAGGTCAGCTGAGCTGAGGTGTTATTTTTTTATAAAAAATAATTAAACAAATTATAACTAGTCTACGCAGAAAAAAAATATAAAAGAAAATCAGGGTACTCCAGTCTAGGAAAATAATTCACCATATGCTGAAATGTGTATTATCAAACGCATCCGATCCCTTAAGTTAAAAAAGGAATTTCAAGGCACAAGGATGAAAAAGGAGAGATGGATATAATTCTTTACATGATATAAGCCAAAAGAAATCTAACATTGATAAATTAGGAAACGAAAGGGAATGAAAAACCCTGTAAAGAAGGCAAATAGCACATTGCTATCATCCCGAGATATGTCGTCGAAAAAAGAAAGAGACCAAGTTGAAATCCAGCACAGTTCCTCGAAGCTCGAGGGAAAAAAGATAACCTCATTCGTGAACGAATATGACAGAAGGGGGACTAGGATGAGATGATGACGTCAAGATTCAGACCACTAGGATAAATAATGCGAGAAGACGCTCTGATTCCGGCTACACGTTGAAATATCGGCATCGCCACGACTGAATCCCCCTCGAGAAGGCTCCACAGCGGAGCAACATCATAGAATAAAATAGCCACAAAATTGAATCGTAGAAGCAAGTCCAAGACGACAAATCTCAGAGGATTCAACCACATGATCAGAGGAACAAAAACTGGCAGATTAAGGAAAAATTAATGCCACACCTGGGAATGAGGGAGTGAACCTCGAGCAAGAGGAGGAGGAGAAGATCGCCCAGGATTTCGACGATCTCGACGACGAAAAGAACGAGAGGAATCGGCAATTAACCGGAGATCGCCGATTTCTCACCGCCGCCAAATCCCATGGAGGAACGTGAGATTGATGGACGCTGTGGAAGGGTGGGAGCCACCGGGAAAGGGATCGATCGGAGGAGCACGTGATCGCATAATCACGACGCATTCACGGAGAGCCGTCGGGTCTCCCAGAGAGCATTATTAGCCGTCCGATCTTTGTTGAACGGCTGCGATCTCACCATTTGTTCCCTCTCTACCCGCCCACCCGCGGTTGGGTCAGCCTAACCGTAGTTAGTTGCCGACGCGTGCCCCCTGTGACCGTTGGTAGGGGCTGTCGCCTACCAGGTAGCCGTTCTGGCCAGCTGGCGGCGAGCCTGACGGCTGCAATTCCACTTCTCTTCTCTCCCTCTTCGTCCTTGGATCTCTCTCTCTCTCTCTCTCTCTCTCTCTCTCTCTCTCTCTCTCTCCCCCTCCCTCTCCTCCCCCCTTCTTTCGAAGCTTCCTCAGATAGCATGTACCAGGCCATAACTCTGAGTTTTCTCTCTCTCTCTCCTCCAATCTTCTTTCAAAGTTTCGCTTAGATAGCATGCGCCAGGCATCACTCTCTCTCCCTCCCTCCTCCTTCCTTCTTTCAAAGCTTCTCTCTGATAGCAGGGACCAGGCCACAACTCTCTGTTTCCTCTCTCTATCTTTCTCCTCGCCAACCGCCTTTCAAAGGTTCTCTAAGAAAGCATGCACCAGGTCATCTCTCTCCCTCCCTCTCCCTCTCTCTCTCTCTCTCTCTCTCTCGCTCTCGCTCTCCCCCCGTTCGGATCTCGGCCATGTCGGTACTCCTTATCGGATCGGCATCCGATAGGAGGGGTGAGGGGTAGGTGCCGCAGATTCCACAGTCTAGCGAGAGAGAGAGAGAGAGAGAGAGGTAGGTGGTTTCTGTGGAGCATGTTGCACCAACCAGTAAGGGCGGAGGGTCCCGACCGTCCTCTCCTCTTCATAAGCTCCTATTCCTGCCGGCCGCCGGAGAAACAACAAGGCCCAACAACGAAGCGAGAATGGTGGAAGCTCTCGACCAGGAAGCCGCCGCCCCCGGCCAGAGGAAGAAGAAGATGAGGATCCTCTGCCTCCACGGCTTCCGCACCAGCGGCAGCTTCCTCAAGAAGCAGATCTCCCGATGGGACCCTTCCATCTTCTCCTCCTTCGACCTCGTCTCTCTCTACCCATCACCTCTCTCTCTGCCCATTATCTCTCTCTATCTTCTCTCTCTCTAACGGAGGTCTTGGGGGCGTGCAGGTTTTCCCGGACGGAATATTCCCGGCCGGGGGGAAGTCGGAGATCGAAGGGATCTTCCCGCCGCCGTACTTCGAGTGGTTCCAGTTCAACAAGGTGAGTGGGTTGGTGGGGTTCTTCCGACGAGCCGCCAAACTGTGTCTGAACTGAGCGAGAGAAATTTCCCGATCAGGAATTCACCGAGTACGAGAACTTGGACGCATGCATCTCCTTCCTCTGCGAGTACATCGCCACCAACGGGCCCTTCGACGGCTACCTCGGCTTCTCTCAGGTAGCAACGACCCTCTCTCTCTCTCTCTCTCTCTCTCTCTCTCTCTCTCTCTCTGTCCCAAGTTTGACTTCCTTTGGTCCTCCATTCGGCAGTTGACTTTCGGATGATCATCGGGTTTTAGGTGAATCTCGAGGAGTCTTCTCGTTTGGAATCAATCCTGTAGTCTCTTTATTTATTTATTTATGGGGGTATTTTTGATTCTGGACCACTGAAAGGCCCTTCAACTGTGCGAAAGTCACTTTATTTATTTTATGATTATATGATAATTATTATTATTACAGGGAGAGTAGATTAAAAGGACTAAAGGGCAATCTTTAAAATGGAGTTTTTTTTTTGGGTATTTTAGTTCTGGGTCGCTGAAAAACACTTCAACTGTGCAAACATCACTTCATTTATTTATTCATTTATTATTACTATTAGTATTATTATCATTGTTATTATTACTAGGGGAGAGCAGTTTGCAATGACTAAGGAGCAATCCTAAAAATGGAGCAATTTTATGGAAACATAAAAAGGCACTAAATAAAAATAAGTGATTCTATAGGGATATATTAAAGTGGTCGGTCAAATGGGATGAGGTCAACGGGCCAAATAATAAGCTTGATGCCCGCTTCAGATTTTTCAGAGCTCAGTTGGGTTCTAAGTCAACTCCCACTTTTTTCTTCAGGGTGCAACGATTTCGGCGCTTCTGCTCGGATACCAGGCCAAGGTGAGACAAAATGAAAAAGATAGATATTCCTAAGAAGGTTTTCCCAAAGTGGCATCCCCTCTGACTTTTCCGGCGGCGGCGGCGGACAACAGGGGAAGATCCTGCAGGAGCAGCCGCCGATGAAGTTCTTCGTGTCCATCTCCGGCAGCAAGTTCAGGGACCCCGCCATTTGCGAGGACGCCTACGGGAAGCCCATCGAGGTCAACTCCGTCCATCTCATTGGAGACAAGGACTGGCTCAAGCTCCCTTCCGAGGATCTCGCCAGCGCCTTCGTTGACCCCCTGATCATCCGTCACCCTTATGGCCACACCGTCCCAAGACTCGGTCTCCACTCTCTCTCTCTCTCGCTATCTTTCTATATATATATATATACATATTTATCTTTCTATCTGTCGGGGTTGACGGGGGCGTTGACGTTGCTCAGATGAGGCGGCGGTGGCGCAGCTGAGCGAATGGACGCGGGGGATCGCTGGCGGCGCCGCGAAGGAGAACGGGGAACCCGCAATCCGCAACGAGGGAGGACACGCGCCTTCAGAGGACACGGCAGCAGTGGCGCCGCCGAGTGAAAGGACGCCGCCGGAGGTCGCCAGCGGCATTCCAGCGGAGAACGGAGGACCCGGCGGCGACGACAAGGGAGTACCCGAGCCATCAAAGGGAGCGGCGGTGCCGCCGCCGCCGCCGTCGATGGTCGCCGGCGGCGTTGCGGTGGAGAACGGAGCTGCTGCAACAGGGTGAAGGCGGCGAAGGGCCAGGACGATGACGAACAAATGGGCCGAGATCCAAATCAATATTGTAAAAACACGGCCCATCAGTCGGATCTTATTACCGCGTGCTATTAGCCATTTTCACACGTGAGGAATTACTGCACCCACTAAAGAGGAGAGAGGAGAGAGGGGAGTGGAATCAGAGAGATCGCAAATGATAAATTGACCATCGAAGATTTCAAAGAACAGTACAATTCAGACATTCACGACCTGTCAAAAACCATGTGGTGGGCCGGCGAGAGAGAGAGAGAGAGATTGGGGGAGGGGGGGGGAGACAGACAGACTCAACGGGTTCAGAAACTTAAGAAACAAGGCCTGGGAAGAAGTTGGAGACTCATACATAATATAGAGCGAGAGAGAGAGGGGGAGAGAGAGAGAGAGAGAGACGTGGGAAGAAGTTGGAGAAGATGGATGGAACTACAAGTTTGGGTGGTGAAATACATACAGATGGATGACCCTCAGAGCCGGCATGAAGATGGCTGACGAGGGATTCTAGGATACGCTCCCCCACCCGCAGCAGCACGATATTCCCTACAGAGACCAGCTGAGATCAGTAGAGATAGATAGATAGAGATGAGAGAGAGAGAGAGAGAGAGAGAGAGACCTGCTTCGAGGGGAGGGAGAGCTCCAGGGCTGACCAGCAGGTGTCACTCGGGGGCGTGTGATCCTTGACCGGCAGAGTTTGGGTCGTCATCGGACTTCCAGACGACGTCTTTGAGGCTGGCCGCGAGATTCTTGTAGAACTGGGAGAGGACCCAAAGGCAGTTCGTCAGAATGATCAGTCGACGGAGCAGGAGAAGAGAGATGCCCCCCGACCAAATACCTCGTAAAAAATATATACTCTCTCTCTCTCTCTCTCTCTCTCTTCCCTGAAAAGTAGAGGACCCGGCTGGACCCAAGTCTGTCCTACAGGCCATTTTATGGGCTCCTGAAAGATTTCAAGACTCGGACCAGACTCCTCCTCTCTCTCTCTCTCTCTCTCTCTCTCTCTGAAGAGATGGCATTTTTATGAACAGACCAGAGGCCCCATGAAGCCAACAAAATAGGTTATGATGCGCACCTTGTGGAACTCCAGGGTGTCCCCCTTTGCCTTCCGAACCTCGACCATGTGAATGGAAGGAGCCACCTGGAACACCTGAAAGTCAACGGGAAGACAATCAAGCCCCGAGAAGATTAAATAAACGTTCCTTAATTCCCGGATAAATACCTCTGTAGCGATGTTAAGATTGCCCTTCCTCCCGGCTTTCACATTCTCCAATCTCATCTGGGAAGACCAAGAATAAATCACGCCGCTGAATCCCCAAGAATTCTCAAGGATTTTATCTGAGTTTCTTCTTCAAGAGCGAGAACAGGTACCTTGTAGTTCTTCTTCTGTATGTCGAATCCGAGTGGTTTCGCTGCTTCCTCAATCTTGCTGATGATTTCATTCGCCGGATGCCTCGAAGTGAAGCGGGTATTGCGCTTGAATTCCTGTCATGAACAAGGTCAACTAAAAGTCAACCCCCGTTCCGCTTAAAAAGCAAAAGTACACGAAAAGTCCACCCCTTCAAAATCCGATTCAAGCAAACGGACCTGCTCTGGATCGAACAAGTTTTCGAGATTCAGAGCTTTGGACATTGAAATCAGTTCGAAGGCATTCATGGCGGCTGGCTCCCGCTCCCTCTTCTCAGTCACAAGGTGGTCCTGTTTTTTTTTTTTTTTACTAAAAAAAGTCAACGGTCCATTTCTGACAGAGAATTCAAGAGAAGGGCAGGCGGATCATCTTCGACTCACTTCCGAATCCTTAAAGGCAGCATCAATGTCATCTACATTGGCCTCATATTTCTCCTCGAATTCAGGGGGCTTGAAGTCTTTCTTGAACCATTCATCCTCCAGTATCTCGGCGATGTTGATCCTCTGCATGCCCACAATCATTAAAAGAATAGATATATCGATTCAAAGAGATGAACAGCTACTTTGATGGGGGCGGAAAAAAGTCAACGAGAATTGTGTCACTCAGCACAAATTAGATCAAATGCATGGAATCGCTCAATCGCCACAAAATTCAGCTCAATTGAGAAACTTCTGAAGAACCGCGCAACCCTTCTCTCTGCTGATGGCCGATAGATCAATGAGATAACCGAACACAGATTTGACCGGGTTTTTCATTCAAAAGGAAGATGGGCGATTCGAGCCGGGAGTCTGAGCTTCATGAGATCATATGATCCATGAATTTTAAAGCATTAACAGGAGATGATGCTTACAGTCATAGGATTGGGATCAAGAATCCTCGCGATCAGCTTCCTCGCAGGAAAGGACAGCCATGGAGGGCACGTGAACTCAGCTGCGGATATCTGCACCAGGTAAGAACATCGAATGAACGGGGGAGTGGGGAGAAAAGACAAGGCCACTCTAAAATTGGTGTAATGCTCACTTTTTTATACAGGGTCAATAGATTAGGATCATCAAAAGGCAAGTAACCTGCAAGTAATACGAACAGGACGACGCCACAGGACCACAAATCGGCTGTTGCACCATCATATCCTCTGTCACTGAGGACCTGCCCAAAGTGACATGGAAGAAAACAATTCCGATTCATAGTAAAAGGGAAAAAAAAAAAGATCGTATCAACTAATCAGCAAGGATTCTCGTGGGGACCTCTGGAGCAACGTAGTTTGGAGTGCCGCATGTGGTGTGGAACAGGCCATCATCCTGGGGGGAAAATACAGGTAGAAGAAGAGATCAAAGATCATAAAGAAAAAAAAATAAGAATATGGTAGGATAAACGGCTTTTTAAGAACATGAACAAGTAAAGAATGATGAATTATCACGGCCTTACAAGAAGCGGATCTCCTCGTGAGTCGAGAACTGTTCTAAAATTATAGCTTTAGAACGTGTAAGTTAATTTAAAATGGATGATTCAGGAAGCATAAAAAATGACGGAGGGCCATTTCGTCGAATATTTAAAAAATCAAAAGCTTGAATTAATGAGAAATTGGGCAAACACGCCAATGCCTATATACATACAACTTGGATTTTGTTTACATGTATAAAAAACTATAAAAAAAATGGATAAAATCGAAAAGGGCGCATATTAGTGTTATTTATTCATATCAAAATGGTAGCTGTATTTTGGCACAAAACAATGCGAAATAAGCCCGGTGATTTGATAAATCTTTTAAGAAGTAAATACACATCCATAAGGCATTGGTAATTAACAGTCAATCCGAAGAAAGATGAGCCCAGCTCTTAAGAATGGATTCCAAAGTGTAAAAACATATTTAATCCATAAATTTCTCTCAGGCCATGAATTTCTCAGCAATGACTCAAGTTTTCGTGCATGAAGGACATTGTAGCAGCTCAAAAATTACCCCGACTTGTCGAGAGAGGACACTCAACCCAAAGTCAGAAACTTTTAGACTCCCAGAAGAGTCGAGCAGTAAGTTCTCTGGCTGTGGACACAAAACGGGAACCAAAACGTGATTTCAGCCGAAGAAAAAGACGAAGACGAAGACGAAGAAGAAGAAGAAGAAGAAAAAGAAGAAGAAGAAGAAGAAGAAGAAGAAGAAGAAGAAGGAGGAGGAGGAGGGGAACCATAGGATGCAAAAAGTTCAAACCACATCACCTTCAAGTCTCGGTGGTAAACACCCCGGCTGTGACAGTAGTCAACGGCGTTAATGAGTTGTTGAAAATACCTACGCGCTTCTTCCTCCCTCATCCGACCGTGGTTAACCTCAAACATCACCAAAAATACGTGCGATGATCAACAACAGATAGAGACAACAAATCATGTGAATGGATGATCCAGTTCTTTGGTGAAATTGTATGCGGATGCTTCACTCTACAGATGGAAGGTGACGTCAAGCTTGAACCTAAAAAGAAAAAGGAACTCTCCCAAAATAAAATGAGATTATTTTTTTCGAAGTACAAAGGATCCAACACTTACTATTTTGTCAAAGAGTTCTCCACCAGTAACAAATTCCAGTACAATGAAGATTCTGGTTTTGCTTCCCATTACCTGAATAGGATAAGAACATTTTAGGAAAATAAGGTAAAAAAACATAAGCTTATACAAATGAGGATAAAGTCAAACCTCATGCAGGCGAACAACGTTAGGATGCTTTATCAACTTCATGGTAGAAATCTCCCGTTTAATCTGGTACAGTGAGATCACAAATTCAGTGTAAATGTATTGGAGACAAAAAGCGGCAGGCTCTCCGATAGACTTCAGCAAGAAGATTTGTATGATGAGATAGCAGGATGAGTAGAGGCCAAAAAACTGAAACTAATCGATAAAGAGCAGGATAAAAAGGGAATAATACAATATCAACAGAAAAGATGTAAGATAGTAATGCTTTCAGTATTTCAATGACTTGTTCAATTCTCAATTTCTTCTAGGTTCACCAGGAAAGCTTCACCTGAATTAATTGTATGCACGGAACAGATAAAAAAGGAAAAAATAGAGAAAAGAGGGATCGCATTGGACTCTGAAGCAGACCTGTTCGACCATTTTGTGCCTGAGAACTTTCTCTTTATCAAGAATCTTGATAGCGACGGGCTCCCCAGTCTCCATATTTTTTGCGAACTTGACTTTTGCGAATGTTCCTTCCCCAATTGTCCTACCAAGCTCATACTTGCCCACTTTATGCTTCACCTTTGATGCACTCATCGTCAAATTATATTTACGAAGTCAAAGTGGCCTTCTGTCTGATCACCTGTGTCCCACGTAAATCCAACTTTAGTCAACTAGGGAAATAAATGACATCATGTGTATGCACCACCAAAAAGTTCAATGTCTAGCTAGAAAAGGAAACCCTGATTTAACGAGTGGATATTGAAATGCTGAAAGCCCTAGCAAACAGGCGTCGCCTGGTGAAAGGCCACAATTTCCAACTGGATTCGCGTATGAAACCATGGCCCCTTTCCATGAATTCCGCCAAAGCTTCGACGTCCAATTCCATGAAAGTTGAAGGCGGGAATATCAAAAGATCTCCCTCTCGGGAATTCTATGTCAAAGAACAGTCCGTCCGACCTTGATTAACCAGCACTACCCTCATGAAACGAACCCTAACAGCTGAGATATGTCGGGCGGAGCGAGATAATCGAGAAACAATCAAAAGATCGATTCGGCCACAACGTACGATATTCATATGAAATAGAACGGTCGGGACGCGCGGAGTAACATCCGGCATGTTGCAACCATACGACACCACCCACGGATAAGAGAGCAAGAACCGGGGAGAAACATTGTCGAGAGATCGTAGAATCCACCTTAGTGTGACGTAAATAGTAAAAAAATCCTTCACGAACATAACCAAAACAACGGAAGCCACTGAGAGGCAATCAGAAACATAGGAAAGCCGCCCTTGGATACGACATCCTCCCAATAATCATCCCTCCGGCATTCAGACCGGCGAGGAAGCGAAGGTTACTCAATTATCAGAGGTAAGCCTGAGTAATTTCCGTTCCAAGCAGTACTGACAGTGAATCCTCGGGACGAAGATCGCCGGCGACGGACGAACACAGCTGCCGGAGAGGAAGGAGGAGCCGACCAGAACAGCGGCAGATAGGCGGGAGTCGCCTGAGGCGTGGCGCTGAGGCCTTCAATGACTGAGCGCCTCTCTCTCTCTCTCTCTCTCTCTCTCTCTCTCTCTCTCTCTCTCCCTCTCTGTCTGTCTCTCTCTCTCTCCCTGTCCCTCTCTCTCCCTTTCTGTCTCACAACGCCTTAAAATAGTGTCGGTTATGGTCGCTCCTGCCCCCCCGCTATCTCTCTCCACTGAGGTTTCGCCACGCGTCGCACGTGCGACACTCACGTCGGAGGTCAGTTTTCAGGAATTTTTCTATTAGGCAAAACGTATCTGGCCTGCCTGCTGCGTCAGTGTTCAACAAGCGGAGCCAGCAAGAGACAGGACCCGGTGGCGAGTTGACCCGGTCGTCGGCGGTCTTATTCCCGCCGCCGCCGCCGCCGCCGCCGCCGCCATGGACGAAGCGGCTGACTAGCCCACTCTGTTGGAGATGGTCTGGTAGAGAGAGCGGAGCTGCGTGTTCCACTTGTCGATGGCTGCGTACTTCTTCATCCCCTTTGACCTGCGAAGAAAAGGTCAACCGCAGCGGCTCCAGAGGAAGTAGAGGGAGGGACGGGGGGGGGGGGGTGTTGAATTAGATGGATACCTGTCGCCACGTTCTAGGAGGCGGTTGACCTGGTCGATGTGGCCGTTGACGCGGTTGTCGAGGATCAGCGAGACCAGGAGCTGCTCCACGTCCCTCTCCGGCACGTTGAGCTCCTGAAGTTCGGGAGCGAACCAGATTAGGGTTAGAGTTAGGGTTAGGGTTAGGGTTTCTCGACCGAGAAAGGGATGAAGGAGACCTCGGAGATGAAGGGGAGGCGGATCCTCGTGTAGGGTTTGATGAGCTTCAGAAGGACCTGCGTGCGGATGTTCTTCAGCAGGTCCTCGATGTAGTTCCGGATGAACGGGTCGTCCATGATCGTCCTCCTGTTGCTCTGATCACCCGACGAAGAAAATTGAACATGATAATTCATTCATTCATTCATAGATTTATTTAATAATTCGTAGGTGGATCACCTTCAAGATCTTCTCGAACTCCAGGATCTCGTTGCGCTGGTAAGCGGCGATGAGATTGGTCATGGCCAAGATCTCCGGGTCGTTCTTGTATCTGCACGGGAGGGGACGGGGTGGCTGATTCGATCTAGAAATAGGAATGAGGAGGAGGGAGGGGAGAGGATCTGAGAGCTCACGGCTTCGCCTCCTGCCCGTCGAAGGGATTCACCTCCGACTCCATCAGCATGTTCGCCAGCACCAGATATCTGCAACATATTCACCCCACAAATCACACATGTAGACATGTACATACATATGTGCACCTCTAGAGAGAGAGAGGAGAGAGAGAGAGGGAGGGAGGCTGGGTGGGGGATCTTGGGGGCTGGTGCAAAAGGAGCAGTTTTGATTTCAAAAGGAGAGAGAGAGAGAGAGAGAGAGAGAGAGAGAGGAATAGAGAGTGAAAAATGAGCTTTTATTTGACAGAGAGAAAGAGGAGAGAGAGAGAGAGAGAGGAATAGAGGGTGAAAAATGAGCTCTTATTTGACAGAGAGGAAAAGGAGAAAGAGAGAGAGAGAGAGAGAGGGAGGGGGGTTGGTGAAAAAAAAGGGGGGTTTTTTAGTTCAGGGTGTTCACTTGAGGCATTGGATGCGGCGGTGGTTGCCGGCCTCGTCGTAGTTCTTGAAGGCTTCAAAGAAATCGGTGGCGGCCTCCGCCCACTGCCGCTCAGCCATGTGCATCTTGCCGCCGCATTCATGGATGATTCCCATGATCCGCGGATGCGGGATGGCGGACTTGATGCAGAGGGCCTTCTGATAAAGTTGCTGCACCAAATCAAATGCACCAATTCAGCAAAAAAAATAAATATTAATCAGAAAGCAGGTCTCACCGTGGAATGCCCCAATGGGTATTTTCTATCCATATAGAACACCGATTAAACTGGGTTTTCAAGAATGGAAATTTTTTCATGACCTATAAGCACAGGCAGGATGATGAGATCTTCCTGATTCATCAATGACAAGGCCCAGAAGCAACTCCCTGTGCAATCGTACCTAAAAAAAATCATCATTATGAACTACGCATACAGAAAGCTGTCAAGAAGATTGGCTTTTCTCTTGATTTTGTCCACATGAAGTATATGTCACCGACACTAGCATCAAGGAGTATGCATATAAAAAGCTTCTAAAAAAAAAAAGGCAACGTTCCTGCACGATCCTGTCTAAGGACCCAAAATTAAGGCAAGAGTCTATTTTCCCACGCTCATAGAACCATTTAAACGCCTAAAAAAAAAGAGTAATGGGAGACCGAGGATAAGATCCAAGGTCAGGGTTCTTGAGGTAATTTCTCCAAGATGCCGATAAAGGCAATTCCTTGAGTTCGTCAAAGGAAAGTGTTGGGAAGAAAAAGAGAAGGAAGAAAAATCCATGGCGCTCTACCTTGAGCTTCTTGTTGTTCTTGGTCTTCGTGTACATCTGAATCTCGATGGCATAAACCTCCAGTAATTGGGTACCTTTCTTCTGATCATCAGAACCATCTTCTCTTCGACAGGACTTGTGGAGTTCTTTCAATATCTTCAAGTTTGAACAACATAGATATTAGAAAAAAAATGCGGACACATAAATATAGACAAATATGTATGTATATATATAGATATATATCTGTATCATGCAGAGACTGCCATAAAAGAAGCTGTGTAATACCTTGTTCATCCGACCATACTCGCCCGTGTCAAACCAGATCTTGCAAAGCTTAAGATTTGTCTTAAACCATAGCCTCTGAGACGAACGAGGGGGGGTGGAACAGATCAGCCAGGGGGAATATAGGACAGGGGCGAGAGATCAGGAGAGGGCAGACCAACGATAACAGACCTCATTCCTGGCCTCTTCCAGGGCCTTCAATGTCGCTTGATAGAAATCCTGGAGGAGACTCAAGTTTTGGCTGGCAGATCCAGAGATGAAGTCCATTATGTTGTTTATGCATTTCTCACTGTAATTCCGCGTTACAGCAGACTTGATGTACGTTAACATTTCCCGATAGGCTTCCATCATATCTTTATGTTTTCCAAGGCGGTAATAAAGTTTAACGGTCTGCTTCAGAGCTTTAAATCCCCTGGAACAGTGAGATAAAACATAAGTAATTTCATAATTTTGTCAAATACAAGAGAAAGAAATTGCAAAAAAAGGAATAACAACAACGATGTAAGACCATCTACAAGCCCACAAACAGGCTAAAAGGTAGTAACTCTCAAGAAATGTCTGATAGATTGTTCACGACCACGGATAGTATACGAAATGGAAATTTAATTTTCAGGAGGAAGGTGCAAATGGTTTTTTCTGACACAGACACGAGGTAAGGAAAACAATCTCGTAAGGAAATTAGTCGCTCGGCCGGATGTGTCCAGGTGCCTTTCTCAGAAAATTGTAAAAGTTGTGCTTTATCAGATGAAATGGAAGAAAAGAGTTCAAACACTGTGAGAAGGAATGATGGACAACTTAGTCCAACGTTTCCCAATGGACATCCACAAAAATGCACCGAGTCAAAACATTTTCAAATTCTAACAACTAATGTGATCATGGGTAGCAAAACTATTTAAAAAAAGCGTTTTTCGCATTTTAATGATATTTTCGGAAAATCGATAGAAAATATCGTAGATTTTATTTAGTGTCACCTGTATCAGTCAGATAGAGGTGACACCAAAAAAAATAACAAGTCAGCGGTTCCAAGTTCCCATTATCTTTTTGTTCTGCCATGGAGAATGTGATCTAGAAAAAAAATCTTGAAAATTATACTTTCTGAGTACCCATTTTGATCTAATGGGAAGCAAAAGGATCATATTAGATACGCACCATTCTGCTTTCTCAGATTCCATTCGGACAACTTCGGCAAAGCCAGCCAGTGCTCCTTCAGGATCAGTTTCCACTAAACCTGTAGAAGCGACAAATTTGATTTAATAGCGATAATTCCCCGAAATGAAGAAGACAGAATTGCTCTGGAAGTAATCATCCAATAACCAGAAATAATATTTTCAATGACGAATAACGCATCTAGACAAACTAACTGGAAAAATACAAAAGCAGTGAAACTTACGCATTTCACAACTGAGAGTATGATTTTCCTTTGCAAAAAAAACTATAATTAACTGTAAAATGACTTATAGATCATATGTGCTAATTGTATTTATAATGGCCACAACTGGACCTCCAAAAGTGATAGAAACCAAGATCACAACGAAGAAGAAAACATTTGAATTACGTAGTGACAGGCAATAGAATCCAAATGGATATGCAGAAATGAAATAATTCAGAACCAGTTGAGTTGGAACAATAAAAATACTTTCTCCATTGCTAAAACCAAAGAAAACTTTAGCAGATTTTATGTTGAGCGTATGCCATATTTCAAAAAAAGTAGCTCCACATGTTGAGCGATTTTGGGGAATATTGTAAGTAGTCACTGGCATCTATAATGTTTTGCCCAAAAGTTGTAGGTATATATCTAAAAACAAAAGTGGGTAGTTACACTCAGGGAGGGATAAATTACTATGAAAGAGAAATGCTAAAATCAAAGTTAAGTTATTATGAAAGTTCATAGGTTGATGGAAAATAGATTATTCATCCGCAAGTACAGATATCCTAAAATGACATCGGAAAAAATTGCACCAGTAGAGTTAAAGTTGTAACATTCATATGTACCTAAAAACTGGCATTTAAATATATAACCATAATACATCCGAAATAATGCGTATAATTCTTTTTAAAAAAGTCGGGTTATCTCCTCTTGATCAACAAATATTGGATGAAACGGGAATGTGTCCAAAATTCACATCAACTCGTTATGAATGTGTTTGAACTGAACAAACTAATATGCCGTTATTACCACAGTAACCTAAAGATCATAGTCAAATCTAAAAGTTTACAAGAAGCTTTCTAGATTTGAAAGAAACATAAAATACCAGCCACTTGAGAGAAAAATTTACAAGAAGAGTACACAGTGTACCACCATTTTCACCCATGGAGAACATGACAGCAAATTTGATACCAAAAAAACATGGATGATAACATGAAGCTTTCTAGATTTACAACAGGAACTAATTAAATTAAAAAAAGAGTACGACTCTCTTTACCCAAACATTGTCAAATCATTACAAATAAGTCCAACCGAGAACTAATTTCTCCAACCCAAAACTAAAAAAATCCATAATTCAAAATAAAATCTCCATATGAATTACATCTGGTTAAAATTTTTTGGCACGAAGATTTCCAATGTGTACCCCTTATTACATATGGTAACACAGTCCCATCTCATAAAAACAACATAATAAGATCGTCAAATATAGACAGGTTGTTGTATAAATTTTAAATAGATGGTACAATGGATCAGCGTGATATCCACATCATAAAATTTTCAGGATCTTTCAACCTCTCTCATGTAAGGATCTGATGGGGATAGAGGTCCTCAAGTGAAACCAAGCTGAAGCACTATGCCTCTATTCCAAGAATCAGTAGCAAGGAGTTGCTCCGAGACAGAAAATTCTATGGTGATCCCAGAGAAATTTCTCATAGATCTACCACAAAATCCACTTACGTGCATTCAGACAGCCAAAACAGAACAAACAAATGCACCGAGCTCATAAAGACCTCAGTTCCTCCACCTCAAGATTTCCTTATTTATGAATAATAAACATTGTCCGTCCAAGCAATCATGTGTTCATCACAGGAGAAAAAATCAACAAAAAATAGAAAACCAATTTTTCATCCAATTTGAACTCCAAGATAGCAGCTAGGAACTCATCACGTATTTCATATCATCTCAGAGAAGCAGCAAAGGAAGTGTAGACAACTGGGAGTGCCTTTGTGGGCTCACATGATATCTTCCTCTCATAGCAGGCATAATCATAATGGCAAAGGTTTGAAAAATAGCATTCTATGGGCCTAGGCGACCATTTTAGGATGAATTCGAGATCGCACAGTGTTTGGTTCAACAATTATAGGTAAGAAATCCACACAAAAAATCAAGCTCTATTTCCAGGATGCAAATAACTTTCAGTATCATAAAAAATATTCACAAGCACCAGAAGGAAATCTAAATACAGCCGATTAACAGCATTTACCTTCCAATATGATTATACCAAAGAGTATCAATGAAAATTAATACAAGGAGAGTTACAATTTGCAATACTAAAGCACACATATTGAAATTCCGGAGAATTGCCTTTGGAATTGTAGTACTGGTTCTCGATGTCAACATCTTGCTCCTCAGGCTCCTCCTCAGAGTACTCGAAACCATAGTCCTCCATATCTGCATCTGTAAGTAACGTGAAAAGTTTATAATTCATAAACCTGAAAATACAACAACGCTCCATATCTGCTTAATCTGGTTGAAGGCATTTGCAACGGCAAAAAAGCAGAGTTGACGAATACATAGACAAACACTACCATTTTAAGGTAGAAAGAGTCGAAAATTCTTGACGCATTATGAGTTTTTACTTTCAAAACTGATGTGACGAAGGGATTTTCTCCGTTGTTAAATCGATATCTGACGTTCTTTCCGAAATTGAAGTAGACACAGCGCACGCGAAGATTGAGACGTAACAAATCAACATGAATTCAGATGCTCGAGATGAAAAAACGGGAAATAACAAGCGTTGAGAGAGGGAAGGCTACGGAGACTTCCAATTTCAGATGGACGAAAAAACAGAAAATTGTAGAGTCGGCAAGGATCATAGAACCATTAGCATAGGCATTGAAACACGAAAATATTAAAAAAATCGCAGACCAATGGAACCACACGGGAAGGAATCAACACATTTGCATGCCAGATGCACCAAACAATCCACTATACTTACCAGAGCCCATGGCTCCAAAATTTAGTATCGGAAGACAAAGCGCGTTCCCCGATCTCCGGGAGTAGACTCCCCCACGCCCCACCCCCGACCACGAAGTGTTACCTAGGGTTTCTCCGGAGGTGAGGTTTTCCCTCAAACGGAGAAGACGGAACAAAACACGGCGAAGAAAGTGCCGAGGGGAGAGGTAGTTTTGTAGATATCTCCCCATATAATAATTTATTTAACATATGTACCATATTTAATTAAAAATTACAAATTAATCCTCACCAGATGGATAAGATGAAAATACACTAGTATAAGTGCCAAATCTTCATTTATTTATCTTTTTTGGGCTTTTGTGAATTTTTCAACTGGCTAAGAAATACGACTGTTAGACCTTATCAATATACGACGATCACACTATCAGTATAGTGGGGAAATTTTCATCGTTTTATTAATATTTTATAATATTACAGATAATTATTTGAGTGACTAAAACTCACATCGTACGATGTGAATGAGGGACCATGACAATTCCAACGCGTTTTTGGACCACATTGACTAATGCGATCTTTATTTAGTCAAACGATTAGCTGTAATATTATAAAATATTAATAAAACGACGAAAAAATCCCCATTTTTCTGATAGTGAGATCATCCTATGTTGATCAGGCCAATCGATCTAACAGCTGTATTTGTCACCTAGCTGAAAAATTTTCACAAAAGCCCACAAAAAGATATAAATTAATATTTGGTGCTACGATTATTATCAGCGTCAAAGTTTGATGTAGGGCACCGATCTAATCTTCCCCAGGTCCACGGAGTACTCGAACCGTCACCGGTTGATAGAGATTACACGCTCACGATCACCGCATGATTGGTTTGACCCAGTTTGGTCCTGTGTTCTTAGTGCAATATAGTCACAGGGTGACACGTGGCAACAGTAGAACAGTCGATTAAAATAGGTTCGTATTAAAAAAGGGCATGCTTTTCTTTGACACAACAAAGCAGAACCATTAAAATAAATACAGACTCTATAATGGCATGGTCTACTAGAGGACCTGCTGACCGGGAACTCTTCCTTCTAATAGGGCTGACCAGGAGGGTCCCACTCCATAGAAATATTCCCAAATAAAGAAAATAGAACTCTTACTCCCACCAACAGCTCTCTAATAGTTAGCCAAAATCTGCAGATATATATATATATATATTGGAGAATATTATTTAATATATCTCACATTAGTCTGACTTCTTCTTCTCATCCTCTTCAGCATGTGGTGGGCCCTCTTCAACAATCAGAGAAGAGACCCAGAAACCCAGCAGGGTAGCCTCAATTGGAGCAAGCCAGTAAACAAAGAGATGCTCCTTAGTTACGTAATCTCCCCGAGCGAATGCCCACCCAAAGGCCTGGAGAAAAAAACAGAGGTGCCGATGAACACGAAGAACAGATTATAAAAATCGAACAAAACTAACCTGATGGCTCTATCGAGCAAGTTCTGAAGTAAATGGACTCCAAATTTAGAAAGATATTTGCGAAAATGATGAGCTGAGAGTTGCGGGGGGAGGAGTTTCAAGATTGTAGGACCATGCAGGATTTGGAAGGACGAACAGCAGAAAAATTGACGGGCATTCAGGAGAACTCATGCTCCTGATCATTCTCCCATAAATTAAATGATTCCCCAATCTTTATTTGCCTAGATGATGGATTTTGAGATATGAGGGGTTTCAAGATCACAGGATCAGCAGGCATCGGTGGGTCGGCAATTGGGTTCTTGATCCTATATGTGCTATAAGGAGAGTTCATACTTGTTCCGACTTTTGTTCGTCTTTCTCATCAATAGATTAAGTTCTACATTATTATATAAAACATTCTTCGGTGATTAATAGCTTCCAGTGCTACAGGGGAGTCAGCAACTCTGGATGTTTGAAGGGTATCAGACGAACTAGGAAAAAAACAAAAAATCTTATTCCAGCGCTGGAAATCTTTGTTCAGGATATGCAATTTTTCTGCAGATTAAGTAGTATTTCTTGGAATAGTTTCGATCATAAAATAGTAAGAATAAGGGGGAAATAGTTATGAGGAAGTATAGTGAAGAGCTTACAGAGGCAGGGTTCATGCAGCCACCAGTCAGTAGGCGGAGAGTCAGTCTGGAAACGGCGGTTATTGATGCTCTCACGACGAAGTTCTTCGCGTATTTCCTCTTGGCTCCGAGATAGATCACCACGTATGAAAATGTGATGAGCCCCTCTCTCAGCGCTCCTCGATGAGTGTCCACATTCAAGCATGGCCCGTCGCCTAGTTGGGGAAATATTTCCCTAGCCAATGCCACGCCAACGATGGAGCCAGCTACCTGCAGATAACAGGGAATGCCTTAGAAAGATGGAGGAGACTGAGATTATCCACAAGATGCTAAGCGGAAGCAATTTCCTGCTTAAGGAACGCGACCAGGAAAAAATTGGGCGCGGTTGAGACAGAAATCGAGGCTAGAGGTATGAGAGAGGATTTGGGGGGGAGTCGTTAGTGTCTAGATGAACAGACATCCAGATTGATAGCGCTCAGTGCTTTCTGGATGAAGATTGTTGCCCCCTTTTCCATGCGACGATGAAGATGGATCTCCATGGAGGCCAAACAGATGCGGAGAAATGAGATCCGTAATCCATGAAAACTCCAGAAATTTCAGTTTAAGGACGATGAGGAGCCATCGTACTATTCAAACGAGAGAAGATATTTTGCTTCAATTAAATGGGAAGATTACGGCGGCAGTATTTAGTACAAAATAGATTCAGAGGTAAAATCGGAAGACAGACGAGGCGTGGCAATAACTCGGGAAGGTATATGGAGGTCTAAATTCAGGTTTAGACCTAATTCTTCTAATTCCCTACTTCAACAGTAGGCCGGCTAAAAAGGAGCATAGACAGATTCATCGAAGGAATCGTTCGATCAGACAACAAACTTCAGGTAAAATTCTCTCCGTGACGCGAACACGAATCCGACACCGAAAAACGGAGCACGAGAGTCTAACCTGGGCGAGAATCCTGCCGGCGACCGTGCCAGGGAACATGGAGGTGTCTCCGTTCATGGCGGTGGAGAGGACGACCAGAGGATTGGAGGAGCCGCCCTTGGTGAGTAGGCAGAGCCAGGAGAAGAAAATCACGGAAAGAACGTACAGCGAACCATTAAGGACCTCCGCGAGAGGTCTTAGGAGGATCCCCAACCCCAGGGATCGGCGGACCAGTAGCCTAAGGAAGGAGCTCCAGCACGTCCACAAGAACGACAGGACGAGATCAGAGAGCGGGAGCCCTCCAGCCGTCACCGCGCGTCTCACTTCTCCCATGGAGAACAGCCCACGCCCTCCTCCCCTCCCTCCGGCGCCGGCGACAACGATGACCGGAGCTCTTCCCTCTTTTCTCCCACGCGCGGGAAGGAAGACGACGGCCCTCGTATGGAAAACTGCATGATTGCCGTCGAGTATCTAAAGTTGTCCCGCCCGACTTATATAATAAAATAGACCCCCCTCGAAGTTTATTAATTGTTTCAGTCGCCCTATGGCCTCAGTTTATATTTACAAAAGCTTCAACCAACTCATTTACTGACCTGAAGTTGGCTTCATTTTTAAAATGTAAAAATAAGGGGTAGATATTGAAAAAATGACTTTTACTCGCACGCGCGGGCTTTGCACAGATTAAGGATGACACGTGGCAACTTAGACGGTAGTAGGTCACTTTGGACGTTCAGACATCTGCAAATTGTATTTAAATCCCGCATGATATAATAAATTACACAAATGCACCAAGATCGAGCTTCATGTCAAACTAGACCAACTGGGTAGTTAATAAATTATTCATATTAATGAATTAAAAATTGAAAATATTGACGAAATGACGCGACACCCACGCGAAGTCTTTGTGACTGGGTCAGCCCGTTTGACTCGGAAAAGTGCAAGATTTATACATAAATCATTTAAATTTAATGTTATGGATCAACAATTGATGGATCGAGACAAGTTACTTAATGACCTCAAAAGACATCTGCAAGTAGCACAACAAATGATGAAATCTTACACAATCCTAGTGCCATGAACTTGAGTTTAATGTTGGGGATAATAATCCTACACTTTCAACCATTCCAATAGAGCCCACCTCATGCTAAATGAAAAGATGGGTCCCAGACATTTTGGCCATTTACCATTCTTCAGAGAGTTGGACTAGTCACATATAGACTTGATGTGCCATCAATAACTACAATCTACTCAATATTTCATGTATCCTAAAAAAAAAGGTTAAATGAAAAGATGGGTCAAACTATGTTAATGGACCAATAGATCTTCCTACGGCCCTTAACATATACGAGCCGATAAATCTAGAGACCCTTCTTGATATAAGGCAAAAACCTCAATAGTTAGAAAATCTAATATGATGGAAAAGACTACTACCTTTATAGACTATCTAAGAGAACACTCGAAGCACCATGTAACAGTTCCCTCAATTTCACCTTAAGGACAAGGTAAAGCTTCGAGGGGGAAGCATTGATGAAGTTCTAACTAGTTAGAAACACCATTGCCGCCGCATGACCTAACATGTTGGCTCTAGGAACTTTGAGTTGTGTCAAGAGGAAGAACTATTGATAATTGCCACAAAATGATGGGACATGATGGACCACTGACTTATTATATGACAAGTAGGTGTATTGGCTATAAGATGAAGGATGAAGAAGAAGAGAAGTTGTGTGAGGAAGGCTTAGCCCTTAGTTTGTGTGTCCCTCATTATCCTTCTCTCTTTGTTTCTTTAAGTTCTTTCTCCCTTTGTGTCTCTCTTTTGTTAGAGTAGATCAGAGTTATGTTCTTCCTTTTCTGCTACATGGTTACTTTTGTTGTGTTTTGCTCCTCTCCTACTAGAGGTTTGTAACTCAAGAAGGTTGCAGTTTCATTATTAAGAGTTTAGTTCCTTCACCCAATTTTTCATGTTATCTTCTTTGGAAACAAGTTTCTATCATAATCAACATATTTACATGCCATATGCACAAAACAATCCATTATACTTACCATAGCCCATTGCTCCAAAATTTAATATCAAATGATAGAGCACACTCCTTGATCTCCAAGATAAGAACACCCCCACTCCCCACCCTCAACCATGAGGTGTTACCTAGGGTTTCTTGAGAGGTGAGGTTTTCCCTCAAATAGAGAACATAGAACAAAACCCTTCGAAGAAAGTGTTGAGGTGGGCATAGTTTTGTAAACATCTCCCTATATAATCACTTCATTTGAAATATATCCTTATATTTAATTTTGATTTACAAATTCATCCACAACAAGTGCATGAGATGAAAATATGCTTGTATAAACACCAAATATTTATTTATTTATCTTTTGAGGGCTTTTGTGAATTTTTTTCAGCTAGTCGACATACACCTCTTAGATCCACTGTCCTCATCAATATATGATGATCTCATAACAATGGGGAATTTTTCATTAATTTTTTATTATTATTGGACAATACTAAGATAATTATTTGAGTTAATAAAACACATACCTCAATTTAGATAAGTGACCATGACAATTCCGATGTGCTTTTGGACCATGTTGATGAATGAGAGTTTTATTTACTCAAATGATTACCTATAGCATTTAAAATATTAATAAAATAATGAAAAAAATCTCCTTCATTTTGATGGTGAGAATGTCTTATATTGATAAGGTCAAACCGATCTAACATCTGTGTGTCGACCCGCTGAAAATTTTCCCAGAAGCCCTCAAAAGATAAATAATGAATATTCGGTGCTATGATTATTATCAATATCACAGTCTGAATAAGGGCACAGATCTAATCCTAACTAGGTCCACGGAGCAGTTGGACACTGATTGTGTGATTAGACGCTCATGATCACCGCATGATCGGTTGCCCCAGCCTGATCCAGCTGTGTTCTTGGCGCAATCTAGTTAATGGGTGACGGACACGTGGCAACGGCAGAACAGTGGACTAAAGTAGGATCGTATGAAAAAAAGGACATTTTTCTTGTACATAACAAGGCAAAGCCATAAAAATAAACAAACTCTATAACAGCGTGGTTGTTGCCACCCCCCTTACTGCTCATGGCTTACTAAGAGGGTCCCACTCCGTGGAAATATTCCCAATTAAGGAAAATAAAACTCTTACTTCCACCCTCAGCTCTCTTATATTTAGCCAAAATCTGCAGATATACATATATTTATTTATATTATATAATATAGTTTACATTAGTTTGTATATTATATAATATAGTTTACATTAGTCTGATTTATTCTTCTCATCCTCTTCAGCATGTGGTGGGCCCTCTTCAACAATCAGAGAAGAGACCCAGAAACCCAGCAGGGTAGCCTCAATTGGAGCAAGCCAGTAAACAAAGAGATGCTCCTTAGTTACGTAATCTCCCCGAGCGAATGCCCACCCAAAGGCCTGGAGAAAAAAACAGAGGTGCCGATGAACACGAAGAACAGATTATAAAAATCGAACAAAACTAACCTGATGGCTCTATCGAGCAAGTTCTGAAGTAAATGGACTCCAAATTTAGAAAGATATTTGCGAAAATGATGAGCTGAGAGTTGCGGGGGGAGGAGTTTCAAGATTGTAGGACCATGCAGGATTTGGAAGGACGAACAGCAGAAAAATTGACGGGCATTCAGGAGAACTCATGCTCCTGATCATTCTCCCATAAATTAAATGATTCCCCAATCTTTATTTGCCTAGATGATGGATTTTGAGATATGAGGGGTTTCAAGATCACAGGATCAGCAGGAATCGGTGGGTCGGCAATTGGGTTCTTGATCCTATATGTGCTATAAGGAGAGTTCATACTTGTTCCGACTTTTGTTCGTCTTTCTCATCAATAGATTAAGTTCTACATTATTATATAAAACATTCTTCGGTGATTAATAGCTTCCAGTGCTACAGGGGAGTCAGCAACTCTGGATGTTTGAAGGGTATCAGACGAACTAGGAAAAAAACAAAAAATCTTATTCCAGCGCTGGAAATCTTTGTTCAGGATATGCAATTTTTCTGCAGATTAAGTAGTATTTCTTGGAATAGTTTCGATCATAAAATAGTAAGAATAAGGGGGAAATAGTTATGAGGAAGTATGTGAAGAGCTTACAGAGGCAGGGTTCATGCAGCCACCGGCCAGGAGGCGGAGAGTTAGTCTGAAAACGGCGGGTATTGATGCTCTCACGACGAAGTTCTCCGGGTATTTCCTCTTAGCTCCGAGGTAGATCACCACGTATGAAAATGTGATGAGCCCCTCTGTCAGCGCTCCTCGATGAATGTCCACATTCGAGCATTCCCCGTCGCCTAGTTGGGGAAGTGTTTCCCTCGTCAATGCCACGCCAACGATGGAGCCAGCTACCTGCAGATCACGGGGGATCCCTTATAATGATGGAGGAAACTGAGATCATCCACAAGATGCTCTCCAGATGACGATTGTTGCCCCTTTTCCGCGCGAGGATGAAGACCGATCTCCATGGAAGCAAAGGAGTTGCGGAGAAATCAAATCCGTAATCCATGAAAACTCCAGAAATCTCCGTTTGAGAACGACGATGAGCCGTCGAACAATTGAAACGAGAGAAGATATTTTGCTTGAATTCAATGGGAAAATTACGGGGCGGATACTTCGTGCAAAACAGATCCCGAGGAAAACGGGATGGTACATGGAGACCTAACTTCAGGTTTAATTCTTCGAATTCCATACTTCAACAGTACGCAGGATAAAAACGAGCATACACAGATTCACCGAAGGAATTAATCGATCAGACACCGAAATTCGGGTAAAATTCTCTCAGTGACACGAACATGAATCCGACACCGAACGGTGCACGAGAGTCTAACCTGAGCGAGAATCCTGCCGGCGACCGTGCGGGGGAACATGGAGGTGTCCCCGTTCATGGCGGTGGAGAGGACGACCAGAGGATTGGAGGAGCCGCCCTTGGTGAGTAGACCGAGCCAGGAGAAGAAAATCACGGAAAGAACGTACAGCGAACCATTGAGGACCTCCAACCCCAGGGATCGGTTGACCAGTAGCGCGAGCAAGGAGTTCCAGAACGTCCACAAGAACGACAGGACGAGATCAGAGAGCAAGAGCCTTCCAGCCGTCTCCGTACGTCTCCCTTCGCCCATGGAGAACAGCCCTCGCTCTCGTCCCCTCCCTCCGGCGCCGGCGACAGCGATGACCGGTGCTCCTCCCTCCTTCATCCCACGCGCGGGAAGGAAGACGACGGCCGTCATATGGAAGACTGCATGATTACCGTCGAGACTCGAGTATTTAAATTTATCCAACACTATTTAAATATAAAATTTATATCCCCCTTGAAGTTTATTAATTTTTTCGGTCTCCCTATTACGGCCTCCCTACGGCCCCAATTGGTACTAACAAAAGCTTCAACCAACTACGTACCCAAGTTGGCTTCATTTTTAAATATTTTAAAGTACAGGGGTATAAATTGAAAAAATCACGTTCACTCGCACGCGCGGGGTTTGCCGCAACTCACGGATAATGACACGTGGCGACAATGACAGTAGTGTGACAGTGTGGAAGGTGGGACATCTGCAAATTGTATTTAAATCCCTATGATATAACAAATTACAAAAATGCACCCGGATAGAGTAATGATAAGCACCAACGGGGCAGTTAATAAATTATTCATATTAATAAGTTAAAAATATATAATATCAACGAAATGACGCAGCGTCCGTGCGAAGTTTTGTGACTGGCTCAGCCCGTTTGACTCTTAAAAGTCCAGATCAGTCCCGCGTAATGCTCGCGTGGGTCGTGCTGTTTGGCGTAATAATTTCGATGTATATTAAGATAAATTTATATACTTATTTATTTTAAACAGAAAATACGATAACTAAATCGGTTCGGGTTACGGGTCTCTACTGGTTAATGGGCCCACTAAGCTATCGGATCCCCCCAACCCCCCCCGGGGGCGCCTAGCTCGCCCTCTTCCCGTTCCCCACCTCCCCCGTTGTTCTCTCCAGAGTCCTGGTAGAGTCTGCGGAGCTCCTGGAGGTACTCTCTCTCTCTCTCTATCTCTCTCTCTCTATATATATATATATACACATATGTATATGAGGAAGCATTTTTGCTCTCATTGGATTTCCTCTCCCTGCTTAACGAGATTCGTTCAACTCTTTTGTAACGGTTTTTAATTCGATTCGTTTGCCAGGAGGGGGATTCCGATTTGATTTAATTTTTCTCTGATTCGGTGGACTGTTTTTGTCGTTGATTTTTTCTTCTTCTTTGATGCAGGTTTGCGTGAAGATCCAAATGTCATGAGGGTCGGAAGGGTGTACCGCGAGCTGCTCAAGTCGTTGGAAAAGCACGTTGGGACAAGCGGCAAGAACAAGCACCTCAGAGATTTCGTCGCCGGGGAGTTCCGTAAGAACTCTCAGCTGTCCGATGAAACTGCATCGCAGAGAGAGCTGAATCTTGCACGGGATTACACTTTTCTGCTTAACAGTGTCCATCACCATAAGGTTGGCTCCATTTGTCTGTAGTCATCGATCTCTCCTGCTATAAAAATCATAGCAACATCTTTCTGTTAATTTTTTGGTGAAACGTGTGTTTTTCGTAGCGTGAATTTTTTCTGCACGATTAGTAACCATCTAGGTCAACTTTACTTCCTATGTTCTGTTAAAGTTTCTTGTCTGTTTCTACTTGATTTTTTCACCACTGAGGGAGAATTTACGGAAAGACTGTAACACAACTGTACGAGGAGGGCCTTGGTGAAGGAATAGTGTTTTATGCTAAGAGTGGATCTAAACATCTAGTAAGAATTCTGAAATGAATCAGTATACATCGAGATTTAGGGAAAATGATATCTCTGTTCAATTATCTGTTCTCTTTCTTTATTCCTGCCAGCTTTATGATCTTCAGGACCCAGATGGTGCTTGTTATTTCGTGGATTATTTTTAGAATGACATCTCCACACTAGTGGCATATTTTCGAGAGATTTGCGATCATTTAATGAACAGAAAAATGCCAGAAACCACCATCTATGTCACCAAGAAATACATATGCTGACTATTGAACTCTTTGAACTGCATTAGAATGTAAATGCACCGTAAGGCGCTTCGAGTGGATTTTAAAAGACAGGCTGAGACTCCATTTTTTGACAATTAGTTCATATTATTATGTGTCACTGGATCAATCAGCTATGCCAACTCATGTTTATTGAGGTTCTCTTCTCTAAATAAAGATCCTCCATGCAGAAAACAGTTTTCGTGTCATGGTAAATCTACCTCCGAGTTTGACTGTTGCCTATTGCAGCTAATACTTTCAGCTTGGCTGGATGCATGGATATTCACCCACTGTTAGAATGTAGACTGCGGGTATATGAAGTGAAGAATATGTATCTTTATATCATCTTTTTTAAACATCCATGGAATTCAGCCACGGTGTGAGAGTTCATTCGATTGACACTTCGAGGAATTCACGGATTAGCTTTCTCAGTTGAGGTTTTGGCGACAACCACTGTAAACCGTTGATAATAATGCTGTCTTTCAATTGATTCTGGCATCTTTTGTCTGGATGAGATGTGATGATTTGGTCGGACCGTTTCTAACTATTATGACCGTAGTTTTTTTGACAAGGAACCCTGTCTTGTGTTGATTATGGCCCTGGAACTAGGATAGCAGAGAAAACGGTATCTACCGTTCCCCATTTTGACTCCTACATTACTTACAAAAACTTGGCAGTAAGCCTCATCCTGGCACTGATAGAGACACCAACTATCATAAATGTTTTAGTTGATGTGCAAGTGTTGGCTTTTACAGATGCCAAAAAGCAGTTGGAAGGGATGTCTATTTTTTTTATCCAAAAATATATTCTTATTTTTATTTTATGAAAACTAAACGGATGAATACAATAGAATGGAAGTATCTAGTGTCTATAAAACTTACGAGGAGATAGTTGATATCCATCCAAATGGATATATCAGGACTTTGTCAAAGCTTCTTAGAGGAAAAAAACTAATTTTATAAGAGAGAATTGCATCTATATCTCGAGAAAAATTACCTAGCGATAAATGTTTTGTATACAATGGATATATCATGACTTTGTTAAAATTTCGAGTTTGTAGCCTGAAGATCGGAAAGAGGAATAAAAGAGAATAGAAGTATCTTCTTTCTCAGAAATATTATTGGGGGATAATTTGTTTCTATTTTCTAGGCATCTCATAATTTTTCTTGTTCAAATTTCGACTTTTAATATGTAACCTGAATAAAGAACAAAAGATAAAAGTATCTGCTTGCCGAGAAAAATTCCAAGGAGACAATTAGTTTTACAGATGATGGATATATAATGGTTTTGTTTGAATTTCGAGTTTTTAGACTGAAAGCCAGATAGAGGAATAGTAAAGAATACATTTTCTACGTTATGGTTCCGCATGATTTAGGAGGAGATAATAAGGTTCTATATAATGGAGAGCTTATCATTTTATTCAAATCTCAAGTGTTTTGTCTGAAAGCAGAATGGAGGAATAAAAGAGAACAGAAGTGTCTATTTTCTAATGAAAATTACTTGGAGATAATTAATTTCGTTATGATGTATACATCATGATTTTCTTAATTTCAGTTTTTTAGTCTGAAAGCTAAATAGAAGTGTAACGGAGAATAGAAGCATCTACATGTCGACAAAAAGTATGAGATAATCAGCTTCCATTATAATGGATGGATTATAATTTTATTGAAATTTCGAATTCTGAGCCAGAAAATTAAAGAGGAATAAAATCGAATAGGAGTATCAATTTTCAGGAAAAGTTACAAGTAGATAATTAGTTTCTGCATGATATATTTATCGTTCTTGAATAATTTTGTTGTCTGACTTGAAATCTTGAGAGTAGACTCCACTTTTCAAAGACTGTCCTTGATAGAGTGTTCGTTAAACTCTAAATTTCTAGTTTCTCGTGCTTATCTATGCACGAGTGTCTGTGTGTGCTTGTGTGAGACTAGAAGAATGATGGGGTTATTGGTGAGAAAAGTCAACGAGTCGAACAGCTTATCTTTATCTGTGCCCTAGTAGTTCATATTCGGCATGATCAAAATCCCTGGGGCATTGACTTCTCTAGTTGACTTGAAGGGGATCATTAAAGTATCAAATGCTTCAGCAAACCATAGAGAGTAGCCATTTCATTATCGGCATGTGACCCCATGATTTTTTCCACCCAAGCCTGCAAATAAATTCTGCAAGTCGTCTGCTTCTTCTTCTTCTTCTTCATCTGAATTTGGAAGGTCTACCCAGAGTCTCCTCCATTTACTCCTTTTTTCTTCATTTCATGAATAAATTATGCCATTTAAAGAAGTATAACTCCATGCAGGAGCTGCTGTTCTCCTACAACATAGCTGTGGACAGGACGGACGAGATGAGGAAGACGTTGAAGAAGTCCGCAGCCAGCGTGGGTCTTCAGCTCCCCGATGTCTACCAGCCTTAGTGTTTCCTCCCCCCTTGCCGAAGGTCTGAAAATTGCTTAATAATGTGGTCAACGCTGGATGGTAAACGTTGACTTTAGAGACTCCCCTGTGTTGACTTTTTTGCTAAACAAGGCCCAAGGAAGTTGGCTCTCTCTCTCTCTCTCTCTCTCTCTCTCTCTCTCTCTCTCGTGAATCGTTTGTGTTGAATGAGCGTTGGTGAGTCGGTGGGAATCTCTGAGCAGCAGCGGAGGCGATGGCATCGAGAACCGAGGGAGTGTTCATGGTGGAAGTTAGGGTTTGAGGTGACAAGCTCTGAATTCGATTCTGTTTGTTAATACCTTCCCTTGATGCACCATTTGAGCTTGACGATTCTCTCTTCTCTGCTAGGTGATCCTGAGATCGATCGACCAGCCCTGGGAGCTACGAGCGGAGGAAATTCTGACGCGATCTTTGTAGGTCAGATAATCCGTCGATCTTCGATCTGTGATGGCCTTCTGGATCTCACATCTCGTTGTCCTGTCCACCCGCAGGAGGTCGACACAGAATGCTGGGATTCCTTCGGCGCGTTCCCCGCTGGAAGTCGCTGGCTGATGCTCGAACCAGCATATTAGGCAAGGTTTCTTCCCCCTCCGGGGAAGATCTCGTGGTTTTCGGCCCGTTCAATTCGAACACTCCGAGAAGATGGAAGAAGCCGGTGGATTCCGCACGGACGCGGCTGGAGAGCAGAACCAGAGATCTCAGGCTCGACGGTCTGATGATCCAGATGAAGAAACTGCGAAAGGTTCTGAGCTTGCAGGAGATGATCTCGAGCCGGAGGGGCCAGTACGCCTCTCTGCAGCTTCTCTCGAGGTGGAAGACGGACGTCGATCTGAACATGGCGATCGGCGCCTTCCTCCGCAAGTATCCTCAGGTATTCGAGATTTTCGTCCACAGAATCGAGAAGAACATGTGTTGCAGAATCACGCGGAAGATGGCCGGCTTGATCGAAGAGGAAGCGAGGATCGTCAGGGAATCTGAATCCGCGGCGGTGCTTCGGCTGAGGAAGCTTCTCGCGATCTCCACCCGCGGGACTCTCCATGTTCATGCGCTGTGGCTGGCGAGAAGGGAGCTCGGCCTGCCCGACGATTTCAGAACCTCCGTCATCCTCAGCCATCCGCAGGATTTCAGACTGGAATCCCCTGAAACAGTTTCCCTGGTGGCCTCTGGAGATCTGGAGATCGAAGCGGAGGTGGAGAAGTGGAGGGAGAGAGAACACCGGGAGAAGTGGCTCAGCGAATTCGAGATCAGGTACGCCTTCCCCGTTCAGCTTCCCACTGGTTTCCAGATCGAGAAGGGCTTCAGGGAGAAGCTCAGGAACTGGCAGCGGCTCCAGTATGTGAAACCCTACGAGAAGATGGAGGCGGCCGTCCGCGTCCGTTCCTGCGGCGGCCTCGAACGGTTCGAGAAGAGGGCCGTGGGGATCATCCACGAATTTCTAAGTTTGACCGTGGAGAAGATGATCGAGGTCGAGCGGCTTTCCCACTTCCGGAGGGACTTCGCCATGGAAGTCAACGTGCGGGAGCTCCTCTTGAAACACCCCGGGATCTTCTACTTATCCACCAAAGGCGGCGGCTCCCAGGTGGTGTTCCTCCGAGAAGCTTACAGAAGAGGATCCCTGGTGGAACCCAACGCCATTTACTCTGTTAGGAGGAGGATGCTGGATCTGATCTTGATGGGTCGCCGAAGTACCGGTTGCTCGCATCAGTTGACCGAGCCCGAGGGAGGGGGCGGGCAAGAAATGAGCACAGATCCTGTGGAAGGTCAACGGGGTGGACAGTGGGTCGTTCCACTATTAGAAAGCCTTTCTCAGCGGGGGATCCACAAGAAGATTCTTCACTAGCAAAAAGGACCGACGCAAGATAACGCACTTTTGCTGGCTAAAGGCCGAAGCTTTTGACCCATTGTCTGAGGTAAATTCCTGTTTGCATTGCACCTCTTTGACTTCCACCTATTTTGACTCTTATTCCTCTCCAACATTCGCATTTTACCGCCAGATTAGTTTGGATTTACATCAGTACTTACATGATCGTGATCATTTCCTGTTTCGGCGCCCATTTCAAACTCGTTTCTCATTTCGGTGCTTAAATATTCTGGCAGCTGGGGTTATAATTACATGCTAAGTATAGAAATCACGGCCCGGTTAATTGGTTGATTTCGCTCAGAGGAGGAGATGCGAAGTCAACGGACGCGCGGATGCATTAAAAAGAGGGGAGCTTTATCATAAGGTCAGAGGCCACTGGCAGTTCATGGGACTCAACAGATCAGTTCAAGGCAGATTCCTCCCACATATTCAAGACGCCAACGCAGCAGACATCAGGTTTTCCTCCTACGTATGGTGCAGCATCCATCATTTACCGGTCTCCTCGTTGACTTTTGCAGCGGGTTCCGCCTCATTCTTGGCTTCTTCAGCATCTTCTGCAGACACGAAGACTACTCCTCAATAACCCGAAAATAGATTCAGCTGGCAAAACCCTCTTCGAGAACACATCCTCACCTTCTCCGCCCTGGAAGTCATCCATGTCGAGGTCATCATCCCCTCCCATGTCCAGCTTCTGCAGAGGATTTTTTTTTTTACCACTTCCGTTAGCACATCCAAGAAATCTCATAAATGAAGAGCTGACTTTTATATTCATACGAAAAATAGTAAATAATTCTTTCAGGTTGAGGGATCAGCGCTGACCGAAAAGTCCATGTCATCAAAATCCAAACCCTTGTTCCCTGCCCACCAACAAGCACGTGACAGAGAATCAGTAAGCAATAAATAGCCCAAGGAAAAATCGGTGGAGTGGATATATATATATAGATATACACTCTGATATGAGATTAATCACCTTCGTCTTCTTCGTCAACCCATTTGTCCCAATCCACCTTGAGGAAAGCGGGGGGCTTCCCCTCCTGCTTCAGCAACCTGGTCCACCATTTCTTCTCTGATTTCTGGATGACGTAGACGATGCTCCGCACGCCGACGCTGACCTTGCTCTCCTGCAACAACCCCGAGAGTACGAGCGTCGAATCGACATATCTGGATGCATATGCTATAATGTGCAGCGTTTTTTTAAAAGCTCGTTGACCTGCGTTTACCTCTGCGTTGACCTTGTCGGCGAGTTCGATGTCGATCTCGTAGGAGACGCCGTCTTTCGTAGCGGAGAAGAGGAACTTCCCCTCGGGCTCGAGCTTCAGCTTCACGTCCTTCGCGTCCGGCAACTCGATGGTGAGGTAGACCTTGTCGGACCTCTGCGACCATTTCGCCGTCGGGTGCCTGCTGGAACCAGAGCAGATCAGAGGAGTCCGTCATCGTCGTCTTCCCCAACCGGCAACCCTAGGCGGAGACGAGCAACGGGAATCCGTCGCTCAGATTATCCAGACACGACATCGGAGCCCGGAGACTTCCAGCCCCGCCCCCGCCCCTCGCTCGCATCTGTTCTTGGCGTCCGTTTTCCGAGATCAAGCCATTGGAAGACGATGAGATCCTTTCAAAAGCTTTCTCGGCGGGATTGAACAACCAGATGGAACTACAGTAGATAGATAGACAAACCGAGAGAGAGAGAGAGAGAGAGAGAGAGATGCATGCTTCATTACCTCATACTGGAAGAGGGCGGGAGAGAGGACCTTGGGACCTTTCCTTTGCGATGGCAGAACCACAGAGAGAGGGCGAGAGAGTTTCTAGAGATGCTGAAGCATGGCGCGGAGAAGAGTGAGAGGGGAGGAATTATATCGTGGAGGCCTCGTTTGAGGAAGCTACTCGAACATTCCAGAGGAGCCGCAACAAAAAAAGGCGGCAATTCCCAAAATATTATTTTTTACGAAAATGTTCTTGCACATGAACACGACTCCACTGGGGATCGAACCCAGAATCTCTGGTTCCGTAGACCAGCGCCTTATCCATTGGGCCATGGAGTCAAGTTGTTAAAAAAAAAGAACATTTTATATAAAACACTAAAATAGTTTTTTCTTCCTAAACAGCTTATCCGGAGAGCACCCTTCACCCTGCCCTGCTCCAGTCTCACGAGAGGCGGAGGAGAAATGGCGGCCCTCCTGCTCCCTCCCGCCCCATCCGTCGTCTCCTCGTCTCTGCTTTCTTCTGGCTCGCGCCGCTCACTTGCTCCTCCTTGTAGGTCGTTGGTTCCCGCTCCATCGCCGTCCTTGGCGGTCGTCCCCTGTAAGTTTCTCTCCCCACTCGAATGCCATTGGGACTTTGTTCCCCGTAATTCCATTTCTTCTTCGCACCTGTAATGTCCTCAAAGTCTTTCTTGTTCAGTTCCGGGTGATGATGGACTCTTTGACAGCCGTTTCATCTCCCCGTAGGCCCAATTCATCCATGCGTTGTCCATTTGAATTTTTTTTTTTATGTTTTAGGATAGTTTACGCGCGTCTTTCCCATCGGAAACAGATCTGCATTTGAAATTCAGTGTTGCCAACTTGTGTCAAATTCTTCGCCATCTGAATTTTGAGCTTCAAAATCGTGTGTGCTCGTTTGGTCACTGTTTCGTTCTCATGGGTGTGCGAGCGTTCATTTACCATCTCCTCTCCCCGTCTTACGATTTTTTATATTTCCTCTTGCTCTTGTGACTTAATATGGCAAACATCTGCATTATGCGCTGGATAATTTCCTCTTTTGTCCAGTATTGCATTTTTTTTCGTCGAGGATGCTTTTTGCTTCACATTTCTCTAAACTTCCGACTCACATTTGTCGAGAAGAACACTCTCTGGAGTTACTATTTTTCTAAACATGTGCTTAATTTTTTTTCTTATTGATAGATTTTTTTCGGAGAAGATTCCATGAGAAGCGTGATATTATCCCCTTATAAATCACTTGTTATTCCTGAGCTTGAGTTCATATCAAATGTTGCAAAGTTTCTTTTAGGTTTTTCTTTCTTTTTTGTGGGTGAATCATGCCAATGCCTTGATCAAAAAGAACAGAGTACGTAATCAAAACATAAAACACTTTGAAGCATGAAATCTGATCTCTTTCAGAACATCTCTACCGTCATTTAACATGATCTTAAGCAAGTATGAGAAGGAAATTATCATAGCGGCTATTAGGTTCCAAATCTGCGGTTTCATTACAACGGGGGATGCTTACCACTTCAAATCTGATAATTCTATTTTTCTTCGCCAAAGCCGTCTCTTTCCCAATTTCCTCTGGTCTCTGAGCCTCTCCCCCAGATCATTGTGATTTCCAGCACTCTTAATTCTGCATGATTATCTACATCTACAAAAATTCGTTGACTAATTTCATGATTGGAATTTTCTTTTTTATAAATTTTTGTTGATTGTCTCTCGGGAGTCAGCTCTTATATGAACTTTTTCCGTGCATGTCGATTTACCCTTTTCCATGTTATTTGTTTTAGACCCCCCTTGTTCCTTCCAATTTCTCTGCTGATTTTTTTTTTCCGATTGATACAGTCACCAGGCAATGCGGAAGCTCAACTCTGCACCTGGGATTTCCTTCTTTCACTGTTTCTGGGAAGCGGAACATGGCTGCTCGTGCCTCGGAGAATGATGGGAGCGATTCCAGCAGCCCCAGTGCACCTGATGCAGGGAAAGAAGCCTCTGCCTCTGTAGAGGGTCTTCCCTTGGAGTCAAAGCTGCAGCTGAGGCTCGAGCAGAAGCTGAAGATGAAGCTAGCGAAGAAGATAAGGCTCCGAAGGAAGCGCCTCGTCCGCAAGCGCGTGCTGAGGAAGAAGGGGAGGTGGCCACCATCAAAGATGAAGAAGAACAAGAATGTCTGATCGTCAGTCTGCGTACGCTGCTGAAACTTTGAATCACCATCCGTCTCTCACCACCAATTTTAGCTCCTGCTCATTTCTTAAAAACCCTGAGCAAACCTTCTTCTTCTCGATCACAATTTCGTCGTCATGAACAAGCGATCTCCGATTTCATCATCTTTTCCAGTAAAAAAATCATGTGAAATGCGCGTTATTTTCTTGCTTTTAATGGAATCTTTTTTATGTGCTTGGAAATTTCACCCCTTTGATCCTGTAGATTAGACAGTAATTTCCTTCTAGGAGATGAAGACCGAATGCCTGCAACCACATTCATCAGTATTACGTACATTCATGATGGTTCCTCGGCTATTCAATGTCTCAATATACAGGATGACGATCACATTCCAGACCCTCTTCTTGATGACAATCTCATCATCATGATCAAGCGATCTCCAATTTTACCACTTAGTGCCGGAAAAAAAAACCCATGTGAATCATGTGCTATTTCTGATCTTTAATATATATTTTTTCTCTGTATGAGAGAATTTAGAGCCCCTTGATGCCACAGATTAGAGAGCGCAGTTCTCCTGGCAGATGGAGATTGAACAACTGCATCTGCATTCAATGGTATCATCCTCTATGATTATATTTGTGTATCAGGTAATTATTTATACTAGTATTCACCGTGATGACCGCATCATCAAGGAAAATATATTCGCCATATAGAATATGAAATGCAGGGGTTTAATTTAATTTTCTCTGTTTGATGCATGTCATTCTTAATCCCTCTCTCTCTCTCTCTCTCTATATATATATATATATATATATATATATATTAGTATCTGATTAACTTCCGCTATTATTAATTTTGATTCCTAGGCCCCCAGAAATTATCTTATTCTTATTTTTTAGTCCCTCTCTCTCTCTCTCTCTCATCTTCGCCAGGTAAGCGAATCCATCATTTCCTCTTTCGCAGGGTAGAGAGAGAGAGAGGTATTGTTAGATATACTTAGTTTGTAGTGAGGAACTAAAAAGCGAGGGTATAAGGGGGAAAAATAAGGAGATTAGAAAAAAAAATAGACATGGTGAGGCTGGTTTTGACTTCTTCGTATAAAATCACCCATCCAAAACAGTCAGCCATTGGGAAGGGACTAAAAAGAAAGAGCGCGAGCGCATTTAAAGGCCCATGAATTGCATTTTGAAAAAAACAGGGGTTTATCCGTGAGTCCACTGGCTTTGCAAGGTGTTCAAACCAAATAATCATTTGAAAGGATATCGCACGTGCCACCCCCTCTGCCGCTCGACATATCCCGTCGGGAGGTCTCCGCATCTTATCTTATCGCTGATATTTCGTCCCAAGGGGGGGCCCTTGGGTTAGCGGATTTCTTTAAAAAAACCCCTCACAGTTTTTCATTCTTACAATTCTGCAGGAAATCACTGGAAATTGAGTAAGAAATAGCTATTGTTACACTCGTTTCACATCAGATAATATTATTGGACTCCGATGAAATTTTATTTGTCCAAAAAGGACCTTAATTTTATTTAGAATAATAAAATGGCTTATTTTAAGTTACACAAATATTGAGGACCCAGAAACCCGATAAAGTTGGCCACGTGGACAGAGAAACGGATAAAAAAGTCAGAGCTACCGGCCGCCACATCACCCGCTTCCATCTCTTCCACGAGAGAGAGAGAGAGAGAGAAATAGAGAGGAGCGATAGAGAGAGGGAGAGAGAGAGAGAAATAGAGAGAAGAGCGATAGAGAAAGAGGGGGAGGGAGAGAGAAATAGAGAGAGAGAGAGAGAGAGAGAAGAGGGATAGAGAAAGAGAGGGAGAGAGAGAGAGAGAGAGAGAGAGAGAGAGAGTACAGAAGGAGGAAGGAACACGGCGCCCGGCCTCGCCTCCTCGTCGTCGTCCACTTTCCCCGTCCAGCTCCTCGCGTCCGTCCCTTCCCAGATTCCATTCCTCCCGCTTCTTCTTTACTATTTCCCTCTCTTCTTTCTCCTTTAAAGCTCGCAACCTCGCTCGCGGGGGAGGCAGTGCGTCCGAGAGTCTGCCTCGTCGTGGTTGATCGGGGGTAATTCCGTTGTGTTCTCTTTCCTCGTCTTTATCCAAGTGTGGCGTCTCAATTTCGTCTGTGCCATTCATTTTTCGATGATTTTTTTTCACGATCCGTCGATTTCTGAGCCCCCGGTGGGTATTCTGAACTTGGAGCCCCCGCGTCCACATTTAATGTTTGTTTTAGTTTTTTTGTTTTGTGTGGTTCTGAGGCCGATGGATCCCCTTGTCCAGCTGTGAAGGAACAGGGCCACGAGTAAGGGTTAATGTGCCAAGGGCAGGCGCCCGAGAATGTTTCTCTCAAAAGAAATATTGCCCAGGGGATGCTTCATCCCCCAATTCCAAGTTGCTTCCACTCGCGGGGCTCGGGCACCTGCCAAAGGGAGCATGAGCCGCTCCGTGTCCTATTCCGCGAGGATCACTTCCACTTTGTGGTACGACTAGGTGACTGAATTATTCTTTTTTTCTTCATGTGTTATTCTTTTTCCTGTGCGATGAATCATGTTTGGCTTCTTCTGGTGCCTGAATCTGATGCTTTCCCTTGGGAGTACCATTGTGGTACGTAGAACCCTAGACTCCATGGGGAAAGCCGCCGAGTATGAAGAAATCAAAAGAGAAATTAGCAGAACAGTAGGGGATTCTGATGTATTGGGTTTCCATCTATGCTTGTTTTCAAGGAGCAATTATGGCCAATCATGTCTTATCCTGCTTTAATTCAGATAATGTGAAATCCTCACAGACCACTCATCGATAGTCTGGCCTGTATTTAAGATCATTCATATTGCTATCTCTGACCAAAAGTTTTTAGAGGCAGTTATGGCCTAGATTTTTCTCTCTGTACCTACGCACACATTTGGGATATCATGGTTGATGTTCCCTTTCTCTACTCATACCATGGTTTTGGATTACTAGATGATATATCGGATAGTTCAAGGAAATAAAGCAGAAGAATACTGCCACTAAAAAGGATTTTCTCACGGGAACTTTTTTGAGTTAGGCACAAGTATTGGTTTTATAGAAGTAAAGCACATTATTATTTTACTCGAGTTGAGAAGCTGCGGGGCTTCGTGCAAGTCTTTTCACATTATCTTTCTTGCTCGATAGATTCCCTTTCCAACTGAAGATGAGATCGGAATATTAATTGTTGTATATATTTGAATGACTTTAGAATATATTACCATCATTTCGGACGAGTCTAGAGAATGGGTCAATAATCATAGGCGGCGGGATGTCAACTCTATGGGTGATCTCAATGATCAGGCTAGGCTTTATTGAAGATTATGGTGGACGTGATTCTCTTGTGATTAAGTGGACCCAGTTCCTTGGCATCCTTGGTAGGAAACTGAGTGATTCTCTTGTGCTGCTTCTTTTATGTAAGAGAATGCATGATGTATTGGATTGATTCCACTCTGGATTCCACGTTCCTATGGGGTCTTACCTGTTCAGATACTGAAAACGTTTTATTCTTTCTCAGGGAAAGATGGGAATATTTATTTAAATGAAGCGATGTAAGATATGCAAAAGCTCAGACATGTGACACCTCTGAGACAAAAACTGCATCTCACCAAATGTAAATATAAGAAATATTGCTGCTAAATAATGAAGGCGATGGAAATGATCATCCTTTAAGTTTTTGTGCATAAATTCGACGTAGATTTTTTTTTCCTCCTATTCTGGCAGTTCGATGCTTCCTGAGCTTACTCAGCTTATCGTGTTTGTTGGCTACAACCGCATCCAAGATCTTGGTTACCATGTCTACACAGGTTATTTGCTTGCTGACTAGCGACAATAACCAGTAATGTATGTCAATTGCCAGGTGGCAAGTAAACTGATTGATGTGATGGATTTTATTCACTTATTCATGCTGTGGCTGGAGTTGCATTTTCTCTCTGTTCTCAGTTTGACCGTGATAATTTCGTGTTGTTCATGTCATTATCATTTAATAATTTTTTCCATGCACAAGGCTAATCAAGTGGCATCTATATGCATTGCCGTTCAACTGGAAGACAATAAAAGGAACCTATGGTTTTTCTTCTCACATTGGCTGTGAAAATCTGGTGTCATTCTGATTTCCTTTTTCCATGTCATCATCACAGGGAAACACCCTCTAAAGGCAATCATAGATGTAAAACTGATGGCGTGCAGTGCAGGGACAGTTCTACAAAAATTCAACAATCAACAGTGCCTGAAACAAGTGCCTCGAAACTTTCTGAGCTTGCTTTTGATAAGGTGCAGGTCAGTGATGAGGAAATATGTAAAGGCCTGAAACGGGCTTTTGGTCGATTTGTTGCCCGTGAAGCTGTGGTTGATGAGGAATACTGGGTATGCTCCTCCCAGTCAACTCCTTACTTTCGTGTGCTTGCATTTTGCCATTGACTCACATATTTGTTATGTAATGTGGCAGACAGCTTCATGGCTTCGGGCGGAAGCCCACTGGGAGCCCATGGCATGCATGAGGTTACTGTTATGTTTCATAATATACCTTTAATATTCATTGGCTTGCCGAGATGTGCTCGGCTCTGTTATCATCCATCACTAGTTCTCCTAAACATTCGTCTGAATCCCATATGGGTTCCATTTTATTTTACAGGCACGTTGATAACTACAAGAGAAAATATGCAGAGGAGGTTAGAATATTTTCCTCTGCTCTTAGTGTGGTTTAGTAATCGTATCATGTTTATCTTTATGAATGTCGGAGGTATCTTTCTGGCTTTCAGTGCTGAACTCCTTTTTTGGGAATTTTTCCTTTTAACTCTGATCTCATCGAGTGAATGCAAAAAAAGAAAAAATCGTTTTCGGGAATATTTCCTTTTTTGGGAATGTTTCCACCATAGGTGAGAAGAGTTGTGTTGCGTTTATGTTCATATCACGTCCTGTGTATTGGGTATTTTTTTTCATATGATAATTTACCTTCCCATGTTTCGCTGATGCTGTTTTCTTATTCAAAAAAAGATGGATCGTTGATCATGATAGATGAATATCGAAATGGGCAATAATTTGTTCCATGCTGGCAGCTTTGGGGTTGCTTACTATCTCAGCAACTTTGAAACTCGGCGCAGTCCTCTTTTTCTCTTTAGAATTTTGAGGGGTTTGTCACAGGAGAGGAGGGTCGCCATGGGGGATGGGGCCCAATGCGGTGGGAGAAGCTATCTATATACATTTTTTAGCATCCTCGCAGATCATTTTTACCTTCTCGCCAATTAAATTCAATATCCTCCATGATAGCATAAAAATGAACATGATAGCCATATTTTGCCCAATCTGATCCTCTCGGGCCCAAAAGAATTATCTTGTCAGCTGCTAATGACTCTTATCACTATTTTTGAAGGAGTTCAATGCTCTGAAGCGCAGATGTGCTGGACGAGAGGGTAACTCCTTGAAGTGCTCGTGTATTGTTTCGGTATGCCCTGGATTTTTTTTTTTAAATCATGCACTGTTTCAACTGGATTATTCTTATTTAGATTGTATACAGATAGCTCTGAAATATATTTCATATTTCAGAGCTATGCAGAATAATTTTTATTTACTTGAATTAAGTTGATCCTCTCCAGATAGCAATCAGGATATCATATGTGGGTTGAATCCTTAGTTTTTCTACCCGCCCGCTAATTATGATTGGTGGACTTGTGGATGCTCCCCCTGTGTTCGAAAAGATCTTGGACAGAATAACTTGATATTGGCTCAAATGAAATTAATACCTCACGTTGAATGAGCCAGTAGAAATTCTAATTCTGTTGTCTTTATAAAGTAATTATTCTTTTTATAGCATACTTTGTGTATAATGATATTTCCTAAGATCGAAAGCAATACTAAAATATATCTATCCTTCTCTGTGATGGTCATCTGAATGAGGTTGTATTATCCGGATGAGGATCGGCCTGGCCGAATGTGTTGGTTCTGTTGGAAGAACTCAACCTTGAGCAAAGAGGAGACGTTCATATGATCATCTTTACTAACAGAGGGGGCGTGCCCAACGGTTTATGAAAAAAGTCCAGGCCAGGGTTACCCAACTTACTTCCTAGATATAATTCCAGAATCCAGAAATAGAAAAAGTCAACTCAGATAGTAACCTCTTATCTCATCCGAAGCACACGTGCCATGTTTAGAGGCTACCAACTTCTCCGATTCACTCAGCCATTATCAGAACTTATCACGGGTACTAAATCTGGGAAAAAAAAATTCATACGAAGAATTGACGAACATATCTCTCCATGAAATTGCAGATGACGTTGACTTTGATATGCGCGCTTTTTTATTGCTCCCAGGTGAAGAAGGAGGATCCCAACATCAGAAGAACTGTCTTGAACAGCGTGGTGGGGACTCTGGACCTGAGCATCCGGCTGCTACTGCACGGCGAGAAATTCCCCGGGGTGAGAGAGCCTCCGCTTTCATACCCCCACCTCCCTCGTCCCTCCCTCCTGAGGAGCGATCCCCGAGTCTCCTAACGGCCGCTACTCGCCATTTCAGGAGCTCAAGAAGCCGTGTTCCATCCTGGCAACGCATGATACGCACCGATATGCGTACATAGCGAATGTGTGCGTCTCAAAGTTCGCTCGGCGCCAGGGAATCGCGTCCAACATGCTTTATTTGGCAGCTGACATCGCTGTTTCCTCAGGTGCGGAAGAGAGAGAAAGAACCCATCTTTGATGCAGATCACTGCTATAATGGGCGGCGTGTGATATTTTTCTCCGTGTTTCTTGACAGGGATGAAGCAGCTGTTCGTCCATGTAAACGCAGACAACGCGCCCGCTCTGGAGCTGTACAGGAAAGTAGGATTTCAGGTCTGACTCTGATCTGCTGCCTTCGCTGACTTTGTCATTATCCACACTTTGACTTCTTGCCGTTCCTGGGCCTGGGTCGATGCCACGTGCCATGCCCAACCCATCAGATCACCACATGCTTTCTCATCAACCCAGAAAAAAAATAGGCTTTTTATAGGCATCCCCGGCTCCGGATTATTTCCCCATTTCATCTGATTTCAATAGATCGCTCTGAGATTAATTTCCATATCTGGGTTCATCCATGGGCCCCACCTCCGAGAACAACACGGATTTCATGCCCCATCTTATTTCCACAGATTATTCTGAGAATGATGCCCGTACATGTCTCGGGGGCTGCAGGTTGTAGGAGCGTCGTCTCCGGCGTCAGAGGAGCAGAGGTTCCTCATGTGCATGGAGCTCTGACTTCACTCCCAACTCGGCGTAGATTTGAAAGGTGTGCCATCCTCTTCCGGGCTGGTCTTGGAGCGATTTTTTCTAATGCTCCTCTCATTCTCATCACACACACATATTATATATATATATGTCAATATAGTCTAGCATGCATTATATTTTCTGTGGAAAATCATGTAATTCGTGCATTTCTTTTCCCCAATATTAATATATATATATGTATCAAGATATTTCTTCCTAATTATGGAAAAAAATGGAGTCCCCTGTTGCCAAACAGTGATGTGAAACTGTGATTTCGATGGGTGCTTCCGTTTGCCAAGATCATATATTTTTTTATTTATTTATTTTAAAAAGGGCATCACTCATGAGCCCACCAGTCTTTCACGAGGCCTGTTCTTGAGAAAATTCGAGAAAAATATTTTTCGAGCCAGATGTTATGAAATCGGGCCAAGCATGGGCCTGATCCCTGCAGGGTGTTCATGAGAGGATCACATGGAAAGAAGGCGACATCTTGGCTTATGAGCCCGTTTCTTATTCTCGAACTGATGGGATTGCTGGAGAAAATCTGCCCTGCCAGCTTGTTCTTGAAACCTTGCTTCTTGCGTTGCTTGCTCTAAGATCACGAGTTCTTTTCAAGATCAATATAAATAAATAAAAATAACCAAAAAATACATCGTTCACTCTGTTTGGGTCTAATTGTAAGACCTTTCAGGAGCAAGTTTGTTCATGGGTCTCTCTCTCTCTCTCTCTCTCTCTCTCTCTCTCTCTCTCTCTCTCTCTCTCTCTCTCTCTCTCTCTCTCATGCTGGGCCCTTAAAGAGGGCTGTTGGACCCGGGCCCATCTCTTATAATGCGGCGTAATGAAGCGGCGACAGAAAACATAATCAGTGTAGTTTGATTCTAAGCCATTCATTCATCACGGATTGGGTGGAACAAAAAAGGCCATCCGTCCGATCAACATCGTGCGACCGCAAGGGAAGCTAGAAACCCGGCGAGAGATCCGAAACTGGATTCAGATCGAACTCCCACGAGTCTGCCTCTGAGAAGAGTAACGACAACGGCGAGTCGACCACGAACTCGGCGACTCCTCCGAGTCCCGAGCCGAGTGAGTCCCACGACCCGGGCGGACTCGCCGCTGAAGAAGCCTCCAGCCAGAGTGCCGACGTGTCCAGCGTCGGCGGGAGACCCTCCGGCGGCGCCAACAGCCTCGCCGCCGCCGGCGCCACCGGGCACCGCCCCCCGGACTTGTGGGCCCCCGTCAACTGCTGTACCAACTCCCGGAAGTTGACTGGGTCAGCGGTGAGGAACGTCGTAGTTGACCGCCTCGACGGCCGGGGCTTGCGCTTCGATATCTTCCCCTCCGGGCGGCGCAGGATCTCCGCCGCCGCGCCGGCGTCGGCGGCGAGCCCCCTACCGTGAGAGGAGCTGCCGACGGCGGGGAGGAGGGCGGCGCCGCCGGTCACGCCGGAGAAGGACATCTGGAGGGCTCTCGTGAGGGTCTCCGTCTCCCGCGTGAAGGCCTCGGCGAAACGGCAGCCCTCCCCTAACGCTGGCCTGAACAGCCACGGCTCCAGATGCCCACACTCTTCTCCCATCTCTCTCTCTCTCTCTCTCTCTCTCTCTCTCTCTCTCTCGCTCTTCTTTCTCGCTCTTGGAGTGGGCGGGGAGGAAGATGAGGAGGAGGTGGAGGAAGAGGGAGAATTTATTGAGGGGGAAACCGCGTCACGGGGTCTGCACTCGGTGTAGGGGATTGGCGGCGGCCTACGTCAGCTTCCAGTGAACAGGTTCACGTTGGAAGATGCCCAGGCGGTGCGTTTCTTTATTCCACTCGACAGACTCCTAGAGAGAGAGAGAGAGAGAGAGCTAGAACTGAGGCAGACGCAGAGTCAAACGTTGACGGTCAATCCGTGTCCGCCGCCAGGGGTCCACGCGGATGGGTCTGTCTCTCTGTCGATGTCTCTCTCTCTCCACGCTAGCGGACAAGGCATCTCCAGAGGAGTTTAATCCTAATAAGTCCTCCCATTTTTTCCGTTTACATTCTTACCTTTCATGTTTTAAAATATATGTATATGGGCCTGTTTGTCCAAGGTTGGTGGTAGGTGGGTCGCAGCCTTAGGTGGATAGATAGGAGGAAATTTATGAGGGGGGCGAGGAAAATGAGCTCCGAAATTACCATTTCTAATTTGTTTTCAGGCATTAAAAAATTCTGAGAGAGATATTTTTTAAATATAAAAAAAATATTTTGAATTTTGGATCAAGAAACGAGGGCTAGCAAACCACATTTGCTCTTTTTAAACAGCCCTGTGGGCCCGCCCGATGGTAAACGGTCAACTCCTTGACATCCCATACGAACTAGGTGACTTTTTAAAAGGGTGCGTACAAAATTATGTTTTTTGTAAAATGTCAAGATTTTGTGAGGATTTTTTTACAAGAAAAAATATTTCGAAACCGTATTCACAATATGCACGTATGTGCACACGTCAGCCGAAGATGGGAGTCACCTCGTCGAGCGCCACCAGATGGCGGAGTCTGATGGAGCGCAGCGGCGCGGGGAGTGGCGGCGGGCGGGGGTCGGTCAGCCTGAGCGACACACTGTTCATCGTCGGTCGGTGCGCCGGCTCACGGCGGAGACACGTCAGCGCCGCCGCCGCCGCCACCACGACGGCGCTCGCCAGCTGCCCCGTTGGCGGCTTCAGCCGCCCGTCCAAGACCTCCACCAGCAGCTTCTCCTTCCCTTCCGGCGACGGCAGCTCGCCGATCAGCTCGCCCGCGTGCCTCCCCGTCAGAATCTCCAGTGCCACCACCCCGAAGCTGTACACGTCGCTCGCCGTCGTGGCCTTCACGGTATAAGCCAGCTCTAGAGAGAGAAACGGAGGAGTGAGTAAGTGAGTGAGTGAGTAAGTTTGTGAGAAGAGGAGAGGCAAGGTCGAGGTGTGGCGGCGGAGATTCACCGGGGGCGAGGTAGCCTAGGGTTCCGGCGAGGCCGCCGGTGGCGGACCAGGTCGACTGCTCGGGCTTCAAGAACTTGGCAGTACCAAAGTCAGAGACGCAGGCCTTGAACTCCTCGTCGAGGAGGATGTTTGCTCCGGTAATGTCCCGGTGCAGCAGCGGCGGCAAGCAGTCGTGGTGCATGTACGCGACGGCGCTGGCTACCTCGGAGATGATCCTCACCCTCTTCGCCCAGTCCAGCTCCGCCGCCGCCTCGTCGCAGCGGAGCACAGCGGCGACGCTGCCGTTTGCCATGTATTCGTAAACCAGGAATTTGCACCGGCGGCTGAAGTAGAAGCCGTAGAGCTTCACGATGTTGCGATGGCGGATCGCCGTCAGCGCACGGACTTCGTTCTTGAACGAGCTTTCATCGCCGTCGACAGCGTGGAGCTTCTTTATCGCCACCGTCACGCCGCCGCCGCCGCCGCCGCCGGGGAGCTTCACCTTGTAGACGCTCCCCCAGCCTCCCCTCCCGATGCAGAACTTCTCGTCGAAGCCCGCCGTGGCGACGGCGACTTGATGGAGGGTGATCCCTCTTCCGAGATCCGCGGAGGAGAAGGCCTCCACGTCCCCTTCGTCTTCCTCCTCGAGGTCCCCTCTCCTCCGGCGGAAGCAGGAGATGTATACGGCCAGTGGGAGGAAGAGGAAGATGACAGCTGAGAGGGGCAAGAAGATGCATAGAAGCACCACCTTCCTTCTTCTTCTTCCTCGATCGTCGGAAATGGAGTTGCAGGGAGGGAGACCCTGCTCGCCGCCGCCGTCGCTGCACAGCCCCCGGTTGTCGGTGAACGCCGCCGCCGGCGCTCGCCGGAAGAAGTCGCTCTCCGGGAGAGGACCCTCCAGGAAGTTGTGCGAGAGGTTGATGGTGGAGAGGCTGATCATGTTCCGCAGAGAGATGGGGATGGCTCCTGTTAATCTGTTGCAGGAAAGATTTAGAGTTTCCAGCATCACCAGCTTCCCCAGCTCCTGGGGGATTTCGCCGGCGATGGCATTCTTGCTGAGATCCAGCAAGACCTGGAGCTCCAGCAGCTTCCCAATCTGCGTGGGGATCGTTCCGTTGAACCCATTCCTGCTCAGATCCATGCTGCGGAGCTTGGGAAGGTTGCCAATCTCCGCTGGAATCTGCCCCCTCAGCTGGTTTTCGGAGAGATCAAGAATCTCCAGGTCGGTCAACCTCCCGATCGACGGCGGCACCTCGCCGGAGAGCTCATTGCCGTTGAGTCTGAGCTCGAAGAGGGAGACCAACCCGCTGCCCAGTTCTTCAGGAATCTTTCCTCGCAGCTGGTTCCGCGACAGATCGAGCACCTTCAGCTTGGACAAGTCCCCCAGCCGAGGGGGGATCTCGCCGGAGATGTTGTTCCCGGAGATCTGCAGCATCGTCAAGTTGGCGCATCTTCCCCACTTCTCCGACAACTCGCCGGAGAGTCTGTTGGAGCTCAAATCGACGTATTCCAGAACTGGGTAGACCCCAAAATCCTCGGAGAGATTCCCCACGAGCTGGTTCTCCCTGAGGATGAGCCTACCCAATGAAGAGCAGTTCCTCAGCCCACGGGGAAGTCCTCCGGTGAAGAGGTTCCCGGCGGCATTGAGGTGCTCCAGAGCGCCGCCACGGCAAAGCGCCGCGGGAAGCTCGCCGAAGAACCGATTCCTCTGCAGGCCGACGACGGCCATGGCGGCGAAGTCCATCTCCTTGGGGAGAGCTCCCGAGAGCTCGTTCTCGAAGAGGAGGAGATCTGTCAGACTGGTGAGGTTCTTGAACGAGCTGGGCACGCCGCCGGTGAGGTTGTTGGTGCTCACGCTCAGCAGGAGGAGCTTCTTCAACCTCCCAATCTCCGGGGGGATCGAACCAGAGAGATAGTTGTTGAAGAGCAACAAGGTGTCGAGCTCCGTCAAGTTCCCCAGGGAAGAAGGAATCGGACCCGAGAGCCGATTCTCGTAGAGCAGCAGGACGCTGAGCTTCGTCAACCTCCCCAGCGCCGGCGGGATCGAACCAGAGAGACGGTTGAAGTTGAGTTCCAAATCTTCCAGGTTCCTCAGGTTTCCCAACTCCCCGGGAATCCCTCCATCGATCTGGTTCTTGTGAAGCAACAGACGGGTAACCGCAGAGAGATTCCCCAGAGACGGAGGAATCGGTCCGACCAGTTGGTTCTCGCTCAAATCCAGAACCAGGAGCTTCTCGCCAAGAGCTCCAAGCTCGCCGGGGAGTTTGCCGGAGAACTGATTCTGTTGGAGCTGGAGAGAGACGAGTTGGCTCAGATTGGCAATTTTCCGAGGGATTGGCCCTGTGAGACCATTGCCGGCGAGGTCGATGGTCTCTAGATCTCGGAAGAGAGAGAAATCGAGGCTACTCAGGTCGCCGGCGATCCCACCGTTGGGAAGCTCTATTCCCCTCACCTTCCCTTTCCGGCAGACGATCCCCTTCCATCCGCAGGGGGCGGCGCCGCCACCGCTGCTGTTGACGGCCCAAGAGCTGATGTTGTCGTGGCTCTTGAGCGTCGCTCTCCAGGCGAGGAGGCCCTCCGCCTGCGTATTCCCGGCGGCGGCTCCGCCGGGAAGCTCCGAGAGAAAAATCGGCAAGAGGAAGACAATGAAGGGCAGGAGGCCCTCGGAGCTCATCACGGCGCCCGTAGAAGAAGAAAGAGGACGACGGCGGGGAGATAGAGAAGATATCGCCGCCCCGCCGCCGCCGACGGTGGCGTGACGGAAAACCCGCAGTCGCCCTCCAAAAGTCAGAGGCCATGTAAACCTCGGCTGGCCGCCGCAAACCGCGGTGCTCGGCATCCGCCGGGTCAAACCGACTCGGATCGGAATCGGCCGCGTTCGAATAGGCCTTCTATGTCTTGACTTCTACATAACGGATGACGGCCAGTCAATGCCGTGGCCTAGTGACGCGTCAGTCAAGCCGAGAGGGCGGCGCGGACATCTTCTGGGATAACGGGTCTGTGGGCCCCATCCCATGCCGGTCAACCTCACAAGATCTGAGCCCAAAGTAGAATAAAAAATTCGCAATCTAAGAGGAGAGACTTTAAATGGACACGTGGACAATTGAAACTTCTAGAGAGAAAGGATGATGTACGGATGGAGTAAGAGGGAATTAGATTGGTGACAGCTGCTGGGTGCACCAAATATTTATTGCTATAATTAAATTACATAATTAATAAATTCGAAAGTGTGACAGCTGGCAAGCTTTATCCATGGGGGCCGTTAAATAATTTCCGAGGTCGTGATCCAATGAAGCATAGGCCCACTTAAGGCCCAATTACCCCCTTTGTTTTGACCCAGTTATTCATCTCCCCTTGTTTGGCCCAATTAGGCATACTCTCTCTCTCTCTCTCTCTCTCTCTCTCTCTCTCTAATCCCGTATGAGCCCTGACCCCTGTTTACTGCAGCGCTATAATGGGCCTAAATGGGCCTGTATAAATGGTTTAACATAGACGCCACACTCCTACCGAACCTTTTATGGGTCTTAATAGGCCTAATGGGATCTAAGCTGCCACTCTCCGGTTTAACTAAATGGGTCTAATGGGCTATGAGGGGACCCCATTTTGGGCTACTCCCGTAGTTGGGCCTCGTAGACCCTCTAATTCACATTTATTGCCGGTGAAGCTGTTCAGAAGAACAAGAAAAAAACATGAGTTCGTCGGTACCAAATAATGGTATTTATTTTATGGATCCCTGCAATATTATATATTTAAGATAATCCGATTACCATTTATATTTGATCATTTTTATGCCCATGTATTTAAATATATATTGGCCTTTTTATGGAATACATAAATAATAATATATTTAATAGTATTATTTATGGTAATAAATTGATAATGACGTCGATAAATTAATAATCATTTCAATATGACTTTTTTCTTGTAAGGCACATAATATTTTTACGTAAAAGGGTAAATAATTATTTTAATCAGTTCAATTGGGCTCGCGCGGAGTACCAACGCGGTGAAGAGAGAGAAAGGCGGGCGGTTGGGAGATGGCGCGCACGCACACCCATGCGGGCGGTTGAGAGAGGTGTAGAGAGAGAGAGGGAGTGAGAGAGAGGGAGAGAGAGAGAGAGAGAGAGAGAGAGAGAGAGAGAGAGAGAGAGAGAGAGAGAGAGAGAGAGAGGGAGCGAGAGTGAGAGAGAGAGAGAGGGAGAGAAAGAGAGGGAGAGAGAGAGAAGAGAGGAGAGAGAGGAGACAGGGAGAGAAAGGAGGAGAAAGGAGGAGAGAGGGAGAGAGAGGGAGAGAGAAACGAGAGAGAGAGAGAGAACGAGAGGGAGAATAGGTTATTTTATAAGAGGGGGAAGTCGAGATTTTTTTTAATTTGTTTTGAAGATTTGGGAATTAGTCGCTTTTAATCGTGATTAGCTCGCTTAACCGAGCAATACATAAAACGGAAATATATTTTTTATAGGGGCATAAAGGTAAGTAACCATTTATAAAGGGAGAAAAGATCCAACTTTTCTCGTCACTCTTCGTCTCCAACCTCCCCCCTACCTACACCCCCACCTCCACCAACCCAACGTCTGCCTCGTTCCTGCGCTCTCCGCCGCAGCGGCCGCCGGGGAAGAAGAAGCTCCTCCGCCGCCGCCATGGCGCAGTTGCTCCGCCTCTCCGCTCTCTCAGGCTCCTCGTCCAGCTTCGGCGGCAACCGCTTCCTTCTTCCCGCTCAGGGACCCTCCTTCCCGGCCGCCGCCGCGTCCTTCCCCGCCGCTTCCCCTTCTCCCGGTTTCTCTCTCTCCCTCTCCCTGCTTCCGGCCAGATCCTCCGTTCCAGGCCGGAGCTCTCTCGCCGCCGATCTGGCAGCCGCCGGCGGCGGCGGTGGCGTCAACGACAACGGCAGAGGCGGATCGGGCGGTGGCGGCGGCGACGGGAGTTCCGGGGATCGGGCGGCGGATCTCGGTCCCCTGGGGATCTTCGTCGAGGGATGGAGATCTAGGGTTTCTGCGGATCCGCAGTTCCCGTTCAAGGTCCTCATGGAGGAGATCGTAGGCGTCAGCTCATGCGTGCTGGGAGACATGGCCTCCCGCCCCAACTTCGGCCTCAACGAGCTCGACTTCGTCTTCTCCACGCTCGTCGTCGGCTCCATCCTCAACTTCGTCCTCATGTACCTCCTCGCCCCCACGGCGGCAACCGGCGGCGCCGCCGTCGCCCTGCCGGGGCTCTTTGCCTCGTGCCCCCCGGGGCACATGTTCCAGCCGGGGGCCTACTCCATGATCGACCGGCTTGGGACCTTCGTCTACAAGGGATCCACCTTCGCCTGCGTCGGATTCGCGGCGGGGCTCGCCGGCACCGCCATCTCCAATGGCCTGATCGCGCTGAGGAAGAAGATGGATCCAGCCTTCGACACCCCAACAAGCCACCGCCGACGGTACTGAATGCTCTGACGTGGGCGATCCACATGGGGCTGAGCAGCAACCTCCGTTACCAGACCCTCAACGGCGCCGAGTTCCTCATGGCGTCGGCGCTGCCGGCGGCGGCGTTCAAGGGCTCCGTCGTGGTGCTCCGCTGCCTCAACAACGTCCTCGGCGGCGTCTCCTTCGTCACCCTCGCGAGGTTGACGGGTTCCCAGAAGACGGAGGAAAACCAGGCGCTCGGCGGAGAGGAAGAAGACGATGCGACGACGGTGAAGCTCCTCCAAAAGCGGGTCAACGCAATCGAACCAGAAGCGCAGGCCGCGGAGTCTGCGGCCCACTACAAGTGAGTTGAGTTGACCTCCTGCGCCTCCTCTCATCCTGCTCGATCAAGCGGCCGCTCTGGCGGATCGTTCGTGGAGAGAATTAGGGTTTCAAAAGGCGGGTGTGCCAGCTGCCAGCTTAGAATTGGTTTTCCTGCTAATAAATGAGGAAACTTGTCGACCCAGCTCGCCATGAACAAAATCGACTCCGATAATGATTCCTTCTTCCCACCCCCGGAAGATCAAAATAATAAAAGAAAAAGAAACAGAATTAAATTCCGCCGGCTTCCCGGGCATCTAGCCATCTGCTCGAGGCCAGTTCTTCAGGAGATCAGGGTTTTCATGGAATCGACGCATTAAGCTTGTGATGCAGGTGGTGGTTTTCAAGCACAGAGCAACCCAGAGAAACTCAGGTTTTCTCCCAGAGAGAGAGAGAGAGAGAGAGAGAGAGAGAGAGAGAGACAATGGGGCCATATTTGGGGACAGTCCAAAAGAATCAGTTTTGATTTCAGGGGGAGAGAGAGAGAGAGAGAGAGAGAGAGAGAGAGGTTTTTGATTGATCAATGGAGGGAGAATCTGATTTGATTTCGCCTCCGGGGGGAGATGGGGATCTGAAAAGTTTCCTCCGGTCGATGTTACCGAGGTGGGTAAGGAAATTAAGATCCTCTGAACGTAGACACAGAAGGCGGTCCCATTCACCAACCTGAAGAATCAGCGGCGACAGCCGGAAACCTGATTTATTTTCTCTCCCGCCGCCGCTTACGGTGGGGCTGACGCCAGTATGACTCCACATCTAGAGAGAAAGAGAGAGCCTAGAGAGAGAAGCACAGTGGGGAATCTAAAAACCCACACAGAAGGACGTCTGATCTCTTTCTCTCCCTATCTGGGCCCGATCTACAGTGCCAGAAGGAAAACACAGCTGTCGGAACCGAAAATTCAAAAGGTCCTGGGGCTTTGATCTGAGGCACTTTTATTTATCAGTCAGCTGACCGTGGTCATACCTGCCCAGCTCCGGCAATCTAGAGAGAGAGAGAGAGAGAAAGAAGAGAGAGAGAGAGAGAGGAGAGAGAATCAGCCCGGCGGCCAATTCATCTGCCGCCCGCCAAGAAGATGAATGTGGAGATGAAACACAGATTGACCTGCAGAATCAGAGACCGAATCAAGAGATACCCGGGCAAAGGATTTAAAAGCATCATATATATATATATATTTGTATATGTAAATTTATGATCATATTCAATAAAACAGAGGATGGTACACACAGCCATTTCGGCCTTCGTTGATCACGACCCGGTAGCCAGTTTGATCGAGCCCTTCCTGCTTGGCGACCAGCTTGGTGACATACAGGAGGTGGCCGAGGACCTCTACGTGCCTCGGCTCTGCCTGTGGATGATAATAAGATCAGGGAGACGACCCAAGAACAAAACAGTCTCCAATCATAGCAAACCAACTGAATTCAGGATTTTAACGATATAAAAAACCTACCAATCCTGGAAATAATACGAGTGATATCACCAAAGTCGAGGATGCCAACATAGTAAATTGCCGAGAAAATGTACCTGAGATATCCCAGTCAGCCCATCCTTAACCTTGGGGATGATTACAATGTGCGTGGGCGCCTGAGGAGCGATGTCCCTGAACGCGAGCGCCTGGCGGCAACCGATGAGGGAGATGATCAGGGTCAATGCATTCTCATGAACCGGACCAGTGAGAGAGATTTTTTCCATGAGAGGAAAAAACTTGGGCGGCAGCAGGAAATCGAAGGCACTACCTTGTCATCCTCATAGACCACAGTGGATGGAATTTCCTTCTTTATGATCATATCAAACCTGAAAATAATTAGAATTTAATAATTAGCACAGGATTCGTGAGATGAATCAATATGCAGCTTTTCTCATATAATTTCCCTTGGAGGTAAGAATAATCCTTATCGAGTTCATGAAGCTATGTCTAGAACACCCATCAGTAAAAGTACGGCTTGGATGGCACCGAATGGCCGCCTTTCAAAGTCAATTTTATTTTCTCCCTTTGGGGTAGTTCATCCAACATGAGTGATAGGAAATTAGACAAATCTGGGCAAAAATTATCCCTTATGAGTGAAAAACAATCGCCAGAATAACCAGAGAAGAAAAAATACAATAAAAATCGTCCGTGATGGCAAAGGAATGCTGAAGCCCCTCAAGAACCCTAAATAGAGCATGAAAGCGTCGTCCCATCTGGCTTATTAATTTCCTTCGACTGTAAATGATTAAAACCAACAGAAATGAACGAGGATAAGCTCCGAGTTCTGAATCAGACTGCTACATCTTTCATATATGAAAGTGTCTGCTGCGCTGCAGGGTTATAGACCTGCTCTACAACGAAAGATGCTAGAAATCATGGAAAATCCAGGTTTAATCAGTCAACAACCTTTCAACCTCGTTCATCCCTAGAACTATTTTGTTGACTCTCCAATCCGAGACCATTCGTCGGGAAAAAAATATTTTAGGATAATGCTAGCACAGAAACATGACGATGCCATGGTAAACAGCTACCCTGAGTGGAAACTCCGGGAAAACATCGCGAGTCTCGTGTTTTCTCTGCGAGGAGGATTATTAACAAGAAGAAACACCAGTTTCATCAAGAAGATCAGGGACGAACAGACGCAGAGATCTAGGCAGTACATATCTACCAAGATTTTGAGGTCATTTCACAGGATTCTCCAAAAATGGACCGCGATGCATCCACCGAAATTCAAGCTCCTGGCTGAACAAAAAACAGGGGAACATGGAGAAGCAGGGGGGATCCTTACACGGTGGGTGCATCGGAGGGAACCGCGGCGAGAGCAGCTTCCTTCTCTGAGGAAGCCATCGCAGGACCCAAGGCCGAGAGCACCGAGAGCTCGCGCTAGGGCACAGATTAAGTAGACGGACGCCCCTCGGCCATCTAGTTCAAAGTTCACATCCTCTAGACCAGGGCGCACAACACCATCCGGCCCGGCCGGCCGCTGTGTGTCCCTTTTTGCGCTCTGGCGTAGTGCACCCGGTCCAGAGGATCTCAGCTTCTGCTGGGCCAGAGGGTCGTCCTGTTTCCGCCATGAGGACGATGGTACATTTGTCATTCTGAATTTTTTTCGGGTATCGCTCCCTCTACGGAGAAAAATCTCGGAATTATTATTATTAATTTTATAATTTATCTCGCATTTTTATGCTCCTTTTTTTTATTTTCACCCTAATTGGATATCTTTTATCCCTAACTTCAATAAATAAATAAATAAATAAAAATTTAATATAAAATCAAGAATTCACGCCGACAGAATAAAATCCAAAAATGAATCCGAATTATATATATTTAAAAATAAATATAGGTTTTATGTAATGTAGGAAATTTCTCAGCTAACAGTCCTCGTCCCGACGAGGAAATTATTGTAAAATTACCGGATCGCCGTCAATAATGTTTGTCCCCCCATCGTGGGATATACAGATTATTTTTTTATGGGAGCATATTTTTGAAAAGGCTGAGATTTACAGGGACATGAATGGAATATGCCACAGATTTTTCCACGACGGGCTTTTGAAACTGAGGATTGACAGTGCACAGAGCTGGAAGATACCTCCATCTCCCTCCTCTATCTCCTTCCCCGCCATTCCCTCCGCGCCAGCCTCATCCAGGAGCGGCGGAGGGTAGCCGGCGCTGCAGCACGGAGATGAGTGCGCTGTGGCTGCGAACAGGGAGTGGCGCTGAGCTTTCGAGCCTGTCTCTCTTCCTCAACGGAGCATCTTCCTCCACTGTGCGCGCTCCTGCATTCAATGGCTCCCGGCGGAGAAGACATCTCCGTGTGGCCTCCTTGAGAAGCTATCTTCCACGTGGTAAGTTCCGCGCACTCAGATGTGTGTGTATAAATATATATGTATATATTGTTCGATATAAAGATATATGTCTTGGTCGATGATTCGCAAGGATGAAATGTGATTGGGACATGAAGTTGTGGACCTTTAAAAGGGTGATTTTAGGAGGTTATTATTATGTTTCTCTGTCAATTCTTCTGATGGCTAGCTAAGGGATTTTTGGGATTTTATGCTGTTTCTGATGTCTCAACCTTGTTTTGACGGAGAATAATGCTCTTTTCCTTTCTGCTCTTTAGGAGATGATGTAATAGGAGAGGATGTGCTGAGGGAATTTCTGAAGGAAAGGCTTATGTATGGCGATTTTATATCCAAAGCTTCTGATATTCTCTGGAACAAGGGAGCCTTAAGTGATGTCGAAACAGAAGAAAATGCTGCCCTTGGAAGTTACCAGAACTCCGTGGAGGTATGTCGAATATATTTGAGAAAAATATTCATGTATGACATATGGAAGACTCTTATTGAATCATGATCTGCGAACCTGCTATCAGTTCGATCATTTCGGTCGTAATCCCTTATCCAGTCTGTGCAGGAGAACAAAAATGAAGATGCCGATGGATTTCTAAAGTTGGCTAAAACAAGAGAGTGGATTTTGGGTGATGACGCTGCCCCACTCAACAAGAGAACGGTTGCAAGGGTCTGAATTGAGATGAATTTCCGTGCACCATGATTTTAAATTCAATCAAAAAATTCTAGAGAATTGGCAACATTTCGAATGCTTGAAATTTTAGATGCTTTTTTTTGCAGGACTGGAGGAACGATAGTGAAAAAAGGAGGAAGCTCAACATCTTGCAATATGAAGCTGTATGGATCTTTTGTGTATCTTTGACAATTGAATTGCTGGACCATGATCTAGAATTGCCTTATCGATTTTTATTCGTATGCTAAGAGTTATAATGGATAATGGCGTATGTAAACTGTTGATGGATAATGGCTTTGATTTCTACAATAGTACTGTTGATGGCCCAATCGATGTAATTCATTGATGCAAGGTTACAAGATATTTTATGAAAAAAACCGTTGAAGGATTTCAGTCCTCGGTCTTGCTGCCTATTCAGATAGGATGGTTTTCTCAAATGAGGGTTTTACAGTTTTCTTATATAAATGTAAGTAAAAATTTGCATTAATCTAAAAGGCATGTGGAAAAGGTTTTGAAGCTTCTAGTGCAGCTAACAGGGCATCCCAATTAGAAGCGGGGATTGGTTTAGTTAGAAGATGCTAAATAGCCATAGTGAAGGACTAAACAAGGGTGGATGTTGTCGGGAAATATACAGAACACGTAGTCTACTTGAGTGAACCACGTAGTTGTACACTGCATTTGACCCAAAAACTAGGGAAAATTTTTGAACGTGTTGTTTGATCATCTTCAGATCAGTTATCTATTGTTTGACCTTCATTTTTTACAGTAGAAGATTCCAATTTTTGTTCACCTTTTGATGTCTCAGGCCGTTCCTCCCCAAAACACTTATCTTTTATGCTTTCGGCCAAGACTAAAATATACACCCAATTTTCAACATACGCTGTTATCATCTGCGAACTTCAAAAAACACCATTCTTTTGCTAGTGTCGGATAGTTTTACAAATCAATAAAACCAGGTCTGTCAGATTCGAGAGATGCCTATATGAAGGCGCATTGTGTCAAATTCAGGTAGTCAATCCCTACCAATTACAACTCTCCTTAGTCTTTTAATAAGAACTTTCTATTGTGGGATGCTTTTTCTCGTATTTATTTTAATATCTTCAGGTCAGAATTTCTGTATGCATAATGGCTGCGGCTTATGTGTACAGGGTTTTTTTAGGGCATGTCTTAAAATGCAGGCCATAGTCATTTGAGAAAATTAATAGAAAAAATATTAATATCTCGATGTACTATAAGATTTCACGTATCATTGATTTTGTTATTAACATCATCTGTTATCTATTCGGGGGGCATCCATTTTCTTGAAGTTTGGGTCATTGATGAATCCTAATGTTTCCTTTAACTTTTTGACGGGTGTAACCTGTAAATGTTGGAAATCATTATTCTCTTTTAACATTTATTTTTCTGCTCCCAGCTCAAGAAGGAACTTACTCTTCTAACCATTGGGATTGGCACAGCAGGTGGTGGTTATTGCTTGATAACCCTATCGTTTCAGGTAAATCTCTATATAAAATACATTAAATTGGCACGCCCAAGTCATCACAATATATACTTACTTATAGATTGCTCATATTTCCGGACTCAGAATCACTCATAATTATTCACCACCTTCAGTGATTTTAAGATTCTTCAGATAGTATGAATTGGAAACCATTGTTATTTTTTCTTTTTTTCAATTAGTGATGGTATTCCATGTATAAACTAGCCAAAAAAAAGGTGATCACGCTGTAAAACTACCTTATATATCGTAACTCATGCAGATGTGCGATCCAACATTAAAACCACTTTATACGCCTCTTCAATGTGCCTCATTACGGTCCAAATTCTTTCATAGAAATTTTCAGAACACATCGGCTGTTAGATACGCAGGCAGAACGTGTTTGAACTGCTATTACTTGCAGAAAGCTGGTTAAAAATCTAATATAATAGATTTCTTGCTCGTCATGTCACCAGATTAATTTGGTTGTCTCTGCGATTAAATTTATCTTATCAGACAATTTAATGCGTCTCTTTTTGAACAGGCTGCTGTAAGTTATGCCGCTGGTGTTCTTCTCAGGTTGGTTGAGTGACTCGACTCATTTGGTACATTGAGGTCAATAGCAATTACCTTACAACTTTCATAAGATTGTTTTAAATAAATATTTTACATGATGGATTTAGGTTGTCACTCGAGATTTGGCATTCATTGCTGACCTTTTGAGCCGTCGACTGAGATTTCAGTGCTTGTCTCAATGCATGACACCAGTTCATCCTTCTAACTTTCAAAGCAGTTGTCTGTACCTTCAGCTTTTATCTAGACACGTAGACAACTTGTCAAAGGCAGCTGTTCCTTCAATTTTCCTGCAAAAAAAGTCAAAAAAGTAGGTTTTCCAGCAGTTTGTTTTTTATTTTTTATTTTTACCATTCCAAAAACATTTTTGAAGGCTAAACATTTTTTTCTCCTTACATGGTTGAATAAACTAGAATCGGGATAAGAAGTGAAGATCTACAGCGCTCGTTTGAAAGAACAGTAAGAGGATGTGGAATCGCACTCTCATCCCCCAGGCTTGTTTTCCCAGCAGCAATCTATGGTTTATGGGCTCTGTCAAACCATTTCTCCAATGATTACTTTGAATTTCAGGTAAATTCCTGTTTTGATAATTTCTTTTAGCTTTTTATATAGTCGAATTTTGAATTATCTCTCCTAAAATTTCTATTATTCTTCACTTTTGCTAATAAAGTTAGTGGGCTGTGACTGATCTTTGTTCCCCTAAAAAGATTGAGTGGTAGATTAACTCGCCATAAATTATGATTACTAATTCTGGGTTGACCTTGCGCAAGAACAGCTCGTGCCGGCGATGCTTGGTCTATTCGCTTATAAGGCTGCCGCTCTGGTCCAAGTCTACAGAGACAACAAGGAGCTGAACTTGGTCCTCCCGGAGGACGACGGCTGAGATCCTTTGCACACTGCCCAGATTAATAATAATAATATAATAATAATAAACAAAAAAATCTGAAATCTTCGAGAAGAGAATCCGATTGGATGATGCTGTGGATTCGTGAATCTCTCATGGAGCATCATCGTCTAACCTGTTGGAGAGGCGAAGTCATATCGTGGCTGGGGAGGCTCCGAGCTACCCAATCAATCAGGTTCTCTCTCTGAGCATTACTAGCTTCATTTGCTCCATTCATTCCTGATTCCACTGCGCTGTTATTCCATGTAAAGTTTCTATTTTTAGTGTCAATATGTCGGGATCTTGGCTGAGAAAATTATCACATGATCGATGAGGTGGCATTTATGTGGATCATGTGATCATAGGCTTCTTTTAATTAGCCGTTGATGAGATGAAACCAGATGAACCATTTTATATCCAAATTTTTGGGAGAAGTGCAGACCATTTTGATCTTCTATGTTTTGGGCTTTTGAGTCTGAGAGGCGATGTGGGTAGGAGAGAGAATGCCTCTCTCTCTCTCTCTTAAAGGTTATGCTGCCTTTTTCCTTTAATTTTTTTCTATTTTTTTGGGGATAAATCGGGGGCTCTTCACATTTAGAATTGCATATGATCAGGAGAATATCAATGTGTTTTCTTATTTCTTTCATCCCTAGAGAAGAAAAAACTGATCTCTTTTCACCTTCCATCCCTAGAAATTATTTTTTTTTCTAATGTCTTATTCAAAGAAAAAATTAATATCTTATTTTCTGCACCAGAAATCTTGAAAACCGTGAAACAAAAAGGCTGGGCCTCCACATAAAGAAGTTAAAATGAGAGAAAATAATAGCCTCATCCCATTAATTATCTAGGACCGTAGCTATGGAAATTTCTCACTATTTTTTATATTTAAGTAAAAAAGTCTCGAGATCGATCGTCTGATCTGTAAATTAGTGGTGGATAACGCTGAAGAGTATGATTTCGGGCGCCGCCGTATAAAAATAAAGAAAATCATAGAGAACAATTTCCACACCAAAATTATAGACGGAGCCAGGCTGGGCGTATCATCGAGTGCCCCGTTGACTTGTGCCTCCAAAATCTAGACGAACTGTAGGGGTTGACCGGCAGCAAGATCGGAGGAAACTGGGGGGCCTCCTTCGGGTTGACCCCCTTTCCATGCTCCCAACCGGCATGAAGAGGGAGAAAACGAGGACGGACGATCTTATTGTCGGATTTTCTCAACCTCAGATACAAATCATTCTCCTTCTCCTTCTTCGTCTTCTTATGTACAGATCCGAGTCGGCGAAAATTTAAAAAAAATATAATTTCCCGATTATGCCGTTGCTGCTGCATCCGCAGACGTCCCCAAAACCTGCAAAAAAGGAAAGAAAAGAAGAGGGAAGAAAAAGGAAGCCCTGGGGTCAACGCCGCCATCTGTGTAGACCTGGGGGCGGGTTTACCTCCAAGATCCCTTCGATTGGCCAGCTGGGTTGATCTCAACCGTTGGAATTGCTGCCGGTGGAGTCGTTGACCGCCGATTTATCCGCAGCCTCTTTGGCTCTGAAGTCGTCCAGGCCGCGGTACTCCTCCCTCAGAAGCCAGTCCAGCTCCGGGTCCCTCTTCAGGGGCTCCTTGTGGTCTCTTATCCCCCGATAATGGTGGAAAGCCCTGCCAGAAAAATAATGTCCAGCACGGATGGGCAAAGATTATTATTTACCCGAAATAGAAAATAAATAAACGATTTATCCGGGTAGAATCAGTCTGCTCCAAGCAAAATAATCCATAGGGAAAAATATTTTTCATAGAATAATAATAAGATCATTAAATCGGAGCATCAGCGCGCATGAACAATGGATTTCCTCAATAAAAGCAGAGAAAAATAGACAATTCTCCGAGGCAGATTAGACAATTTCTAAAACCCTCCCCACAAAAAAAAAAAAAACTGTGCTTGTAGTAATTGTTGCAGCAGCCAATCTGAAGGAGGCCCAGCTCAGACAAAATAGGAAATATATATGATCATGGGAATATGAATAAAAAGAGCATTTCATGAGTACGAGATTGGAAAATGAGGCCATGTTTAATTGCTCTAAATATATATTGCAGAAATAACAATAATAATAATAATAATCATAATAATAATGACAGAAAAAGGTAGAATACCAGTATTTCTCGAGTCCGTATAGATTGCCCTTACGGTAGAAGTCAAGAGTAAGCTGCTCAAAGTCCTTATATAGATCTTCATTGAATTGCTTCTCCAAGCCATAGCTAGACACCAAAAAAACATGAACTCAAATCTGGGGAATAAAACCAAACAACGGGGGAAAAAAAAAACTTTTTCCAAGTGCTTCCGGATTATAATAGTACCTGTAAAATCTGAAGAGGCACTCGATTCCATAATTGTATTTAGCTTCTGCATCTTCCAGAGCTAACCTCCGAAATTCCTCATACATTGAAGAAACAAAAATATCTCGCAAAAAGAATGACCAAAACCGGTACAGTGTGTTCATTTCCTGCGTACAGAAAACAAGCAGGAACACTCAGATAGGACTACAAGCTCAGAAGCTGTTCATCCCAGAAGACAATGCCAATGCGCATCTCTGTTTTATGCAAGTATAAGCAATAAACTTTAAGATTCAACTATATGCTTTCAAGGACGCAAAAAAGGACAACTGCAAAAGTTATTTATTGTTAAGATCCTAATCATTAAGTAAGGGATGTTCTACATCTGGTTGAAACATTATCTCATCGCTACAAAGTATACTATGCATCAAACAGGAATCTAGCCTACATTCTGAATTGATCTTCCCCAATACAAGAAATCAAGGGAAATATTGGATACGTCGTTATCAGACAGATGATTAGTGCGGGTGAGTTCATTATAATACAGAACAAATCGGTCGATACGCAATCTTATGTGAGTGAATTTCCGGGCGAATTAGTGTATGAACCGACCCAATAGGAATATGAGGTCTCATCAAGTACTGCTCTCTCCTCTCTCCTCTTGGTCATTATAAAAAATCTCTGAAGCCTTTTCCTTCCTGACAATGCGGTTTATATACGTGTTCACCACTTAAATACACCGGGATTTTCAACATATATAATTGACCCGAAAATAAAAGTGCTTCCACAAGAATCTAGATTATCTAAAGGAGCTTCATGCCAAGGTTCCGAATAGTTGCATGAAAGAATGATGGCTCACCTCGCTGCAGCCAACTCCCAATTTCTTGCGTTCATTTAGACAACGTTTATAAAACTTCAAGTACCTGCATAAAAACATCAATGAAAGATTTCTTTTTAAAATCAGTAAAAACAAACATCCACTTACTTCTGCTGCTTAAATCCATTTTCTTCCAAGAGCTGATGGCTTGGGTGCTGAAACGGCGGGAAAGATTTTGGTAGAGAGCCCACTGGTGGACTGCTAGCAGAAAGTATTCCACGAGGTGATCCACTCAACTTTAAAGACAAGGGGCTGCAAATTGATATGTGCACACACTCGGTTAATGGAACGAGCAACATAAAATAATGTACGAAGAAAATGCAAATATCAGCTCACCCATGACTATCTGGTGGAGTAGAGCCAAAGAAGAAGCCAACAGAATTGCTCGGTGGACTTTCAGATACAATGCCTAAACGGTTGCGCCCACTGCTATAATTCCTGAAATTACCAGGAAAAAGCCGTTGTTTCTGGGACGATTGACCCTTGTTACTCCCTTTCATCTGCCACCTTCGGGAATTAGGATGTCGATGGTTTTCTGAGCCATTATTCCCAACAGTACTTGTGCTGGTCTTCGCATTCACAGATGCTTGACAAGTATTCAAAGATTTTGAGTCTCCACCCTTCATCTCCGACCCAGATGTTCTCTGATTATGAGATTTCTTTGCCTTCAACTCCTGCAAGTGATAGACGAACCAAAAGGGTACATAACAGGTAATTTGAAAGAGAAAAGATACGAATAAAAGATGAAAACAGATGGTGATATAATTAATAACAAGCTTCAGAGTAACATCATGCCCAGATACCTGCTCATAGAAATAAAGGCCATCGTTTATTGCCGTAGCAAGTTCACTGGATATTGGTTCAGATTCTCTAACGCTAGCACTACAATCATTATCAATCCTGATATCCTGCAAATCGCCAGAAACAGATGAAATTCTTCATTTAGCAGGACTGATGGGGGAATTATTTAAGCCTAATGGATCAGTTACCGGTCACCCCAGAGCAATTAGTTAGAAAATGATCCACCAATTACATCCATAGAGGCAGCACAAATGAGACACATGAATCCAACTAAGATGTGGGACAGCCTATTATTAAAAGATACACAAATAGCTTTCAAGGTATCAAGATGGAATTTAGACTCAGACTATACAGACATCACAGAAGAGTAGACAAAGAAAATCCAGAATCTAAGGAACAACTATAGAGAAGGCACACCATTCTGTGGTTGACATCGAGTTCACGCGTACCATGGCCTTAGCAAGATTCATGTAACCGCCATCTCCAGTAATCACAAACGTTGATATACTATTGTCAGCAAACAAGAACGTGACATCAAGAGTACAGAGGAAAGGGAATGTACGTACTGCACTACATGGTGAGAAGAAGTGTGTGTCTGACAGATAGGAGAGAGAGAGAGAGAGAGAGAGGAAGGGGTGGGGGGAGGGATGGATCGGTAGAATGCCCTAATAATAGCATCAAATCTAATTTTACATTGAACAAAAAAAGGGCAATGTCACAATGGGCACAGGCACACAAATGCAAGAGCACTCCACACGTACATTCCAACCTGTTCACGTCCTTTTACATTGGCTGAGAGTGAGACAGAGGAGTGGGGGAGGGTGGGAGAGGGAGTGAGAGCGTCTCAGAAATAGGGGTTCTCCTACAAATAAGAATTGGAGCTCTGGAAGAGTGAAGAGCGGAATGTCTGGATGAGAAAATCAAGCTACATAAGGCAAAAAACATCATGTGCCGCTGTATTTGACACTATATTAGAGAAACATAAGCGATCCCAATGGAGTTAGGCTATCTGCCAGAGCAAAGTGAGAATGCTTCATCAGGGAAGGCTTTTGACATTACAGCATCTACAAAGCTTTCATCAAGGAAGGCTTCTCACCTGTGTGACTATTATTAATTTATGCACGTCATGATCGGTGACATCTACGTCATCCTCCTCATCATCAATCCTGCACATAAAAAATGCGCAGCGTCATTAGACAATGGGAAGAAATTCCATTGTTTCTTTGTAGAGTACATCTTGAAACGTAAAGGAAGGTATGGCATAATTTCAACGGAGCTCTGTATGACTATCATTCGCACCAAAAGAGAGGCAATAATAAAAATGCCTTGGATTCTCAATAAAGGACATGCATAGAAAAAGGAAAATCCTATACTTTTACCCACATAAAAAAGTTGGTATGAGAGTTACGCGTGGAATAATACGCATAGTGTCAAGAAAAGAATAGCATATAGTAATAAGTTAACCACAGTACTCAACTAACAATATGAATATGTTTTGCATTAAAAATTTAGGTTCCTGATAAAGAATAATCTAAACCGAAAATGTTATTGGCACGTGTGAGCATCAGATAATACCACATTATTTCAATAGATTGATAACCAGTTTGGCAACAGATCACGTGAGATTGGTCTTGCCACCATGATGTCTAGTTCGGGCATAAGCAGCTCAAGCAAGGCTCATGCCTCACTGTTGCTTGTACAACAGTCTTGTTTCCTCTACATTCGACCCTCCGGGATGTGTCTATCCTTACTGGATCAGGCCCCTCTCCTACCAGCAAGGTTGAGAAGTAAAGCAGAGGGGAATGGGGGTTGAAGTACGGATCAAACGTTGGGGAGCAAAAATCCCCCAACTTAGTTGAACCCACATACAATGTCACCAATTCGAGCCACAAGTAACTCACGAAGGATCCCCCACATGTGGTCGCCCACGATGCCAAGGAAACTCTGTGCATGCACAGAAAGGAATTGATTTATACTTCACAAATCATAAATACGTATTTTATTTATAAATTGTAATGATCAAATTTAGTGAAATTACAAAATCACAGATACTAATAATCGCAAAATTATCAAAGATTCATGGGCCCATAAAGTTTATCCAGACCCCGAAGTTATGATAATACTCATACCCTTTAGGTGACTACACACACGGCCTTACTTTATAGAACTCATTTTTTATCAATCAGAGGTAGTTAATAAATCCCATTAATTTTTCTGAACCACGTACTTACCAACGACTACAATCATCGTAGGTCAAGATTTAGCCATGATTTTCTCAATGAGTTTGTTTAAACTGCCATGAAGACCCAAGAAACATCTGAAAAAACAATCCCAAAGGAAACATTGGCATACTTAATCTCATATAATCAGGGCATATCTCATCAAAAAGCCTTAACAAAACCCATTGAAACTATGGCTGACATTATGGTCACTAGATGAGGTAGTAAAAAATAGACAAGCACAGGTTCTCTGCATTGAACAGATACCAATATGCCATAATCATTTCCCAAAAAATGTTGAACAAATCATAGATATCTGCTAGACTAACAATTCCACAATAAAGAAAATCCAGCTGGATACCTTTTCAGAGTTGAGACAGTATTCCTCTGGACCTCTCCATGATCAAACTCCAGCTCCTCATCAAGCATGAATGTGCTCTGATCGCTTGAATCTGAAGGCCCAAGTGCAAAAACATTTGAGAGACCCCCAGGTGTCTTGGTTCCACTTTGATGTGATACAGACACTGCAGTATTGAGATCATGTCACCATTCCTGAGGGCATTGACAACCAATACAATTCTGCAGACAATGAACACCGCAGTAAGCAGTGCTTACCAGGCATGTAACCACCAGGCTTAGCTAACTTGATATCTTCACTTGCAACAGATGCAGATTTCACATTCGAATCGTCAGTTGCTCCATTGTAGTTTTTACATTCATCAGCGATTGAACTATGCTTAACTGACTGCTCCTTGTTAACCTCATCTTCATTAACTGTTAGCAAGTCCCTCACTTCTCCTTTGTCACAGAAATCATTCTCACATACCTCACTATTCATCAAAGCGGCAGGAGCTGTATTTTCCAGACCTTCAGACGCCAGATGTGTCGATTCAGCTGCTTGGCTTTCTGACGGTAGGAGCCACTTTGACCAGTCATTGCGCCTCCTTATCTTGTCTTCCTTCTCACAACATCGAAACAAAAAACATAAAAATGTGATGATAACCAAACGAATGAATAGAAGTGTAAAAGCAGACCAAGGTATCATGCACTGGAGGTATTAATTCCGACCTGAACTTCAATCAGAGCAGAACTCTGCAGAGCATCCAGAATAAAACCAATGTTTGTTGTCATGCTCCGAACCTGAATCACACCGGAATCAACGCTCAAATGCGTCCGTTTGTACATTGCACGAAACCTAATAACTGACACCAAGTAAAAAAGAACCAGCCATACCCTCTTAAAGTCTGCAATTTTGGAGACCGGAACCCATCCTTCACTATCAAATAAGGAACGCAAAAAATTATCTGTGTCTAAATTTTCGTCACTGCAAGGAAGAACAAATTGTTAACAAGCAAAAAACAGAAAGTAATGAACGAACGTTAGTATAATATATGCTGGAAATTTGAGGTGTAAAGAAATAGTGTAAATGCTAAGGGACTTTTGTGAAAAATGTCTAAGGTTACTCCCTATATAAATGACACTAAAGGGGAGTAAACCCTAAGACGGTTGCAGCCGTTCTTCCCTCTGTCCTCCGTGACAGAGGTCGTTCTTCATCCCTCGTGGCCTTTCCTAGTCTGTACTCTGGTTTTACTTCCGCTGTTTCTATCTCTGTAAGTCTATTTGTTGTATCTTTTCCACTGTATTAAAGAAGAAAACATGTTCCTCTCCACTGTTCGTTCCTCTTCTTGAGGTCCAGATGAAAGAGTCTTCCTCTATTTTCCAACAATATAAGATAGAAAATACTAAACCATAAACAAATAGCTGCAAATATGTATCCATGTCTAGTTTTCAAAAACAGAATCACTGAGTGGTTCAATGTATGAATGTTAATCAAGAACATCTGGACTTCATTAACCAAACCCAAGCACAGACAAACCTGAAGTAGTATTCAATTTGTGTAACTATGGAATCCTTCAAATTGGGCGCATCTGAGGGCAAACTTTGATGCCCAGGATCCGACGGATTAGCCGGCATATAACATGGAGGAGTCCTAAAAGCTTCTGAGGGAAAAGGTGCGTAATACACTGGAGGAGGGCCTGCAAGTAGAAACAAGCATACTGAAAATTTAGGACGTTGCACGATCATAGAAGACACATCACTACATTTCAAAACTCACTAAAAATAATTTCATCAAAACACAGTGAAAGAAAATAGCAAACTCGAGATAAATCAATTACACCTGAGTACCCACCCGGAAATACTGGCCCGTTAATATATCCAGGAGCAGGACCAAAAAATGGTTGCACTGGTCTAGAAAAGGCCTTTCGCCCAACACTCTGCCGTGCACTCATGTTGTCTCTGGGGTTTAATCCTCGCTGATGACGCCAACCTTGGTTAAATCGACGGGCAGACTCTGGTGCATTAGGGCGTTGACTATTGTAGCCACCACCATGATTATGCCAGGCACTTGGGTCCCCTCGTGGTGGAGGTGGGAAGCTTTTATTCGCGTCATTTCCCACTATCGGTGGATTGGATGGAATAAAAGCCTGCAAAGGAGTCTCACATCCAGCATTCACCATGTGAGGCGCAACGTTTGGAAACGGTGGAGGATATGGTTGATAGCCATAGTCTGGAACAGGGAGATGTGGTCCTGATATAACAGGATGGAAGAAAGGAGGAAACGCCTGAGGGTAAGCCAAAGGAACACGGAAAGGTGGGATATTATTGGGAGGAGCTGCATGTTTCGAGCCTATTTTATGATGACGTGAATGATGCTTCGACAGATTACTGTTTCCAAGAACATCTGATTTAGGCCCACCTCCAGATCCCTGAGAGAACAAAGTCAAGCATCCATTATCAAAATAGAGAACTGGAGTTTTTTTTTGTCTAACAAATGATAAGCTCGCACTAGTAAGCCAACGGATTCACACATTATTCCAGAGGATTTACTAGGTCAAGTACATTGATTGCAAGCATAAACAATGGTTCAAAAATGATAACAATGAATCATCACTTCATGGATGATTCAAATGATAACAAGGAAGAGAAACCAACAAAGATCAAAGAAATCATGATGGAGAGAACACGATTAGCATTCAGAGTTTCCCGGCCAAATCTAATCCATACCGGCCAATTCTGATGAAGAGGCCTTATTACCTCAAAATTCGTCAACGAAACATTTTTTAATTTAAAATTAGCAGAAAACAGTGCTGATAAAAAAGGACAGTATAACAGAAATTTTTAAATGTTTTTTAATAAAATGTCACTGCCATATCCCCAGATTCTAGATCAAGTAAGAAAACAGAACCCAATGTCTAATCCTTACCCATTACTGGGAGGAAATGGGTAGGCTGAGTGGAACCAGTAGCACAAGGCAAAAAATAGAGAAGATTCGTTTTCTCCTTGTTTATATTCGTCTTCCCTTGCATTAATTCCCCAATTTACTCTTCACTTTCCTTCTTCCTCCACCAGCGACTGACACTTCCTCTGTCTAGAATGGGAAGACCAATAAGCATCTCAAAATGCTAACTACAGCCCAAAGATGACGAATGATAGCTGATTCTATTGGGTGCTTCTCTTTATCTATTTTTCATTCCAAGATGGAAGTGGATTCCCCCGGAAACTGGATCAGGTTCTCGTTTTCGATTTGCACAGGTGAACCCAGACCAGGTCAGCAGATTTTTCTCATCACACAAAAAAAAGACTAGTTCGCGAGAATGTATAATAGATAAAATATAGAAAATTCATTACAGTTTCTCAGGAGCATATAAAAGAGAACGAGCTTCACCGAAATAAATGCCAATTGAATGATGAAACCCAAATCCTAATTTTTATCCACGCAAAACAAAATGCTAACCGCATTTCGGTAAATTAGAAAAATAATATTAAAAACACAGACGATGTGCATTTATACAATATAATAGCACCTGTGACGATGGAAAATTAATTATTGACGAGTTATCTTCGTAGGAGTAAAAGATTGATATGATGAACCTCCTTTGTTCGTGATAAACTGCGCTTTGATATTGTGTCATAGAGAAGCATTAATCGCATGAATACACTGGCCGGGCTTAAAACAACATAATTAATCAGATCAGCTCCTCTTAACAGGGCGGCCAGAAAAAACTAGTTACACAGTGACCTTGTGACAAAAAATGATCCTCCTCTGAAGAACTATTAAATGTCTAAAAAACGTTAAAATGAATTGTTTGAACAGATTAGCGAGAATGATATCAAAACACACGAAGGAAGATGACATTACACTTTTGGAATAAGCTGGTAGCTGTGCCTTGACTTAGGGTTCCTATTTTCACGCACAAGTCCAGAAGAAAAACACGTTTAGTATTCAACGCAAACGCAGAAATTCGATAAGTATCCCATCCGCAAAGCAGTCAAGAATCTCTGAATCTCCTGTGCATATGATTGACAAAAGCACAAGCCTCCAAAGTTCCCCTGACCGCTTGTGAGAAGAAAGCTGTACGGCATGACCATCATAAAAAGTCCTTTCAACTTTTTGCAAGCATCGGATAAAACTAATCTTCCACACCACATCTTTCCTTGTTAAGTTACCATTCATGATGTTTGACTTGACTAAGAACGCAGGACAACTCCGGGTGGAGAGAAGAGTAGCATGAACCTGCATCGGAGTAGGAGAATGCGGTGACACATTTTCTGGAGCGGCACCAACATACGCTGCAGTTGATGACGCCTTTGCTGCCGGAGCCAACTTCGAGTCGGCGTCAGAATGGCCTTTCGACGTAGCATCCTTGAGCGCGGGCCAGGACTCAGATCCCATTACAGCACCCTCCATCTTCTTCCCCTCCGCAGTAGCAGCCGCTGGGTCACCAGCAGGAGGAGGCGCCGGCTTCCTCCACACTGACTTCAGTCCTCCCTCATCCCTCCTCTTCTCCACCCCCTTATCCTCCTCCCCAGCCTCCACTTTCGCGTCGCCGCCCCCATTCAAGCCCGCGACAACGACCGCCGCCGGAACAGAAGCAATCTCCATCACCTACTCAATCGAGAAGCCGATAATCAGCCGTTCAGGCGACGACCTCCCCCCTGTGCTCGCAGATTAGGCTCCCCCCCGCCGAGGCGATCATCTCCTCTCCTCCTCCTCCCCGCCGCCGCCGCCCCCGCTGCCACCGCCGTTAAACAACCCCTACGTAACGGTCTGCGGCGAATGCTGACTATCTAGGGTTTGGGCCGAGGATCCAGGGTTTCTCTTTCTTCCCCTTCTTTACTACCCTTTACCGGATTTCGGAGGAAAAGACAGACGGGTTTAGGGTTTATCGGGGAACAGTGAGGGCTGGTCGGTTGGTCTGCGTCCTGCCGGAGAGAGATGACGGAGATATCGGAAGCAGCACGCAGTCGGCTTTCATATGACGTCGAAAGACACAGAAGAGAGAGAGAGAGAGTAGAGAGAGATAGAGATGGAGCGAGGGAGTAGAGAGAGATAGAGATGGAGCGAGAGAGAGAGACTGGGAATTGTCCATGTGACAGAGAGAGACGAGGAAAGAAAGGGCATGGGCTTGGAACGCCGCTTTCCGCACTCCTGCCGCACGTGCGACCATCCATTACCTGCATATTTTCTAATATATCCCTTAAAATTTTGAAATAATTAAAAAAGTTGTTCACTATATACATGTAAGGCCTCCTTTTCTTGGGTATTCTCCACATAAAACATATATTAGGGTTATTTTTATATTTTATACATTTTTAGGCGGTTTTTTAAATGTTATCAGCTAAGAGTGGAGCTTAACGTGTTCCGCGCCATCTCAATCATGCCTTAATGTTCCTCCCTGGCCTGGGGCCGAGCTTTTAGGATACGGGCCTCTTATTCACAACTTGCCCGGGCTCAGGCCCGACTTAACCTGCCAGGCAGATTTTCTGGGTGATAAAACCAGAGAGTATAAAAATCTACTCTGCATGGCCCAGATAAGCTCGGCCCGGCCCGAAAATTTTATGAGCCCATCCTCAACACTGAAAAGCCAAAAGAGAAGGACCTGCCCAAGTCCTCACCACGGGCCCGGCCCAAAATTTACGTGGCTTGGTTGAGAAAGCCCGAGTCCTTTTAGGGCCGATTATTGGGCCCAAAGTTAATAAGTTTCAGCCCGATCCCATGTAAATGTCACGTGATTATATCATAAGACCACAGTTACTGAACATAGAGTATAAAACCAATATTTTCAGTAAGTAGGATTTTTTTAAAAAAAGTAGGCTTCCGTACGAAAACCTTATTTGCACCTCCCCCCCTAATCCGCGGCATATCGAGCACCCCGCCCAGCAAGCCAGCCAGCGACGTCTCGCAGGTTTTCTTCTTCCTCCCCGGAGATAATCTCCGGCGACGTTGCCGGCAATGGCGGACTCAGATTTGCCGGCCGGCGACTCGGAGCTCTAGCAGAAGGTCCACCTCACCTGGGTTTTGCTTCCCTGGCGAGGGAATGGCGGTCTCGGCCTTCAAATCGACCTCCAGGAGGGGAGCGGCTCGCTCCGAGGGGCAGCGGCGCCCGCCGGGGAATCCCGGCGAGAAGATCCCCCGCCACCGCCGACGGTCAAGTAGCGTGAGCGCGGCGGAGCCGAGGAACTCCGGCCCCCGGGTGGCGTCGGCGGCGGTGGCGGAGTTCCTGAACAAGAGGGACAACCCGCTGTTCTGCTCCACCGCTTCTCCGACTGTCTTGGAGGACGAAAGTAGGTGCGACGACGGCGGCGGTTCGAAGTGCAGGAGAGGGAGGTCGTCCTCGAGGAGCTCTGCGTTCATACGGAAGGAATGGGGCGGTCGGAGCTTGTCGAGGGTTGACGTCGGCCGGAGGCGGCGCTCGGCCCCCAGAGGACGCTTCGGGGATTCAGAGGTGATTTTTTACTCATGGTCTTCATTGGATTGATGTTGGCATCAATTTTCTTGCCCAAAAAATTTCAGAGCGAGCTTGAAGACGAGGAAGGATGCAGCTCGAGGAACAGGACGATCGGCGATTGCGGCCTCCGTGGCCGGAGAAGAGCTGCTTCCATCCAGGAGAGCCAGCTCAAACGAAGGAAGGATCCGCGGATAATGTCCTGCGAGAATCTCGAAGGAATGCTGGTGAATTTATCCACTAGAAGCCATTGAACTTCTATAAAAGGAATAAAAATCTGTCTACTGCTTAATTTGGGATATTAACTTGTTCTCGGCTCCTCAGTCGGATCTCCAGGTTTCCAACTGGGACGATGGGATCTCGACCAGCTCCTTCTCAGAGGCAGAGGAGAAGATCATCAGGGCCATGCTTGAGCAGATGGAGGTGACTAGAACCACCACCCATCCTCGCATCTTGGCTCGAATTATTGAGAAAAATAAACTCACCTGATCAAACTTGGTACCTTCAGAGCGAGCACCCATCGAGCGATTCTGGCCACAGCACGCATGACAGACGGGCCGCCGTCTCAGAGATTAGAGACGATCTCGCGCATGTAAGCGCTCATGATGGAATGGGAAGCATGACTGATCGCTGCCTGTCCGACCGATGATGATCGGACAGTCTCAGCTTCTCCAGCAATTGGTCCCTTATAACCTATTTCTCTCCAGGCTGTCCTTACTAGAAGGGATTCCTCCATGGCGGCCAGTGAAGCAGCATCTCGTGTCAGAGGGGGAGTTGCCCTGGAGCTCCAGCAGGTCCGCCATGTTCCTTGATGGGTCTGCAAAAAATTTCCTCTTTTGAGATGTAGACAGATCGATCCATATGTTGTTGCTGTAAACACAGGCCCAGGAGCGAGCCAGGAACCTTAAGGCGGACCTGGAGGCAGAGGAGCTCCGATACAGAGAGCTTACAACAATCGTGAAGGAGATGCTTCCCCATCCAGGGAACCCTGACATAGAAACCCAGCATAGGCGGAAGGCAGGGACTGAACTGAGATCGGAGTCTATATATTTTTTTTTTCTGCGAATTATTTTTTCCCTGAATTGATGAGTGGGTAGATCACCATTTCAGGCAAGCGTTGAGTGGCAAAAGATGTCAAGGCAGCTGACGGAGGAGGCGATGAGCTATTTTGATGAATGTGTGTCCATTTCCACCTTCGATGCTTCTGATTTTTCGTCACCGGAAGATCAGATCCCCAGCTCTGTTGATGATAACCTCACCAGGGATGATGGCCGGCCCCATCCTGGAAACACTCTGAGAGATCCTATCGGTCATCCTGAGGTATGGCCCTTTAATGATCTTATGATTGACTTTCATAGCTGTATTTTGACTTACCCAGCATCAAGTTTGCATTTTTTTCCTGATTTGGACGTCAAGGGTGGAATAAGTGCAATCCCCCTCCATGTCTCTATCCAAGTTTGGGGTTTTGCCAACTGCCCAGAACCGGAGAAAAGCCTAGAAAATGGGCACCCACATTGGAAAATAGGCTCCAGGCTTCTCAGCGAGACCCTATGAGCCTTCATTATCACTCTGAGCCTTCATTTTTTCTGGGCTGGGCCCGCTCTGACATCCCTGATGCAAGATCTCTTGCCTTCGGCTTCTGAAATTGGTAAATGGGAGTCTGTAATTACCTGGGAAATCCTCATGCAGGGTGCTCCTACTCAGAGCAGAGCCTCCCAATCTTCTTCTTCCTCCTCGAGGCGATCCACAGGATCCGGCGGAGCCCACAACCTGGAGTACTACGTCACAAGATTCCGGAAAGGGTTACACCCGGAGGGCGATGATCAATCGAGCTCGAGGTCCAGCTTCTGTGGAGATGACTACGACCAGAGGGTGTCGCCAGAGATGTTCCTGTTGGAGAAGGCAGCTCTCAGGAACAGGATAGAATCCGGGTGCCTGATTGTTTGTGATGTCAGAGTATTCTGAGTTCTTGTATAGAGATGGCTCCGAGTAGAATGGCGGCCTGTGGGAGTCCTCTGAGCTCCGGTACCTGTGACTGCACTGATGGAATTACCAAGCAGCTTGAATGAAATCCGTCTGCTCTCTTGTGAGGGTAATGCTATGTCTAATGTTCTGGTCAGCTCGTTGGTGATTATTGAAAGCATTATAGTGAATTATTGAGATATATTTGTGACTAAATTAATCATCAAAGTGGGCCAAAGTTTTTGTCCGTTGCTCGACAGAGTAATCAGGCCCACCATATAGTGATTATTGAAAGCATCATAGTGAACTATTAAGATATTTTTGTGACTAAACCAGTCGTCAAAGTGGGTCAAAGTTTTTGTCCGTTGCTAATTATTGGTAATTACTAATATACTTTTATGAATAAACTAATCATCAAAGAAATAGTAAATTAATGTTTCCAGTTTATACATAATCATCTAACACCCAATGGTTCAAATAATATTTAGACCTAAACTAAGATAAATCCCATGCAAAAAAAATCACAATTAAATTCAAATATTTATTATGGGTTTATCAAGATTAAAAAATATTTTTCAAGTATATTTTAATCACTAATGTTTTGAATTGCTAGCTGTTAATATTTGTTTTGGATGCTCCAAGTCTCGTATAAGAAGAAATACGCTCTTTTTGGCCTCAAGGTATGTTAATAGGGTACAAATAGAGGGGCGGGTGAGTTTCGTCGTTTTATTGGATTTTTTACAATTTTTTCCTAACCTCTACTAATTGGGTGGACATAATATGTCAACTAAGTTGGGTCGAAACAATGATCAACAATCATAGACACATTCGTTTATAGTAGTCCCCTCTTTATTAGCTTATGTCCACTTCTGAGTAGTTCATCCCTTAGTTTCACTATTCACTATGACATAACCGCCATTTAAATTCACGATAAACTTTATAAATCTGTCCCTCCATGCACAACATCAAATCATTAACTCGTTTTTTTTTGTTATCAACACTCCCTTGATTTCTGTGGATGTACTTGCAATGACTCTCGAGTTGAAACCCAAAGTCTGAAGCAGAGTAATGAGCTGGGGTGTACTTGACTTTAGTGGCCATTTGGATGATTTGGAAAGTTTGGATATACTTGCACTTGGACCAAAAAATATGTGATTTTTCAACACAGTTGAATGAAATTGAAGTGACACGAGGATGCATTTGAAATATTTGAAGTTGACTTTTTATAAAGTTCAAAAACTCGATGATGGCAATCCAAAATGGCTGAGATATAATCAATCAAAAATCTTTTGGGCTGACAACAAAATGTAACTTGTTTGATTGAGTGATGTTTGCACATGCTGCTCTGCATAAATGTCAGCAGATAGTTCCTTAGTTCATTTTGATCACCTAACATATTAAGATTCATTGAAGCCGATGTGATCGGTAATCAGTGGCAAGCGAGAGTTCCGATCTGGAGCATTTGGCAGACAAGAGGATCCTCCTAGTCCTAGACGACATCTGGAACAAAAGCCAGAGGCATTGTGAGGGCTCGGCTCGTCACCTTGCTCGTGGCTGCAGAAGTTTGCTGCTCAAGGATGTGCGTGGTTGCAGGGACGCCAGGCCGAGGTACATGATTTCGAATGTGATCCAAATCCGAACTCGATGGGTTTGGGCGAATTCTGCAGGACAGAAGGCTCGGACAAGTCCAGCATCTCCGGAAATCATTGCTACGCAGTATTCAACGACACATTGGAAGCAATTCCGCCATGTGTAACATCATACGATTCTAGGGCTCTATGAACGCTCGTTGTGGGGAGCAGACCGAAATTCGAACTCTGTATTCATCTGTAGAATGATTTGCTGATAAGATCGAGGTACGTTCGAATTCTAGATCCCAGAAATGACCACGTCTTGGACCTCCATTGTTCCATCAGGATCTCGGGGATGCCACGCGGTATCGGAAAATTAACCACCCTTAAGACGCTCCCGATCTTCGCGGTAGACAAGGAGAACGGATTCCCAGGCGAGGAGTACCGGTGGCCGTGAGGGAATCGTCGTATTGAAAGATCTGAGTCATCCTCACGGGGAGCTTGACATACAAGACCTCCAGAAAGTCATGTACGGCAACTTCGACGCGATAGCTTGCAGAATGTGTGAGAGCGTCTCCCCCGGGGCGGGCTCCAGGCTCTCCGAGTTCGCCGCCTGGCGCGAGGGTTCTTCGTGGAAGGGGAGGCGGCGCGACCACTGTTCCTGTCTCTGAAGAGCATGTACCTCCACGAAACGGCGGAGTGGGAGGAGGATCGGGCATCTTTGGCGGAAGAACACTGCGACTTCCCTCGCCTCCGGCGGTCCACCATCCGCAACTGCCCCAATGTGGTATCCTCCTCGCTGCACAACCTGAAGGTACTCTGCTGGATGGAGATCTGGAGCTGCGTCGAGGGACTCGTCTCCATCCGCATCTACTGTTTCAGCGGCTCGGAGGATGAAGAACAGCCGGAGAAACTCATACAGAGAGAGAGAGAGAGAGAGAGAGAGAGAGAGAGAGAGAGGGAGGATTGAGACCAACAATTATATATATAGTATCATTTATTCGTTTATTTTGAGGCTTAAATAAATAAATAGCCGCAGACACGAATCTCGAGAAGAACCTTCTAGTCGAACGTGGGTGGACCGGGGCCGCATCTGATGCCCTGCCCACCCTGCCATCCCCGATGCCGCGTTCGAGTGGCCTTTTTCCTCTGAATCCTCAATTTCTATATAGCCTTATATAAACTAAAAATTTACTAATGCCCCTATTGGATTAAGGCGTGGCACGTTCGTAAAGAAGTGGGGAGTAAAATGAGGTTACTTGTAAAATTTAATGTTTAAGTTGGGTATATAATAATTGTGTTGTTTTGAAACCGGTATCACGTGAGATAGCATTGGTTAGTCACGTGCCTGCGTAGGCTGAACGCAGGTCTAACTATTTAAAGGCCAGAGACTTACAGGCTGCTATTAATAGGTCCCATTTTCTTGTAACCCGCATCCGTTTCGGCCGAGGTGGTGAGGAGAGGGGGCCGACGTCCGGATCTTCTTCTATCTCGTTCTCGCCTCCTCGGCTTGGTCTGCGTTCGCGGCGGTCCCTTCACCAGGTTTGAAGTTTCGCCCATAATTCCGTTTTCGCTCTATAGGTTCTCATATATCAATCTGTTTCTGCCAGATCTTTGTTCTGCGTCTGCCTTTGTCAGTTTCTGCGGGTTTGTGATATTCCAGATCTCGTGTCCTAGTGTCTATTCATGTCGTTGCGCTTGGGATTCCGTTCGTTGTTTCCGCTATTTGCTTTAGAATTATCGTTTGTAGAGATATGCGTGCCTGGAGACCCTGGATCTGTTTACCGATCCTCTTCATTTCCGCGACACATTTTCTGCCTGATTCATTCATGCGATCCTCTAGCTGCAGATTGAATTTCTAACTCTACTGCGTGTTTTGTCTGGTTTTCCAAACCTTAGCCTTGCCGTCCTTATATTGCGAATCGAATTTCTTTTTTCCATTAGCCTAACTTTTGTAGCTTCTTGTTTTACGTGTTCAGGTAATCGAAGATGGGGCTAACTTTCACGAAGCTCTTCAGCCGGCTCTTTGCCAAGAAGGAGATGAGAATCCTGATGGTCGGTCTCGACGCGGCCGGTAAGACGACCATCCTATACAAGCTGAAGCTCGGAGAGATCGTCACAACCATTCCGACCATCGGTTAGCTCTCTCTCTCTCTCTCAATATCGTCGTCTGTCTTTGGAAAATAGATTGCATGCCGTTTATTCCTGTGCTAGCTGATCTTTTCGTTGCTAAGATATCTGTGTATCTTTATTGCATTTCTTGAGCAAGATACATAGGGGATCACTAGTGGAACAGGTTGTCACATTTAGTGGACGTGATTACGCTATTTTTTTTCTGCCGTCTTTTGTTAATCCTGTATGAAGAATGGTATTTTTATAGTTTGGGAAGATGGGAAGAAAAGAAGTGCACATTTGATCTGAATGTCATGTTTTCGACGATAGAGTGGGAAAATATAGATCCTTCTCGTACGTTGGTCAGAACTTTTAAACAGAGTCAGTGATGTATTTGTTCTGTATTTTCACTGTTAGCATTTATTGATGATAATTTTTATGCATCAGAATGTGCTTAATTTATCAGTTTTTGTATCTCAATATTATAGCCATCATATGGAATGGGGCATTATGTGATCTAATAATTGTTATCCCTTGTGAAATTCATGTGTTCAAGCTATTTGGTTGTGACTCTATGCTACAATTGTGTGCATCAAGATTGGTCGTAGCTTGATTGAAATATGTTTTGTCGATAATAGAGTTCATAATTTTTTGGTTATGAAGTATAGATAGTGTCATCCTAAGTCACGATTTTGTAATTCTGTGACAACATAACATCAATGGAATCATATTTCGATAATTTTTAAATTTCTTTGAAGGATCTTTGTTCAGAAGAAGAACATTAGGATGGTCACACCAGAGAATGCGATTAAATGTGTAGTTTTTTAGTAATATGAGAATATAAGAGTAATGGATCATCGCCTCATTGATATTTACGATTATTTGGAGGGCTTTTATCTCAGAGAAGAACATCAGGAAGGCTACATTAGAGTATAGATAGGAGGAGCTTCTTACTTATATGAAAGTTTGTCAATAAACATTGATGTCTGCTCTTTTGAGGCACTCATTAAAGAACTCAGTTTTATACGGAACAATTTATCGTTGTAAAATATCTTATCTAAGAGTAAACAACTAACGACGCTTATTTTATTATCACGGTTTTACCCTTAATCATTCCCAAAAAATCGCATCGTTTCTTTACTGTTATGCTTTTATTTTTCTATTTCCGATGACAGAGCTTGACAAAGGAATGCTGAAAAATGTCCTGAACTTGGCTTCATTCCTTTTCCACTCCTTTAGGTTTTAACGTGGAGACTGTGGAATACAAGAACATTAGCTTCACAGTTTGGGATGTTGGCGGTCAGGACAAGGTACTATACTCATATTGTAATTGATTATTCAGACCTCATTTGCTATATGGTTGATGGCATATTTGCCTTCATACCGAAATTCTCTTTCACTCTTCATTTAGGTTCGATCAGAAGCCTAATTCGCTAAAATTTGCAACCGATTAAGAACTTATCCGGTCTGCCATCTGGTCTCGTTGGACTAGTCTAAAGTCAGCCTGATATTGTGTAAAGGGTTATCTGTTTGTTTCTTTGCCTGCTGTTTATAGTGTGATTAAAAGGTGAATTATGGTTAACAATTAGATCCTGCTACCCGTCCATGCTATCCATTAGATATTCACACAACTTCCACCTTCGTTCTGTTTGCTTTGTTGATCAGTTTGTTCAATAGTTTTCTGAGGTCAGGATGAAGTACTGCTATTTCACGTTGCCAGTTAATAACTTGAACTTTGGAAAACAGATTAGGCCGCTCTGGAGGCACTACTTCCAGAACACCCAAGGCCTTATCTTTGTCGTGGACAGTAATGATAGGGATCGTGTGGTTGAGGCAAGGGATGAACTCCATAGGATGCTGAATGAGGTGAGATTTATATTGCTCACAATGGCACAGGTTGTTATTTTGCTGTCAGTTTTCATGAATTCACTTGGTTTTTACGTCCACGCGGTATTTCCGGTAAAAATGCCATGCATCCATGAGATCCCCAAAATTATCTTTAAAATCCAGTGAGTATTGATCATTCATCAACATGGTGTTTGGTGATGTCAGGATGAGTTACGAGATGCCGTGTTGCTCGTATTTGCCAACAAACAAGATCTTCCCAATGCAATGAATGCTGCTGAAATCACTGATAAGCTTGGCCTGCACTCCCTACGCCAACGACACTGGTGAGACGGTCATTCCCCTCTTTGGTGCTTCTTAGAATTAAATATGCAGGAACACACGACAGGAATCATAATCATACTGACAAAATGTGCATTCTACTGTCATGGGACTCTTGGTTTGAATGTGCCCAGTGATCACCGTCCAGTGGAAATAAAAAACCGAACACACATTCGCGTGTGGCATATCCCCCCGTCTGCCCCTAATATAACAACAGTGTGGCAGAATAATATACCTCCTTTTTTACCAAAGTCCTCTAAAGATTCCTGTTTTGCTCGTTGAGCTCTGATCACACCAGTTCCTCCTCTGCATATTCTCCATGAATTATATTTTCGAGCGGGATTGCCCAACAGCTTCAGAAGCTTAAAACCTTCGAAATAAATTTATTTATTGTGCGAGCCGGATCTGCTGACCTGCATCCACATTCGCGAAATGCTTCCAGGTACATCCAGAGCACCTGTGCCACTTCCGGCGAAGGCCTCTACGAGGGCTTGGATTGGCTCTCCAGCAACATCGCCAGCAAGGTATCACCATCTCTAACCCTCCAAGTCCCCTTCTTCTCCCACTTATAGAAAGATAGAGCCATGCCCCAGTTTGAACGCGGTTCCCTCTCATCACGCAACCGCCCCCTCTCCTCTGCAGGCTTGAAGAGTTTCCCCGGCGCCAGAAGTGCAGAGCATCATCCCACCAAACATGGCTGCCGTTCCTTCCATTAAACGAGAAAAAGTCTTCTTTTTTTTTTTCTGGACTGGTTCTGGATTTTTCTTCCCGTCTCTTGTGTTCCTTGCGGATTTGGAATCGTCCCTAGTTATTTAAGATCTTCTTGTGTGCCGTGCGTTAGCTGTGGCTGTGGATTTCCGAACGGTCTGTCAGTGACCTCGTCGTAAAAATTCCAATGGGTTAGTATCGCATCTCTCGTTGTTCAGTCAGAGGGCTGATTTTGTTATTACAGTCAGGCGAGAGAAGTGGGGATCCCTTAAAATGAAGACGACGGGCTCCAAAACTCAGGTAAAGCTGCCTGACTTCTTCCCCTCCTCGCCGCCGCTGGCCCGACAGATCCCTTCACGATCGCCTCATGAAGCTACCCGCACAGCAAGCACGTAAAAGCGCGGGGTTAGAGTTGATGATGGTCGCAATAAACTGTGAGTAAATCCCAGGGGGGGGGAGGAGCGGCTACCGCGTCCACCACCGCTGGGGCGTCCAAAGCTCGGAGAAGAAGCCACCCGCCACGTTCTACAGGGCGAGCAAGATAGACAAGGGGAGATGAGAGCTCCTCGATCAGCGAACGAGAGACAACTAACGAGCTAGCGAGAGAGAGAGAGAGAGATCCGACGGCAACGACATCTCTTACCGCGGTGGGACGGTCGTCTTGGCGGTCTATGAAGCCCAGCGAGCTCAGAACCTCCCCGAAGTGTCTGTAGATGCTCCGGTAGCTGCGGCAGATCTCTTCTTCCCCCGCCGTCTTCGCCTCGACCTGATCATCCCCTGCCCTCCGCCCGAAGCTCTCCCATATCGGCAGGAGGCTCTCCGCTATCTCCGCCCTCACGTCCCGCGACAGACAGAGGCGCTCCTCCTCCACCTCCTCCCTGAAGCTCTCGAATTCGGCGCCGACCCTCCGCGCCCGGGCCCGCGCCTCCCGTAGCTCGACCGCCAAGGCGGCGGCTCTTCTCGAGAGAGCCTCCTTCTCGTCTTCCATCGACTTGAGAAAGCTCTCCATCTCCCGGACCCTCGACCGCTCGCCGCTGGTCAAAGCTTCCCCGTACCCTCGGAGCGCCTCCTTCAAATCACCCCCTCCGGCGTCCTCAACGGCCGCCGCCGCCGCCACCACCTCCCCTTCTCCTAAACCTCCCTGCTGAGATAATTAGACAACCGACCAACCAGTCAGCGAGCGGAGAGAGAGAGAGAGAGAGAGAGAGAGAGAGAGAGAGAGAGAGAGAGAGAGAGAGAGAGAGAGAGAGAGAGAGAGAGGTTTCCCAAACTGGTTCGGAATTCCCTCAAAATTTCAGATTTTCGCCGAATGGTCTGGTCTTCTACTAAACGGAACAGCACTGAGAAGAGACAACCCCCCCCCCCATTGGTGGTACCTCAGAGGCTTCTTCGCAGCCCGCCGTAGGAAGAGCCTGGAAGCGGGGGGGCCTGCCAGGGGTGGCGCGGAGCCTGGGACGGGGAGGCCAGCGAGGTCTCGGGATCTCCAACCCTGCCGGGCGCCGCGGCTGAAGCGCGGCCGGGGACCTCAGAAGCGCCGCCATGGTGCCGCCGCGGCTTCTCCGGGGCCTGTCGCGGAGGCTCCCTCGCCGGCGGAGAACGAGTGGGGGGAGGGCCTCCTTGCTGGGGGCCCGTTGCTCTTTCCGATATCGTCCACTCCCACGATTTCTCAGGGACAAAACTTATTCTCGAGCCTTTATTAAAAATATATATTTACTTATTAATTTCGAACTAATGACATGGATTGGTGGAAATTTTGTTACCCACTCCCCTTCACATGGGAGCGATGTAAAACTGTTAAATTTTTTATTTTATTAATCATTTTATTTTTCATAAATTAAATTATGTTGAGCTCAGGTGGTCATTAGGTCAGCGTGGAGGCACCGTACCTGGGCCTAATGGGCCACAATACAGCCCACCGCCATTGTGGGCATTTTCTACGGTTTCTGCTCTCGCCCGGCGTCAATTCTGGGCTTGGTGAGACCCAGCCCGGTTCGGCCCATTTTGACACCAAATTTAAAAAGTATTCATAAATAATTAAATTCACCCCCTTTAATACTCGTGCCATAATCTGGGTTTTTCTAATTCTCGATAGTTGAAAACCTAAAAACCATATTAAAAAAATTATATTTATTGAAAGGCAACAAACCATTTATCTGCTCAATTTGTGGGGCACATTTATTTTTATTTATTATTATAATGCATATATTTTAAAAGCTGGTGGACTGCCAACGGTATAGGATAAGAGCGAAGAGGGCAAATTTTTTTCAGGGGTGTACACAGAATTTGGAGGTATGATCGTAATTTGTGTGGGAGGTCTTGCTATCAGACGCGGGCGTCAGGTGATGGGGAAGGGTGCAGGAGACGGGCGACCGCCAGTGAACCCGCCGGTGTCGCTGTCCTCCCGTGGAGGCAAGGCTCTCTCTCTCTCTCTCTCTCTCTCTCTCTCTCTCTCTCTTCTCTCTCTCTCTCTCTCTCTCTCTCTTTCTCTCTCTATCTCTCTCTATCTCTCTCTCTCTATCTCTCTCTCTCTCTCTCTCTCTCTCTCTCTCTCTCTCTCTCTCTCTCTCTCTCTCTCGCTCTCTCGCTGTTGTTTGTTTGAAATTTCCTCTGGTCGAGGACTCCTGAGGGGGTGAGGGAGAGGAAAAGAAGAGCGGGGGCGGGACGGAGCAGTCGTCGGCGTCTCCCGACGACGGAAGTGGCTTCTAATTAAGGGGCTCTTTTGCCGTCTTCTCTCCCGACACCCTCGCCTCACGCTGTCCGCGGAGGAGGGAGCATGGTGGGGTAATTGAGCGGTCGATCCCTGCCGCAGCTTCTGTGGCGAAAACCCTAGTATCACAGTCCGGGGGCTGATTGTATTTTTGTCGACGAACCACAGGGGGATTTTTGGGAAACAATATTGTCCCGGAGGGGTGCTCTTCTTTCCTGGTCGAGGCATTCCGTTGAAAACGTGGGTTAGGAAGGGGAAGCATTTGATTCGCTCTGGGCAGCGCAAGCTTGAAGCTAAAGATAGCCGGGATTTCCGGTTTCTCTGGTATTTACTATGAGAGCTGAAGAGCTGTGTTTTCCCGTGTCAAATCGTTGGGCACCTTGGTGAGCACTTTGATCCTTGTGTTTAACACCTTCGACGTGGGGACTCTCGTCGTTCTGGGAGCGATTGTGAGAAGATGAGTAGCAGAAAGGAGGAGGAGAGGAATGAGAAGATTATCCGTGGCCTCATGAAGCTGCCTCCAAACAGGAGGTGTATCAACTGTAATAGCCTGGTAAGCTTTTCATAACATTCGATTCCGTTTTCTCATCCGCATGGCATATCGAGGGGCGGATAGATTTTTTTTATTGAGGAAACCCTTATTGATGTTTTTTTCATCAACAGGGGCCGCAGTATGTCTGTACTAATTTCTGGACCTTTGTATGTATCTCTTGCAGCGGGATTCAGTGAGTATCTTCTTCTTTTTTTTTCATGTCTTTCATTTCTATTTTTTCTCCTTGTCTGGTGGACACTTTTCAATTTGGCGTCAACTTGTAAAACAGAATTTTGATATTAGACAATGGGACGTAAAGCCTGCAAATATGAATTACCAATCCACGTGCTTTAATTTTTGCTCGTGTGATTTTAAGTTTTTTTGCAGCTATTTTCCTTTTTCTTCCCGTAAGCATTCTTAAGTCCTTTGACCAGTGATATATTGTGTCTCAGGGAAAGAATGGGATTGTTTTCAGAAGCTTTCAATTAATTTATTGGAGTAGGAGTGGGGGTTGTGGGGACAGTGCAAAGATGGGAAGAAAAAGAGTCAGAAAGAAAGCTTCATTTATTGAGTCATACAGATACCGGTGCTTTTCAATGTTTGTTGACCTGCCGTTGTCTTTCTTATAATATCATGCAAGGATCTGATGCCGTGTTCATTTATCATAAATTTTGGTGAAGTCGCCTCTTGAACAGAAAGACAAGCCAATATTAGCTGTCTTTTACCATGCTTGCTACTGTCAAAGGGGCCGGCATCTGCTCCAATAGCATGATAGAAATTTGATCAATGTATCTACTTAAATGCCCATGACGACATGATCAGCTCCTTGGAGACGGGTGATCTGGTGACCTTCATGGAACTAAGCCCTTGATGCCAAATTTGAGGATCATGTCATCTTTTGCAGGTTAATCAAAATTAGACTTGCCAACATACAAAAAGAAAGAGGGATATGATTATTGTGGATAGTGCTATTCTGGCATTGAAAGGAAGCGGTGGATTTCCGATTTCTCATGACCGGAAATCAAGAAGTACCCCCTCAATATCCTTGCCCATCTCAACTCTCATCATCGTTACTACCTTGAAATGTGGACACTCCTTGAATTATATGTTGATCGCAAATCCATGTAGGCTATCACATGTCATACTGTAAATGCAGTCATGAGCGTGTAGAGATTTTTTTTTTTTTTTTTTTTTTTGGGTTTAGAAGCCATCTAAGAATCCTTTGATTATTCCGTACCAGCATTCCATCACTGATCGGAACACTCGAGTAAGTCATGATGAGGGTATTTTTCTTATGGCCTATACATCCATCCAGGAAGCTACCTGGCCTAAAATGATTGAATTTTCACGCCCCTTCTTGATTTTGGTGATTTTTGTCACCAGATGCTTGGACGATCACGCGTAGATCCTAACTAGATTACTCCCATCTTATACCTTGATCCAGCCTTGTTCAATGCTCTGTTTAATGTTGGCACGTCATCCTGTTAAATATGCCTGGATTGTTCTGCACTCCACCCAGAGGCATATTTGAACTTCTTTTTTCACTCACATATTGGGAAATGCCTCGTGTGCTTTGAATTCACCTTCTAATAACGTTTGGTCCATCTGAAATTTAGTCAACTGAGTTCCAGTGGGAACAAAAACTCCTAGGAGGTTTCTCCTAACCTTTGTGTGACATGGGTCCAGAAATCGACATCTCCAGAAATCGACTTTTGTCAACTTAAATAGCAGTTTTATTTTAATTTGTCTGGAATCTGGTCCAATCAGAATTCTTGGGCTGGTGTTATTTATTTATTGTCCTGATCAATGACTTAATGTCATCGTTCATAGTATGCATACTGACAAAAGTCTTCCATACGTCAGTTTTTTCCGAGTGTAAATCTGCTTCATGGAACGCTCCTTTTGCATTTTTTATGGCAATCTCGTAGTCCATCTACCCTACCCTGAGAACAATTTGACTGGTTTTTTCCCTAGAAAAGCTTAATTTAACTGAAAATACATCATCTAGCCATAACGTTGTTTTATGGCGTCTTCTGTTGAATAGGCTCTTTTCAAAGTTATAGCAATTTCGAGTGTTATATCCTAGTGTGTTTGAGCATAATCTGCAAGCCGGAGGGTAGTTTTTTTTATTGACTAACGCATATCATAAAAAGTTTCGTCATTCTTTCTCCTGTCGTCAACTAATACTGTCTTGGTACTCGGATCACTCTGAGATGTTGTCATTTGTAGGATGGCTGATCCCTTGCCAAACTTTAAAGCGTTTTTTTTTTTGGGAGTGGCGACTTTGATTGATGTGATAAGGCCTATGATGGTGATGACGAAGATGACGATGATGATGATAAATTGAACTAACTTTCTGGCATAATAATGATAGACATTGTTTGCAACATGTACAAGACAATCCTGCATTATACCATCCAACATGTACTAGACAGTCCTGGATTAATCATATATTTTTTTCTCATTATTTTTCTCTGCCACGCAGTCGAGAATTCACTCATCGGGTGAAGTCTGTTTCCATGGCAAAATTTACATCTAAGGAGGTTGAAGCTCTTCAAAAGGGTGGTAATCAGGTAAAAATCACACATTTTCTCCTACAAGAGGTTACTTCTTGCAACCTTTTTCTGACTTGAGTTTAATCTCATATTTAAGCGTGCAAGGGAAATCTTTTTATCAGACTGGGACTTTCAGAGGACGAGATTGCCTGACAGCAGGTGAAAATTATATCATTCAGAAAATTGTTTTCATGTGCAGCACGCTTATGTTTTCTTTCCGTCCCTGCCTTTGTTCAGCAATCCTGATAGAATCAGGGAGTTCATTAGAAGTGTATATGTGGATAAGAAGTATGCTGGTGGGAGATCGTCTGACAAGCCACCTAGGAATATGCAGGTATTCAGATTGAAAGAGTTATAAAAAATTCCGGTGTACCCTGCGGTCAATTTCTTTCATATTTCTCTCTTTGGACTGCTTTACGTCCCCCCCTCCACATGTAGACACTCTTTTATAAACTTGTTCTCTGGGGTTTTTGACAGAGTCAGAAGAGCTTTGAAGAAGATCATCGCCGTGCCAGTTCTTATCATTCATATTCTCAGAGTCCACCATATGACCATCAATATGAAGATAGGCGCTATGGAAAACAAAGTGGGATGCTTACTAGAAAGCCCGGTTCAGATCGAGGGACTTTTGAAGGGAAGATATCTAGCCTCATTTACAGCCCGGGTCGTCTAGGTGAGCAGATGTATGAGGATAGATTTGCCAACGAAATTTCTGGTCCAAGAATATCAGACTTTTCAGTATCTAGCACTGGTGATACCTTAAAATTTGATGGTCAGTCACCGAATTTTCAAAGGGATAGCACTTGTGTCACCAATAGTCAACAGGTGAGAGATATCCTAATCGAAGACGGACGGTGTCAGGTATCGACACAATATTCAGAAGAAAATCCCAGGAGAAATGCAGAAAGTGTTCTACGTTCACAGGTTAGTGTTCCCTTCGTCTCAAAATCATGTGGCACGGATGTGTAATTATTATATTTACGTGATGATGATGGTACTGACAATGAATTTTGAAAACTTTCTTCAGAGAAGCGCATCTTCAGGCAGCTTTGGATCATTTGATAGCAACTCGGTGTCATTGAAATCTGGTAATTCCGGCGGTTCACGTGACATTGTCATAGAAACTGAGCAGCCAATCAGAAGTCAACAGGTGGAATCGTTGTTTCCTTCACAACAGCAATCATCTTCTCCTATTCAGCCTTCTTTCGCTCAACAGAGAGCTATTCCTTCAGCATCATCTTCGGATTTTTTTGCTGAGAACCAGTACTCTTCTACATCTTTGTTTGAGAATCCCTTGGCACAGTCGTCTCTTCACGCAAACCCTGGGAATCCAGATATGTCTGGTCAACCTTTTGTTCAGCAGCCAGCCTCCTCTTCTGTTCTAGCTTTGGATTTGTTTGCTGGAATCACTCATCCCCCATCCACGACTACTTTGGATAAGGCACAGCCAGTACCATTCTCTGAAAAAGAGGGATGGGCTACATTCGATTTGCCACCTTCCGGATCTGCTTCTGAAACAAAACCCACATCCTTCTCTACCACTGTTCCTGCTGATGCTCTTCCACCCTCTGGTAATAACACCCAGAGGTCATTGGAGCAGAGCTCCTTTTCTCATGAACCTTCTCCATTGTTCACTGGCCAATGGAATTCAGGAACAAGTCCAGTTAAGTTATCTTCCGAGGCGACAACCTCCCAGGTAAGCGATATCAGAGCTTGATCGGTTTACAGGGGGCAACTTTAATTACTTAAGAGTAACTTACATGGCTCTCTCTCCCCCCCCCCTCCTCTCCCCTCGTAGACTTGGAATGCTTTTGATGATTCTTTTAGAGGTCTTCCTCCCACGTCCTTTGGGAGTTCAGTGCCAAAGAATGATGCCCAAGTTCCAGCACAAATTCCTCCTGCCATTGTCGATCAACAGATGGACTTGATGTTTCAAAAGGTGCTCATGATGCCCAGTGTTTTCGTTTGAGAAGAATATTTTGGGGATACCATGTTAATCCATTTCATTTGGTGCATTTGCAGGATTTTGATGGATTAAAAATACCAGGCATTGATGACAGAGCTGTAGGATCATCTTTCATCCCAGTTATACCTCCGATGGTGTGTCTTCTTTTTTTGATCTCATAGGCATACTTATCTTATTTATATATAGCCTTCAGGAGTCTCGGTTATTATTTTATTTACAAAAAGGTAATTTATTATTTTTTTCACAGGGAGCAAACAGTCGCGAATCTAAATCCACAAATCCATTTGACATTCCATATGAGTCTGATTTGGAGCCTGTTAAGGTATATCGCTGTAATTTATTCACGTTATTTATAATGCAATTCAGGTAGATAAGTTTCGGGGCTCACTTTGACTGTTTAATGTTTCATGTGTCTATGACTAGGGTTACTGGCAATGACTCTCTCTCTCTCCTCTCTCTCTCTCTCTCTCTCTCTCTCTAACACGCACACACACGCACACTCTATCTATATATATTGTTGTACTAGGACCTGAATTGCTAGCAAGTGTCACCTTATTAGGCGGATGGGTCACAAGAAAAATGTCACCTTTGGGCGACTTTAATCAGCCTATGAACTTTATGGATGACGCTCTAATTCAATGCTGATTACTTAGTCTTGATCGGCTCATGTTCCTCCCAGTTCTTGGACATGAGTCCTCTGCAAGCGACGCTTCCATCTGTGCAGTTTCCGCCTCCATTCCTCAACAGCCTCGGCCAGCCGTGGTTCCCTCAGAATCCCATGCCACCTTATGCTGCTTCTGTGGCCTCAGGTACGCTCCAAGGGGTCTCACCAGGGGTTGACTATTTCTGGGAGTCCCACCAACCCTTGAAAGTTGCCCTTGCAGGGAGCTTGCCGTACATGGCCGGTCAACCGCCGAGCTCTCAGCTGCCGTGAGTGAAAAAAAAAAAGTTGCCTTATTTGGTCTCTTCTGATGAACTCTTGGAGATTCTGAATGGATTTTTGCTTTGGACAGGGACATCCCTTCGCAAGGCCCCGTTGCGCCCCTCGGGGGTAACCCATTTGCGTAGGATGCCGAAGTCAACGGTGTTCATCAGAGCTTGGGCGCGGTAAACGCTTTCTGGATGTTCTTGTGATCTGATGCGGGGTGATGAGATGGGATTCCTCCGTTAAGGCACTTATTTATCAGGTAGGTGTGCTAATTAGGTCAAATGCTTCAAGGGGGTTCGCCGAGTCTCTAGGCACTTTGGTTTGGAAGGCTTGGCTGTCTAATCAGGTCAACGTGGTGAGGTACTTGATTTTGGCAATCAGGTCAACGCCTGTGCTCATTGCTGTTGAATGTCGTCTGCCCATATTTAGTCGCCCACCTGGGTTCGGGCCGCTGACTCCCGGGATGACTTCCTCGCCTTTTCTTATTCTTCTTATAGCCCGACGATGACACATTAAATGATGTTTGATAAAGCTTCTCTCTAAATTGGGAACGTTTTTTCGTGGGCTTATCGTCAATCGGGGTCAACGCATTGAGAACCGGTCTTTCCAATTATAGCTAACTCTCTCTCTCCCTCTCTATTGATCCATCTGTCGATCGATCAACCTATAAACCGTCCTCACATCCAGCTCAAAAAGGCACGGTCGCAGACGCGTGTTTCCAACTATGGAAAGGTTCTGACATAAGATAATGATGGGGAGAGAGAAAAGAAAAGAAAGAGAGAGAGAGAGAGAGAGAGAGAGAACAGCAGGGAACCACCAAAGAACCTCAGTGCGCCGCCGGCAACGCCTCCCGCAGGCCCTCCCTGTCGGCGTCCACGTCCAGCCCGCTGCAAAAAGAAACCGCTGAGAATCACTCCACGTAATATTCACCCTAAATAGCCCCCCCAAAAAAGGGAAAAAAAAAGGAAAAAAGAAGAAGAAGAAGAAGAAGAAGAAGAAGAAGAAGAGAGAGGGCCCTACCTCTCCTTTCCCTGCATCTTGAGCTGCTCGATGTAGCTCCGCAGATTCGCGCAGGCAGCCTCAATCTCGATGTTCTTCTCGCAGAGCTCCCTCCATTGAGAGGTCAACGCGTTGAGCTGGACCGCCGTGTTTTGCTGCACATTATTTACTCACTTATTTATCAATCTATTCGTACGCAATGTGTGGATTGGCGTGAGGTCTAAAGTCAACGGGAGAGCGTGAGGCCATGATCCTCGCCCCCCGCTGAAGAAGAGCAGGGGCGCAGCACACCTGATGGAATTTCCTCTCCCGGTTGACGGCCTCTATTCTTTCGTTGTATTCCAGAGCAATCCCCTGCATCCTGCAAATGGCCAGCACGAATCTGAGATCTCACTTTACTTGGATTTTTGCAAAAACAACATGATAACCGTAGAGAACCCAGATTGAAAAAAAAAAATTGAAATCGGATTTTTTTTTTTTTTTTTTTTTTTGGAGGGATCGATGAAACAATGTTGTTGATCCGAATCCTGGGTATCCGAATTTAGAGGGGTGCTGAGAGGAGATCAGCATAGAGAAAAGGGAGGAACCTAGATTGAAAAAAAAAAATTCAAATCAGATCATTTTCTCTTTTTTTTTTGGAGGGATCGATGAAACAGTGTTGTTGATCCGAATCCTGGGTGTCCGAATTTAGAGAGGTGCTGAGAGGAGATCAGCATAGAGACAAGGGAGGAACCCAGATCGAAAAAAAAAAAAATTCAAATCAGATCTTTTTCTCCTTTTTTTTTTTTCGAGGGATCGATGAAACAGTGTTGTTGATCCGAATCCTAGGTGTCCGAATTTAGAGAGGTGCTGAGAGAAGATCAGCATAGAGAAAAGGGAGGAACCCAGATTGAAAAAAAAAAAATCAAATCAGATATTTTTCTCTTTTTTTTCTTTAGGGATCGATGAAACAATGTTGTTGATCCGAATCCTGGGTATCCGAATTTAGAGGGGTGCTGAGAGGAGATCAGCATAGAGAAAAGGGAGGAACCTAGATTGAAAAAAAAAAATTCAAATCAGATCATTTTCTCTTTTTTTTTGGAGGGATCGATGAAACAGTGTTGTTGATCCGAATCCTGGGTGTCCGAATTTAGAGAGGTGCTGTGAGGAGATCAGCATAGAGACGAGGGAGGAACCCAGATCGGAAAAAAAAAAAAATTCAAATCAGATCTTTTTTTTTTTTTGAGGCATCGATGAAACAACGTTGTTGATTCGAATCCTGGGCATCCGAATTCTCAGGACGAAGGATCCTCATTGCTTCTTAGATCCACGGACCAAACTGATCCGATTAGATCTCATCACTCACTTTTTTTTTCTTTCCACCAGGAAATAACGTTTTATGAAGCTCATGGGGCACCCGAAATTCGAGTAATTCTCAATGGGTTAGAACTCTCGTAGCCACGATGGCCAAGATCAGGCCACCCAATTTGATTCAAGATACATGGTTGGAGCAGGAGCTGCTCTCCTGTTTATGTCCGCAGAATCGAAGAACATGTCCAAAGGGATACAAATAGGCAGAGATTGCTGACCATATCAGAGCTCCGTGGGTCAATTTTATAATGTGCTGTGTATCATACATAATTCAATAACCAAATGATGATTGCACTAACTTTGCAAGATAAAGCAAAAAATTTCAATGCATATCGTCATTCGGTTAAGCCAAAAGCAAGACACAAGAGAAGAAAGGATAAAAAAAAAGCAGGCGGATTGTGGGTTAATGCGCGTCTTGTTCTTATTAGAATTTTATCACACGAATAGAGAAATCTTTTTTCTGTTTTTAAACTTACTGCTATTAGTCACACATTGCGATCCTTTGGTTTGATTCAGCATACTCATTTCATCTTAAAAAAAAATTCCAAAAACAGGAACTAGGATCCAGGCGCTGTCATTAATCAACCCAGAATTTTAACGGAGTCCGATAAACTTCTGATCCAAATGAAAGTTTTCCACCAAACTTGACAACTATCGTCAATCAAGAATCCAACTGAAGAAAGATCAGTGACTTCCCATGTATAAGATCATCATGTATCATAGCTAATTGGTGCAGCATTCAGGTGGCATCGAAAGAAAAAGGCATGGACAGATTGGACATAATTAGGATCAACAAAAATGATTGGATACAATATCTGGTTTGGGAGGAGGGGGGGGTCATTGTCGAGGTGGGTTATATAACCATTCAAATGCCACAAGCTAGACTTGGTTTTAAGTTTGAACAAAAGAAGAAAGTTTATAATAGAACGTGCAGCATGTATCTCATGTTATTATTGACCATAAACTTCCACAAGACTGACAAGAGAGGATGCCGATGAAAGACTTACGTGGCCAAAAGTGACTCCAATCTTTTAATGTGTAGTTTCCAAACATCAACACCGTGCTTCAGCATTAGTTCCAGATTCTCAATTCTGCAAGACCAATAATAAATTAAACGCTAAGAAGAAATAAGAGTAATGTAATTTTCATCTAAATAGATCACAAAGAGGACAGAAAGGTTGCATCTTCAGGAGTAAATACGTCGTACTAGACGTATGCTAGTAGCAAAATCAATGATAAACAATAGAAAATGGCACCTGCGGAAATAACATTGTCTTTCAGGTCCGTCATCTGATTTAGTCATTTTCGACATGTAGTCTGATGGCTTTTACTCATTTTCTTGGGAAAAGGATAGAAATTCTTATCAACTATAGCTATTACATACCTAGAAGGTAATGAAGACATTTTTTTAAAAATTGGTAGTGAGTAAAGAGAATAAATTAGGTCGGTTGAAGTTCTGTATTGCTGCTCGTCTCTTCTGTGGACCAGTTGATTTCTTTCCAGAGCATAGATCAGTCTGGACCTTTAGCGACTTCAGATTCAGACGGGATCTTGTCAACACATTTTGACTTAAGTGAGATGGCATGCTCTGAAATTCTGGAAAAAAGTCTGTCCAACTGATTTGGATTGAAAGCCCTGTTCAGTTACCAGAAAAATCCTTAATCAGGGATTGTGGCATTAGAAGAAAACCTATTTCAGATGGTGTTACCTAATATCCACCCACAAAAACTCTCATCCTCTAACTCCAATTTCATGTCTTCCCATGAATCCTTTCTACAGCAATATCTTTCAATAAAGCACGAATCACAATAACAGAAAGTGTTCCTAAAAGTTTTGAATGCATTTCTGCAACACAATAAGCACGTCATAGTTCCCCACAACGTATCATGCCTTGACATGACGATTTGACTTATCTAACCTAACTTTTCTAGACCACGGCATGTGCATATCATAATTTTCCAATTCGAGGGACAGAATGATGACTGGCAAGCATTTCATCAGCCCAGCGTTAAACATACACCCAGATCGCTGTCACCATCTTTGCTTAAATCCCATTAGTTATGAGTGAAACCCTCCAATGACCCAGGGGGGAAGGTAAAAAAGAGAAGACTAACACAAAAAGGGAGTTGAGGAGAGAATCAAACACATGAAAAAAGGGGATCTTACATTAGTTGGCTTTGCCTACATTCACTACCACACTGAATCCACTATTTTTGGCGAAGTTATGACTCTAAGAGATGAATCACTCTTCTAAAAATAAGAATCGTGAAGCCTAGTTTGAAAAGGGCAACAGTCGGGATCAAATTCTATTCCGTCACTAATAACCCGAAAATCCCAACCAAACCAAATGGGCAACACGAGCTAAGACAACGGTCGGAATCAAACTCCAGAGCCCAACATCACTAATGTTCATGGCTCGTCCTTGTAAGGCTTCAAGCACGTCCTTCCAAGTTCCTAATTCAGCATTCAACCCAATTTTCATACCATCTATCAATAAAACATCACTTATAAAGGCAAATGGCATAGAGCAACGACTCCTATAATATTTGCATAACGAAGATCTAAAACGAAAGTAAACAGGTAATGGCATGAAGACACGTATAAAACGAATGGGACGTGATTCTCTGCATGATATTTTCATAGTTATAAGAAGCAAATATTCTAGAGCCGGCTGTAATATAATGAACTTCCTAGGCATGAGATACGCACTCCGAATGATCAAATTATGCCCTTGGTTAAACACTGAGTGATCTTGGCCACTATCAATAACGGAACTGTACACAGGGGATTAGGGACTAATTTTCTAGAAGCCGACATTGAATGCACTTCCATTTTATACAAAGAAAAGTTCAGTGCAGGAAACATATTTCCTGTAATTTCATTCGATTCCAATCATAGCTCCCAAAAGCTAAGAAAAAGGAGAACTATGAGTAGACTACTAAACAAATAATACGCAGCTACGATTTTTTTTATTCTCTAATTATCCCTTCCATTCAGTCAGGGTAGTACTCGTCATCTTTTTTATTCGACCATTCACATCATATGCTCTATCGACAACCAATAAAACCCTTTTCGCGATCCTATGTTCTCTCAGTCGCACCGATTAGTGGTTGTCGTAGGAGTATAATCGACTAAGATTTACTTTCAATATAAAGCTTTATAAACAGAGACTGATGTTTGCTGGAGCATATCTAGTCGATTGGAGAAAATGCCTGCAACTGTTATGCCCCCAGACAAGTATCCCAACATAGTCTTTGTGCGACATTTTTTTAGTCCATAAATCTCTCACTGATATGGATACTATCAAGAAACTATTAATTAGCCAAAAAAAACTGCAAAGCAATGTAGGATATAGGAGAACTTATCAGTACGAAAAACTTTTCAGATTAATTGGCATGCTGGAAAATATGTTATTTTTCATCTAAATTGCTCACTAGAAACAAGAAGATCTCAGCTCGTTATATTTTATGCCTCGTGCATTTAAGGAAACAACAATTAAGCCAGTAATATCGGGTATACAAATTAACTAACCTTTAAAATTCTTTTGATGACTTTATAATCTCGTTAAATTGCAAAAATGTCACCATTTTTTTCAAGAAAAACTAGGAAAGAATCCCCATGAATCTCTACAATAGACCAAGCTCAACTCGGACTAAAGACAATGATGATTCTGAACTCTCATGGGTAGATAATTAGGGAAAGGCAAATTCCACTGAAGTTTAAGAGACACACTCACCTTCTGTGGATCCCATGTGAGAAGCTATTTTCAGTAATCAATCCTCTAAGCATAGTCTACTCATTTCCAAGTTTACAGGAGATAAGATTCTGTAAGTGTCCGGCAGGTAAGAGTCTCCCATTTTCAAAAGATCCATGGTCATTCAAACTTAACGCACTAGGAAAATAACTGTGGTTTATTTGTAAGCATAATGGCACGATAGCCTCAAGCATAGTAAAATAAGAAACCTGAAACTACACGAAGGTTCAAGTGTTCATGTTTTAAATCTCGATATACACCACCACGTACGCACCTGACAATTTGATGCTGCAACAGGCTTTGCGCATTTTTTACAGCGTGCCTCCAGGAGGCAACATCATTGCGTTTTGGTGGTTCCAAGCCATATCTCGACATATCCAGCGCCACCGGGGGTTTGCCAGCCCTGATTCGTTCGTACTCTCGAGCGAGCATAGGGTGATTCTACAACATTACCAGCAGTAGAACTTCTTAAAAACAAGAGAGAAAAAATGACACCCGCAAGTTCATCTGAATCCGAGAAAAAGTAATCCACGCCCACACAAAAGCCCTAGACTACGAAGGCGCTCGATGACAATGTTTCCGACGACAGGAGGAAAAAGAGAGAGAAGACGCCAGAAAGCGCCGCGTACCTCGAAACTGAACTTCGGCATAGGCGGAAGGTCTCTAAGGAAGTCCGCAGGCCTCTTCGCGCTCCTCCGCATCTCATCTTCGACCAGCCTGTCCACCTCCTCCTTCACCCTCGGATCCCCGTACTCGTCGTCGATGTAGGGCAGCGCGTCGATGACATCCGCCCTTGGGACGACCGTCCAGCTCTGGCGAGAGCTCTCCGGCGGAGCTTCGAGCATCAGCACATCGCCTCCCGCCATTCTTCTTCCTCCCCTTCCTCCACAAGTTGCAGGCGTCTACCGGACGACGACGACGAGAGAAGAGAGGTAAGGTCATCACGGGAGGCACTCAAACCAGATATAATGGGGCTATTTAGGGCCATTAGGCCCAATAAAAAATAAACAGCCCAAACCAACCAGGGGAGCAGTGCTATTCTTGGGCTCGGTAATGGGCTTGTGCTTGTGCTTGTGCATGATCTTGGGCTTGTTATTGGGCTTAATATTGGGCATGGGCTTTGGGATTGGTATTGGGCTTGGGCTTTAGAACCGTGCCCGGGCCTGGGCCCGAACCAAATGGGGACAGAATGATTTTCTTTGTTGAGGCAGAGACGCATTGTAAATTTCTATCCAAAATTATCCAAATTATTTAAATTCAATAAATAAATTATTTATATTTGGATATAAGAAATCATATATGTGAGAACAAGAGGAAAACATTTTCACGTTAACCAGAATGACTAAAATTACTTTTTCCCGACCAATGAAATTAAAAATAGAAAGCCCTTTTTATGGTTAAGAAATTAATTAATATCGATTATTTCGCAGTAAAATAACAGAAATGTACGAAGACTTTTTTCCCCATTTGGAATTGCATGAAAGGGAGTTTTCATAAATTATGGGGAAAAGGTCAACGCCTGCTGGGATATTTCTCAAAATAAAATTAATTGGTCCATATCTACATGCATGACTATTCTCCTAGATAATAGTTATTTAGTTATTTAATGCTCGATTTTTAAATAAATTTAATACTAGGTAAATGGGACGGTAAATAATGTGATGAATCGCTTTTGCGCTCGGGAGTCGGAACGGGTTGTCTTGACGGGGTCAGGTCTGAACGCGCGGCTGGCCAGCTCTCTCTGAGTCTGGGCTTGTCGTAGGCGGCCAGGCTGACGCTGACCGCGCGGGGCCCACACGTCAACGCCACACCCCTCGGCTTTGGCGCCAGCCATGCGCGGAGGGCCGGTCACGGGAACAGTAAGCTCACCTCTGGTTTGTGCACTCCCATCTAGTTTAACCGCCGGCCGCTGCGCCGCCATCGCCGGTCAAGTGCACCCCAAAAGCGGCGGCACCGGCCCCGTGTGAACGATTTAATGCCCGACGGCTGCTAGAAATAGCAATAAAAATCTTGGTAAAGCTCAGGTGCCCTCTCTCTCTCTCTATCTCTCTCTCTCTCTCTCTCTCTCTCCCACGCCACGACGGCGGGAATCCAGCGGAAGCCGCCGAGAGAACAGAGGGCCGTCGAAACAAGCGAACCCATCACGAACAGTTGTAAGTTATGGGGTTGGCACGCCAGATAGAGAGGAGAGAGAGAGAGAGAGAGAGAGAGAGAGAGTTTTATAAAGAAATATGAGTACGGACTGAAAACTGGCTTTTTAGAGTAAAGAAGTGATCTTTCCCGAGAAGGCGAAGGGAAGATGAGAAAGACGGCGGCCACTCCGGTGGGCAATTACATGGGATCCCTTTTAGAGAGAGAAAGAGTTAAAGAGAGAGAGAGAGAGAGGGGGAGTCGGCTGAACGTCGGCCCCGCGGCGGCAGTTCCAGCTTCGCAGCTGGTCTGGAGGAGGGCAGCCTGACAACTGGCGCCGCTCAGGGGAAATCGGCGGCGAACAGCGGCCGGATGGACGGTCAGGATCCTGACACGTCAAATCATCATGGCTGACATCACCCGCGTATACGTCAACACCGCGAATACCACATCGTGCGTCTTCCGAGCGGCCACGTAGGCGGACTCGAAGGCGCCGACTCAACGGGATCTAAGCGGGCGGTTGGAATCCGATTCCTCCCGCGGAGATGCCGACGGCTGAAGCCGAACCCTTTGCGCGTGTAACTGGATACGGACAATCAGTAAAAGCCGACTCCGCAAGGCGGCGACAGGTCTCCAGGGGGTCTTATTCGTAAAAAACCCATAACTTTTTTACGAATTAATCTCCTGCTATCACATGAACCTATAAACGTAATTTTTGATGATTTGGGAGCGTTTCTGAAGAAAAAGTTTTCAAAATTACCCGCGCTATCTCTGATTTTATGTTTCAACTCACAGACGTTGGAACCCAGAAGCTTGGGCGTGCACGCTGCACTTGCCCACGTGGAGAGATACAGAGAAGCGCCGCAACTCACGGGTCTTAAGAGAGATATCATCATTAACACCGCTTAGTCTTATTTTTAGTAAATATTATTATCTCCAAAAAAATCTTACCTTATTTTTTTTCACGTGTTTCCATCGTGGCACTCTCGAGCTGACTTGGTCCTCTTCCGATCACATGATTATCAGTGAAATACAAAACTTAGTTGAGTGAGATGGTTTTGATCATTCTTAAATTTTTCAGGGAGGTTAGCTACAATTGTGATGTGCTTGAGATTCTTCATGAGTGCGGTGATAGTCGTCCAACTAATTTAATGGAAGAACGCTCCAAAAGTGAGAACATTAACGGAAAAACCATGAATGGACCCAATATTTTGTCTAAACCCGGTGATTTAGAGGATTAAAGGAGGGAATTAATAACGGTAGTACAGTTAGAGGTGTCCTAATTTTAGTACTTCAAGCTCGCTTGTGATGTATTAACTCATGCAGGAAAGCGGCGTGGACGGAGGTACGAGGGGCGGGGTCAACCAATCAGGGACGACCACGTTTGACTGCCATCTCGAGGACACGTAGAAGAAGACAACGCAGCTTCCGACGCGGCGGAGGGAGGAAAAAGGTTAGTTTAACCAGGGATCGATGGTTAACTTAACCGGAGTCAGGTATAAGACTGTTACAGTATATCAAGCCGCTCACCCTCTGGGGGAGGAGCCAGTGCAACAACAGGCCAAGGCCGATCGTTCTCTCTCTCTCTCTCTCTCTCTCTCTCTCTCTCTCTCTCTCTCTCTCTCTATCTATCTCTCTCTCTCTCAATCTATCTATCTAACAGCGTCCTCATCATCCCACGAGACTCAACTTCTGGCCCCCCGATCTCCCCTTTCTGCTCGTTCAATCTTCGCCATCCGGGCAGCCACCGCCTCCTCTCCTATCTTATCCTCTCCCTCCGTTGCTACCGCTGGCCCTGCGCGGCGTTTGAGCTCGGGACAAGGTGCTTTCATGGCGTTCCGGAGCGGCTGAGGAGGAGCCCAAAGAGGAGGTCTTTGTTCCTACAACGCTCAAATCTCTCTTACTTCCCAGGTATGACGATTGAAGTTGCTACTTTTCCGGGTTTTTTTTCATTCCGTGGCTTCTCTGGCTTCTTCTTCTTCTTCTTCTTCTTCTTCATCCTCCTCCTCCTCCTCATTCTTAATCTCCTTTTTTATTCTGCTTCTGTTCGTTTTAGCGATTAAGTGTCGTCTCAGTCTCCGATCTCGTCGTCTTCCTCGACTTCCCGAACTCGGCTCTCACGAGGGCAAGGCGAAACCAGAGAGTTCGCCATGCAGATGCACTCTTTCTCTCTCACAGTCATCGTCGCCCTCCCCACTCTCTCTCTCCCTCCTCTTCACGGATCGCATCGAGAATTCCCCGTCGCTGTTTCCGATCTCAGTTGCCGTATCTGCCCCCTCGAGGGCCTCGCTACCGCCGTTCTGTTCTAGGAAGAATTCCGCGGTTCACGAGGTTTTTGGCCAAGTTGTTCTTAATTAGTCCAGGCCGAGCATCTCTCTGAAGATGATTCGCGTCCCCCGCAGAGGCTGTATCTGGGGTCGCTGCCTGTACTCTCTCGCCCCCCCCCCATATCCCGGTCAACCCGGTTTTTTTATTCTCCGTCCATGTGGGAGCAGAAATCGAGGAGATTGCCTGGATTACTGCCGGGATCTGACTTGGTATCTCATGTGGAGATGATCTCATCGATTCTAGAGGGAAGAGAAGCATTAATCTCGCCTTGTTTCCGATTTCTCTCGCGTCGTGTCGAGTGCGCCGGTGCATAGTTCTTGCTCGTATACCTTCTCCAAGAATTTCGTCCGGTTTCTGAACGTAATTCTGATTTCCCATGAACAGGAGATCGATCTCATCTTGATCCGAACTCTCGGGTCGATCCAGAGAACTCTCGTTTTCTGCCTCTGAGGGCTCTGCCCGATCTCATCTCGGGAACGATGGGTGGGATAGCAGCGGACGAGTTCTGCTTCCCCGGCTCCTTCGACTTTCTGCAACTCCCACCGTCCGTCGACGTGGAGAGCTTCCAGTTTGCTCCTCCCCTCGTCTCGCCTCCCGCTGGGGGCGCCGCTAGCCGGCGGCGGTGGGGAGAGCTTTCCGGAGGACGAGGATAGCGAGGACGACATCGACGTCGACGAGCTGGAGCGGAGAATGTGGAGGGACAGGCTGAAGCTGAAGCGGCTCCGGGAGCAGCAGATCGGCACCAAGGCGGCTGACCACGGCGGTGCCGCCAAGCTCCGGCAGTCGCAGGAGCAGGCGCGGAGGAAGAAGATGTCCCGCGCCCAAGACGGCATCCTCAAGTACATGCTCAAGATGATGGAGGTCTGCAAGGCCCAGGGCTTCGTCTACGGCATCATCCCCGAGAAGGGCAAGCCCGTTGGCGGCGCCTCCGACAACCTCCGCGCTTGGTGGAAGGAAAAAGTCCGCTTCGACCGCAACGGCCCCGCCGCCATCGTCAAGTACCAGGCCGAGAACTCCCTGCTCCCCTCTCGACCCATCTCCGCCGCCGCAGCCGGCGGCGCCGCCGGTCCTCGGTCGCTGCAGGAGCTTCAAGACACCACTCTGGGTTCCCTCCTCTCCGCTCTCATGCAGCACTGCGACCCCCCACAGAGGAAGTTCCCCCTGGAGAGGGGAATCCCGCCGCCGTGGTGGCCCACCGGCGCCGAGGAGTGGTGGCCGCAGACGGGGGTCCAGGCGGCGCCGCCGTACAAGAAGCCTCACGATCTCAAGAAGGCGTGGAAGGTCGGCGTCTTGACGGCGGTGATCAAGCACATGTCGCCGGACGTTGACAAGATCAGGAAGCTCGTGAGGCAGTCCAAGTGCCTCCAGGACAAGATGACTGCCAAGGAGAGCCAGATCTGGTCAGCGGTGGTCAACCAGGAAGAGTCCTCCCTCCCCTCCTCCCTGCAGGTTAACCCCGAAGCTTGTGGCCCCACGAGCTTCTCCTTCGGCAGCAGTTGCACCGGCGAATACGACGTCGACGGGCTGGAGGACTTGGCAGAGGTGGCGGCGCCGCCGTTCAAGGAGGCTGCTGCTCCAGTGGCCTCCTTCTCCTCATCCTCCTCCTTGGAGTTCATCCGGAAGAGGGAGCCGTCGCCGGAGACGGAGCTGATGATGATGATGGACCAGTATCGTTCTCATCTCCGACAAGGCTCCGACGAGAAGAAACTCAAGACTGGCGACCATCTCTACGATTGCCGGAGAGAGAACACCTTCTGCTTCCAGCCCCCGGCGGCGGAGGTGAAGCCGTCGCCGCCGCCGGCGACGGCGACGACAAACATCTCCGGCCTTGGGATTCCGGCAGATGGGCAGAAGTCCATCAGCGAGCTCCTGTCCTTCTACGACAGCGCCATCAACAGGACCAACGACGGCCATGGCTTCCTCGGACAAGCTCTGGTTTCAGGCCCCGCCGCCCCCGCCTCCATCTTCGGGGCGCAGAACAATCGCGGCGCCGGGTTGCCGCCACCGGCCTTCTTCAGGGAAGAGGTCTCCGGCGGCGGGTTTCAACAGGGATTCGGCGTCCCCCAGAGACCTAGCCCGGCCAACGAGGACTTCATCAGATTCAGCTCTTTCGGCTTCTCCGGACTAGACTGCGGAGACGGGCTCCCTAGGGTTTCCGGGAACCCCATGGGGAAGATGGAAGGATCCAACTGGCGCTTCTGAGGTGCGATCGGATCTAGGGTTTCCCCCTCGATTATCACGGTCGCCCTGTAAATTAGAACAGGTTGAAGATCTCGGGAATATGTTTAGGTAATTCTTACTGGGTATTAGCTGACATGATGCTGGTTTTCTTCCATTCTTCCGATGGATTTGAGCATTTTTCTAGGGTTCTTTGCCCCTCAATAAATAATCCTGGGTTTCATCTTATGATGTAAGATCGTCGAACCAATCTAAAGCTTGGTTCTTCCTGACAGACGCGATCAAAAGATTGAATCTTTGTAGTGTAATTGTATCAAGTTAGCGTGAAAAAAATGTTCTTCGCGGTTTTAGTGTTCATCCACTCTGTCCAAGTCCGGGCGATCGACGCGAGCCGCCATGCCGCCATCTTCGCGACGTGTGTGGGATCACTTGATCGATCTAATCCGGTTGACCAGTGGCGCTCGGGATTGGCCGGTCAACCTACGGTCCCCGCGGTCAACGAGTAGAAATGCTACGCAGATCATGACCCCGTCGGCGGCCGCAGATCCAGCGCGCGGACCCCGACGTGGTTGTCCGAGAGAGAGACAGCGACTTTGGCTTAGTGGGGCCACGTCAGACGTTGACGGGCCCACTGGGCCCGAGGACGAGAGCTGACCATTGTGGATAAGTAGACGACTCCCCTTGTTTGTCTCCTCTCCTATTAGGGGAGATGCGTGGTTATCCAATAATCCTGTGGATTCTACGGCTGGGGGCCCACGTGTCTTCTCGTAGGGGGGGCCCCCGTGGGCCCAGCATGTCGGACAACCCACGAGCTGAAACCTCTCCAGCCGCCGGTTTGACCGGTCGCAGGTCCTCCAGCCCACTGGGCCGTTAAGAGACCAACTCTCACTCTCTCTCTCTCTATGTCTCTCTTCTTTCTCTCTCTATCTCTCTATGGTATCCTTGTCGCATTGAAGGGGTCTCTAATGGCAGAGAGCTCGGGCTGGGTAGACAGTGAAATACGTGAGCTGTTCATGTAGAAACTAACGGCCACCCCCCAACTGCAAGGGTCTATCTCTCTCTCTCTCTCTATGTCTATCTGATTTCTCTCTCTATCTCTAGCCCACTATTATCTCTCTAGACGGGGGGGGGGGCTTGGGAGAGGGGAATTGATGAGAGGGAGGGAAGAGGGATCGGCTAACTGTGCAATTAAGTGCGGTCGGAGGCGATGGCGTGGGAAGGAGGATGGGCTGGGGGTGGGCCCGGCGACCCAATTTGGCCGCCCAATAATTGGCGGCCCAAGTCCGGGACTCCCGGGAGGGGAGGGCGCCGCCACGCGAAAAGTCAAAGGGGATAGGGTCGATGCTAGAGACGCGGAGATAAAGAAGATTGAAACTCTGGGCCTTGCGGAGGAATTTATGCCAACCACACCAGCCGCATGCAGAGAAAAGAAGAGAGAGAGAGAGCGCGTGATCGGCGGGGGGCGATGGTCTTGAGAGTTACACGACTCCCCGGTCGTCGCCACACGTAGGATGGTTACGTCGACGGTAGTTGGGGTTGACACAGAGAGAGACAGACGCAGAGAGAGAGAGAGCCGGGGGGGGGGGTGCAGCAGCGCGTGTCCGGGGGCGATGGGGGCTGGTCGTGCAGGTTACACGACACCCGGGTCGTCGTCACTCGCGAGATGGTTATGCCGACGGTAGTTGGGTTGGGGACGCGGAGAGAGACAGACGCATAGAGAGAGAGAGAGAGAGAGAGAGAGAGAGAGAGAAGAGGGGGGCAGCAACGCATGATCAGGGGAGATGGGGGCTGGTCTTGCGGGTTACACGACTCCTCCGCCGCCACCACTCATAAGATGAACATGTCGACGGTAGTTGGGTTAAGACAGATAGATAGATAGGTAGATAGATAGATAGATAGATAGATAGATAGATAGATAGAGAGAGAGAGAGAGAGAGAGAGAAACCGATTCAGACCCAAGAGTAAGATTGTCATGTACAGCAGTTGGGTTGAGAGAGAGAGAGAGAGAGAGAGAGAACCAATTCAGGCCCAAGAGTAAGATTGTCATGTAACAGCAGTTGGGTTGACAGAGAGAGAGGGGAGAGAAAGAGAGAGAGAGAGGGGGAGAGAGAGAGAACCAATTCAGGCCCAAGAGTAAGATTTTCATGTAACAGCAGTTGGGTTGACAGAGAGAGAGGGAGAGAGAGAGAGAGAGAGAGAGAGAGAGAGAGAGAGAGAGAGCCAATACAGGCCCAAGAGTAAGAGGATCCGAAAAGTAGAACTGCACTCGTAAATTCTATCTATTTTTGGTTCTCTAAATTGCTCCCATCTGCCATGCCCGGCCTAAGCGAAATTCCGGAGCTATTCCTCGATAATGGGAAAAATTGGGCCGGTATCGGGCTTTTTCCTTGAGCTTCGGCCCAGGCTGGCCCATTCCACGGCAAGATAAAAATTACCCAAAATAGACCACAAAATGTTCGAGGGGAATCATATATCTAAGGCATATAATGGGCTGATTTAGGCCATATTTGGGCACTCATTGACATAGGCCCAATGGGCCTATTCGGGCTGAAAAGCCCAACCTAGGTTGGGCCAATGGAGATACTCTTTTGGAGTCCTCCCCCAGCAAGGCCACACCGGCCGGTCAACCCCCGCCTTGACTGTACCTCTCTCTCTCTCTCTCTCTCTCTCTCTCTCTCTCCAAAATGTTAGGTAGTGGAGTTTTTAGTTTCTGTATCCCCCATCTCTCTCCCGGCTTCCTCTTCCTCTGGAGCTGAGGCAGTCAACCAGCGGCCATCTCCTGCAAAGGTGTACTTCCAACGGCTAACCCCTCCCTCTCTCTCTCTCTCTCGCTCTTTCTCTCTCTCTATCTTGCTGTCTCTGTCTCGAAGTGTTTCTTTGTGGACAGTGATCGAATCTTCTGCGGCTAATAGTCTCTGGTTCATCCGATCCATCTGTATTGCTGCCTCCCATATAATTGAAAGATATTATGGAGTAATTGATGCCGCAGTAATTCATTTATAATTCTGGACAGGAAATAATTCTTTCAATCATACCACAATGATCGCATACTTGGAGGAATAAACTGAGTCACGCCATTAATATTCATGAGCCTATTTTTAGTCCCCAGAAGAAATAAAAGAAATATTTTTCTCTGCTTGTTCCAGTAAATTAACACGGAAAATCTCTTCAGACTCATAGGTTTTATGCTGAATTTGTACATTTTTTCTTTACTTAGAAGTGGAATCCACAAAAAATCACAAGAAAATTGAAATAAGTTTAGATTAGTAGCAACCAGAGAGTATTTCCAATATTCTGATGATCTTCAGCTTAACCAGGGAGTCCCGTTGACCTTTGAAGTATGTCTTCAAACAAATCCAGGCCAACTGCTCGTCAGAGAGTGTTGTCAACTGATGAACAGCGGATGAAGGTAATGCAGCAACTTGGTCTCTTTTTTATGGTCATTAGGCTCTGCATCCGTGAAAATGCTCCGCACTTCTTATGAAAACTTCATGATCTTGAAAAATCTTGCAAGAACCTCGAAAAAAAAAATTATGTTCATAAACCGTTGACTGGGTGCAAGACATTATGGGATGCTAATTTTGTAGTGAAATCCTATGCGGGCGTTGACCATGTCTAAACCTGAACAAATGGCCAATTTACAGCTACTAATCATAGTTTTTCTCATGCTTTATCAACATCCGATATTGATTTTCTTCATTATATTCAGATCGACGAGGTTCGAAAGCTTGTGGGGTCCTTATCCACTATGCTGCCTAGTTCATGCTCAGACGCTTCCATTTCAAGATACCTCACTGCAAAGAATTGGAGCGTCAAAAAGGCTAGTAAAATGATGAGAGAAGCTCTCGAATGGAGACTCAAGTACAAGCCCGAAGCAATTCGCTGGGTATGATCTTTCTTCATGTTTTTTTCCTCTGAATGCGAATCAACAAATGAACAAGAAAAAGACATTTGGAGGGAAAAATGAAACAGTTCTTCATAGAATCATCTAAAATACAATGAAAGTTTATAATATCAGATGTGAATTTTACCTTATTCAAAGATAATTCAGGTTATCTACCTTGAATCAACAATATATTTGCCGTGTTAATTCCATATCTTCTGCAGTCTGATGTCAATCCCTTCAAAATCAGCTCTTCAGAAGGCAAAAAAAAATATTTTCTCTTGTATCCATCAAAGATGAGGGAAGAAACTCTTAAGCAATCCAATCGTAATCACTCGGCCTAACCAAACCAAAATATTTACCTTCAGATTCTTCGTTCTGAGGTCACCGTTTCCTCTGTGACTGCCAGGAAGAGATTGCTGACGAGGCCAAGACTGGGAAGATCTACAGGGCCAAGTACTTAGACAAGCTCGGAAGGCCCGTTCTGGTCATGAAGCCTGGGCTACAGGTAACAACATCAAGTCACAAGCATCAAAAATTAATAAGCGCCTTCACAGCTTACACTTGTCTAAGAACTGGTCATTCTTCTCAGAACACAAGCTCGACCAAGGGGCAGATCAGGTACTGGATCTACTGCATGGAGAATTGCATCTTAAATTTGCCAAAAAACCAGGAGCAGATGGTGTGGCTGATCGATTTCCAAGGCTGGAACAGGGGAAGTGCCTCGATTAATGTCACAAGAGAGACAGCTCACGTGTTGCAGGACTACTACCCCGAGATATTGGGATTAGCAATCCTCTACAATCCTCCGAAGATATTCGAGCCATTTCGGAAGGTGACATTGCTGAAATACTTTACCTTTGTGAAGATCCCGCTTGGAAATTATAATAAACTTGGTTGAATCCTTGTGATGATTCATGGGTGCAGCTTGTGAGGCCCTTCCTGGAGCCAGAGACGTATCAGAAGGTGAAGTTTATTTACTCCGATGACCCAGATAGCCAGAAGATGATGGAGGAGTTATTTGATCTGGATCAACTGGAATCTGCGTTTGGAGGGCGCAATCCAATTGAGTTTGACTATAATGAGTTCCAAGAGAGAATGAAAAAGGATGAAATGAAATTCTCTGCTCCCATGTCCCCTGGAAATTTGCAACTCACTGAAGAAAAAGATGCTGTGATGGTCACCCAGGCCTCAGAGCTGTCAGAGCCCATTCTCCAGCCAGAAGAAGAAGCTCAGTCAGATGCATCCGATGAAGCTCCTTCATCCATTGAGGATTCTTCCCCAGAACCAGAAGCCACGGCCAAGCTTGCTGAAGACCATTTGGCATGCCAGGTCGTCTGCAAAGGCGGTCTAGTCTCTGTCCCAGATGAACAAGCTCTAGCTGTTCAGATGAAATGAATCAACTGGGAGCCTTTGTCTGCATACAAAACAGCTGGCCTTTTGAGGAGTTCTGGTCAGAGAAAATGGAAGACAATTTCTGCGGTGACATAAAAGAGAAACTGACGCAGTCTCAAGGATCATTTTGATGTCTAAATGTTCATTACTCTCTTTCATCTAGATGCGGTGTGTCTTACTTACTATGCTTCCAGTTCTGTTGCCTGTAAAAGAGAATAAGCTGTTTCCGTAGTCCTTAACCATAGAACTCAGAATTTAGCTCCAAGCAGCCCTTTTTTTGCTTACGATTAGTGCATAATCATCTTGTACTCTGAAGAAAATGCGGAGAATCGTCTTCTGCCCCTAAGATTGATGGTCTGCCAAGTTAACAAAAAAGTTATCATATCTTGTCATCTTAGTAGGGCTAGATCATTTCGAACACTTACAATGGGAACTAGGAAAATATCCTCACGACAAGTCAATTCCCAGAGCAGCTGGCTGAACTTATTTTGGCTATGCATTAGATCTTTCAATGGTCCCCGATTTAATATCCAACCCCAGTTGGTGGCCACGATCCACTCCACACACAGCTCGCTGGAGATAAGAGCTTTCTCGTGGCATTGTGATCTCCAGTAGGCAATCCTGCTGAACAGCTCGTGCACTGTGCAAACATGCTGTGGGACAGGTTGGGCTAACATACCAGAGGCAGGTTCTCAGAATCCACCAACAAGGCCTCTCTAATGGCTTTCTCATTTGGACGTCCATGAAGACATTACTGCGGTAAATATAAAGATACAACATTAAATACAATTTTTTTCAGAATACCAGCTACTGAATGTCGTCCTATCGTTTATAAATAGGAATATACAATTTTAAACCCAACGATTCGGTAATTAAAATATCCAAACAATGAAAGTAAAACCCGATTAAACCTAGATTTCGCTCTAATCTCATAACTATGCATATCTATTGTTCAGACAGCAATACCCGGGTAATTTTGTGTAGCTAATAAGTTGGCTTGCTGGTGGATGACCGGAAAGACAGAATCTCTCCATCGTTTCTGCTAAACACGAGAACATATTTCCACATGCCAGGTTTACAGTCGTCCACTTCTACCTGCATTTCTTCATAAATGGAAACAATCTTACCTGTAGATTAGCTAATTTTTAATCCCCATTATGAGATAGAGAAACGATTATCGCATTTCATGAGGTTGGAAAGTTCGTTCCATTCTGAGAATCAGCGGCAAAATAAACTTCTTTGCGCAAAGGTTTAAAACATGAATACGAGTCATGCTGTACAAACTGAATTGGGAATGTATTGGCAGACACGGGAACTGCATACGTTTAATCGGTCAGAACTTTACAAATAAATCAACACTGAGTGAAAAGTTTTCTGTTGACTGGAATGTTGGAGACATGCCATATGCTTACAGCAAAAAATGACCTTGTTCAATACTTTTCACTTCCATAACTGATGGATACTTCTGTCTCGATACAAATGTACAAAGCTTGCTAAAATTAGGAATTCAATCTGAAGAAAAATATACCATATCTTTATAAATTTATATTTTCATTCAGATCTTGTTTGGTAGACATGATGCCATGCATTGTGAAACTTGGTGTGAATCATGTCCTGCCTGTGCATAGATCGTGTTAAGAGACGTTTATCTTTCAAAAGGACATCACAACACGTAAAGGGAAAATTTGTCCCATCTTTTTCATTGGATGGAGCTACCAGATCTTCAGCTAGTTTACCTGAATCATTCACGAGGCTGATGGATTGTCAGAATCATGTTGTTTCCATTGTATGCCACAAGTATGGTATATTATAAGAAGAACAAAAATTCTGATAACATCTGAAAATATCAATTCACTGTGTGTAGATCACATCAAATGATTCCATTTTCTTTCAGCACATGGGACCTATATTCATTAAACAAAGAACTAGTATGGATCGGAGAGTGATCAGTTACAACATCACCAACTGGCTGGATATACCAACCACAAATGGCTCCATCAACAACCGGGTAAGAAAATAGAAAATGATCCCAAGGGTGATGGAGATTGGAAGAGCGGGCAAAGCCTGGCGGCAAACTGAGAGCAGAATAAGTGTGCACCCAAGCCCCGATATGATCGCCAAATAGCACGCATACACAGTCATCAGATCATACATTGCGGCTCGTCCCACAAGCACACTGTAGAAAACGAAATCACCCAGACCCAGTTTGATACCTCGAGTCGTCTCCAGCATCTCATTGTGGGCCGAAGAGTCACCTATTTCTGTGCTCCCGATCTGTTGCCTGTCACGACTCCCCACCAGCGGTGATCTCTCCTCCTCGAGTTGTTCAATTTCCACAGTCGAACTCCTCACGGATGAGTTCTCAACAATCTCTGCTTCCAGATTGACAATCTCGATGGCCGAAGCGCGGGGCGGGTGGGATGCAGGTTGAAGCTCGAGGGAACCTGTGACGGGCCTGGTGGAAACATTAGGTCGCGCCTCGTAGACGAGAGCGGGGAGCTCCTCATCCCTGCTTGAAGCCAGCTCCACCAGGAGCTTGAGCGGCCCTCCGGGGGCAAGCACGGCGATCAGATCATACACTGCGAGCGCCATCAGAAGCGTCCATGTCGTCCATTCGGGGAGCTTCGTGAACCAAGCTGCGACTATGATGCCGAGGGCAACCATGTAGGCCTGCCTCAGAAGGATCGGCACGCTAACAGAGAATACCGACAGAACCCCCACTATCGAGAAATTAAAGATGAAAATGGCGCAGGTGAAGGCGTCGAGAGGCAGGGAGAAGCGCTGGACAAAGGAGAGCAGAATGGATCCCCCCATGAAGCCGAGAACGAAGAAGGCGGAGAAGCGCATGTAGTTCTTGAGGAAGTTTGTGCAATTGTAGTAGTAGAGCAGGAGGAGAAGGAATGTTACGGCGGCGATTAGCAGCACGAAGACGGCGGCATTCATGAGGGCTCCCTCGAGCTTCTGAGACGGAGAATCGGCCGGCGACTCCTGGTACACCAACGTTGCCGCGGTCGTCACGGCGGGGGCAGCTGCAGCGAGATCGCTGGGCGGGGCTAGAGAATAGACGAGGAGGACCACGAGTAGCATGCAGATGGACACCGGCGACATCACGCCGATGATGTCGGTGCCGAGGGAGTCGAGGATGCTGGACTCCATGGCCGCCGCCGGATCGGGATGTCTTGGCGGCGGCGCCACCAGAGAGAGAGAGAGAGAGAGAGAGAGAAAGAGGCGTGGAACAGCCGAGGGAGAAATAAATAGGAGGAGGGAGGGCCATTTGATCTATCAAAAGTCCACGGATCTAACGGTTGTAATTGGTGGACTTTGTCATATCAGACTTGGGGGTAGGTAATTTGCCGCTCAGTTCGAGGAGTGAGCGGGAAGCGATTGCAGAGGGAGAGAGGGAGAGAGGGAGAGAGATGGTGGTGCTTTTGAAATCCACCTGCGGGTTCTCTTTTCCTTGGATTCCATGTTCATTTCGATCCGATCGCGCTGCGCAGTTCTGCTGGTAGGAATTTCTCTCCGGGTTCAGTGCAGACCTTGTTCGGCCGTGTTGCCGATTTCTTCCCTCTTCTTGGACCGCTGGTCTGCCCCCGTTACCCTTCGTCCACTTGGATTCCTGCTTCTTTCCATCGTTAGCGTGATCTAAGCATCGAGGTTGGATAGGCAGGCTGGGTCTTGCTGCCCCGTGGCTGAACTTCCTCTGACCATGCTACCTCTTCGTCATGAGCCTGCTTCTCTTTCGAGTTCGATGGGGACATTGGAGTTTGGCATTTACATCAATGGGCTTTTGCAGAGTAAATCGAACTCTGTATGCTCTCTGCCAAATAATTTATGCCATCTGAATCACTGAGGAAGAATCACGCTGTCTGGCATTCGTATCACTGGATAATCATTGTACGGTTAATCGTCGAACAACTGTTTCACTTGTCATAGAATCCCCAAATCGCTTGTCTTGGAGATCACAAGTTGACAAAAGGTAGAAGGCATAACCTATCTTATAGGCCATGTGAACATTGCGGTGTATATTTTTTTTCATTATTTCTTTTACCACATGTAATTTGGGTTATTTTATGCTCATTGTGATGTATATCTTTAAGCAATGTTTATAATTCACACTTATCAGTCTTCTTCGTGTTTCCTAGTTGTCTGAAACATAGAATTGAAACTTTGAGTGTTCGATATAACCTGAGCTAAATCCTTTTACGTAATCCAGAAAGCACAAACGATTGGAGCGATAATTTCTAGGCACCAAAAATGTAGCATGTCTGCTATTGTCTGAACAAAACTTGAGCGATGTGACCTTCCTTGGCCAGCAACTGAAGCCAAATCTCAGTTTCCTTTGTCTCTGCGGTGAAGGTACCTGTCAGCTTCTCTACTTGAAAGGTTATTATATTTATCTTCCTCCAAATCGTCTAAAACATTTTCCTGCTGTTTTGTCTAGTAACGTTCACCCTCAGTTCCTTAGGAATTTTTTTCGGCTCACCACTCCAATTTATCAACCCCATCTCAGTGTTATACCATGTCAGGTGAATGACGCAAATCAACTAATTTAGGGCTAAAATCATCCTGAATCCGTTGATTGTGGATGGATTTTCAAACCAGCCTAGCTCTTGAATGACCGGTCAGATTGGGTTCGAAATGGTTTGGAGTTGCATATTCAGAGAACTCAACCCCTGATCCTTATCTGGAGGAGATTAGCCCTCCTGATTCATCCTAACCCAATTCTGGGCTCTGTTGATTGGGCAGAACGACGATTTTAACATACCTATAATTTATGATGGTTAATATCATATTTCCCATCCCAACCAACTATTAGAAGCACATATTTGATGAGGGCGTTCAAAACCTTTTATTCATTTTAGTGGCTAACCTGCATTAGGCATCTACACGATCACCTTTGAAAAGAATGTGTATTTATCGTGATTGTTCCATTGATCTTGATTTTAGAAAGACACAGAAAATTTATAAAAAGAAATATTATGTCTGCAGTCTCGCAACGAGAGAGGAAGATGCGACTGTAGGGTGATGGCCGCTAATATCAGGCACCCAAATCACAGAAAAGCCTTTGGCGGAGGGCTGAAGGTCGATTCTTGAAGTTGAATAATATGATTAGACAGACTCAGTAACGAGGTTCTTGTCCAGCTGATGTGCGGCTGATGGATCATCTGAATACGTTTTATCAAAATACCAGGTTGAGATGCCCTTTAAAAAGTCCCCACATTAGGAGTGCATCAAACTGGAAAAGATAAAACTTATCTTATGCTTCAACTGCCATGAGATGCCGGTTGCCATTTATTGGAACAGTTGTCTTGTCCCATCTTCGCAGATGCCTGGTTTATTGTGTGCAGTTGCTGACCTGGAATTTCAGTTTTTCATTTCTGATGGTGCCACAAAGGATCAAAAGATCAAGCCCTTTCTGTCTCATAATTTGCAGCCGCACCAAGCAATGCAACCACCTTATTAATTATTCCATCCATGTTCCTGGTGCATTGCCCATTTTTGGTAAAATTATAGTCGTCAGAATGGATGCCTTATCGCTTCTGGATTATGGCCTATTCATGTTCAGATATTCGGAGAAACAAAAATTCTACCATACGTTTTCATTGTGTAAACTCGACTGTTAGAACAAGGTTGCTGTGCCCACCAGTGCTCACAGTTTGGTTTTTAGATCAAACCCAGTCAGAGTTCAGGGTCATCCGACGTTGACCGTTTGATGATTGACTGAAGTAATAGGCCTAGATATATGCCCCTTAATGATTTTTCGGCTGAAAAGTTCTTTTTCTTCTGCTTGGAGGCGATTGTAGTACTTTTTCCAGGCTTCCTGCTTTTGGGAAATCCCAAGAACATTCATTGTTCCAGCCTGTACCCTTTTTATGAAACCTGCTGCCGATGAACGAAGTCGAAGATCCTGCAGTGCTGGGTTTAAACATATCCAGAAACATTTTCTGCTCGTTGAGCTTTTCTCAGTTAGATTATACAGTCACAGTTTCGTTGACTTTTTCTGCGATTATAGAACGAAAGATATCTTCGTACTGATGAGGATAATGATGGAGTTTATATACTGGTGAACAAAAGAAAATACTGATCATATCTGGAAAGGTTCTATACGGATGAATTCCTGCAAACCCAGGCTCACGACGGAGTGGGAGCACTCGCCGGGGAAGACGGCGGGGGCGCCGGGTTCGAGCGCTCTGCGGACAGCCTCTCCGCCACGCTTTTAGAGGGGCAACAGGCCCAGCTGCCGCAACCTCTGTTGGAGAGGTGGCTGCTGGAGGAGACGGCAGCGAAGCAGGTGGAGGACCTAATGGAGATCTCCCCCGACGCTTAGCCGATCCCCCCCCTGTTCAGTAGCAGACGGAAGATGAAGAAGAAGAAGAAGAAGAAGAAGATCACAGCCCACGAATAAACAATGGTGAAATCTGTTCATGATTCACGAATTCTGCCCTCTACGTGTGTTCTTCTTCCCTTCATCGTGGTCAAGAGTTTATAGTGATTTGGCCGTGTCTTTCTGACGATGATCGTCGATGCGATCATCTTTATGTACAGTTCATGTACAGTTCATGTACAGTTAAGGGAGAGAGAGAGAGAGAGAGAGAGAGAGGAGCTCTGATGGTCAGTGTACCCAGTCGCCATTAATGAGTCTGTGGTCTTCTTGAGCTCCCCTTTTTTTCTTTTTCCGCGTCTTCCTCTGAAAACGTGCGGTGCAGCAGCAGGTTTATTCGATGATGCTCAGGGGATGTCACTGGGCTGGGCCAGGCCCAAGTTGACCGTTTCTTTATAAGACTGGACTCAAAGGCTAGGGATGTATGGTCACGGTCATTGGCCGGCTGAGCGGACCAGACAGTGACCACCGGCACCGAAAAAGGGGTGACCGGACCAACGGTTCAGTCACGGTCTTCAGACCGGTAATTGGTCGTGATCGGACTCTCTCTCTCTCTCTCTCTCTCTCTCTCTCTCTCTCTCTCCTCGCTACTACGTCGTTGAAAATCCTCAAGCGATATCACAAAGTAACTCACTCACTTACTTATTATTATGTATTCTGATTTAAATATAGTATTTAATTACTAAAAAATTAAATAAATAAAACATTGTTTTAATATTTTTTTACTATATATACTATTTTTTATACTTTTAATTGACTAAACGATATATATATTGATTTAATTAAAACATAATATATCGGGTTAAGGTAAGAGCCTGACATGACCTCACTTGAGACCAAAGACTTGACTATGACCATGACTATAGATCTTTACTCAAGGCTTTTATGTCATTCATATGCAATAATAAAAAATTTATAAAATGGTTATTCGTGCCTAAGCTTGTGAGGATTTCTCAATTTTATATGAGATGATATTCCAAATATTATACCTCCACATTTTACTATTATTATTCACTTACATAATTTTTTCCTTTTTATTTCTATGATAAACTTAAAGAGGGATCAATTTCCTCAAGTATTGTTGACATGGAGAATTTATTTGTCTTAATTGAAAAATACCATCCGAGTATGATCTTTCCCATGGGTCCTAAGAGATCACACTATTTCATAGTATGATAAAATGAAGTAGGATAATTAATATGATAAGTATGTACTGATTCTTTTGTCGATATAAGGAATATTTTTGCAAAATGGCATCCAATTGGGAAGTAACAATGAAACTTGTGTGTATGGTAGCTATTCAACCAAATCAAAAAAGATATAGCATAAGATTTAAACCTATTATTTGAAATAAATAGGATATATTAAATCAGTATATATTCAGGGCCAAGCCTAACTCTGTGCCCCTGGACACCCCTATATTGATACATACAGCCCCAGTGAAAACAATTTCATTAGCTATGTAGGAATCTTCTATAGTTATTTTACTTACTTGTGACATACTTAAAATTTTAAAAATAATTAAAGTATGATATTTCATAATGATAGAAATGTGAAGAATTAAATAAATAATGTATATATATATATATATTCATCTAAGGAAAAAAATTTGCGACATAACTAGGTATGGTATATGTATATCATGATTTTGGAGGTAAATCTGAAAAAAAGAAATATCTTTGGACGAATGTGAAAAAACATTGTTTGGTCAAAAGCAATTCATGCTCATCGAGTTTGCATATATGGAATTTTATAAAAATAAAAAATATATTTTTAAAATGGAAAACATGATCTTCCACTGATCCACTCCTTAAATGGCACTAAGTCGGACGTAAACGCTCTATTCTCCAGGGTCCAGAAGAAAGGATATTATAAAAAATTTAATGTACTTTTGGTATAAAGATAACTGCACAACTTTAAGTGTATCTTTACAATATGTTACCTCTTCCATTCGATAACGTCTCTCTCTCTCTCTCTCTCTCTCTCTCTCTCTCTCTCTCCCCTATCGTGAAGCCATAATCCTCGCGACGAAAGCCCTCCTAAAACCCTCTCCCTGAGCACTGAGATGGTTGCTAATGCTCTTATTCCAGTAGTATCACTTCCTCCTCATCAGCTTATTCACTCCAGAATTCCTTCCGTCGCTCTCCGTGTTGTTTCCATCAATGGTAGTGGGTCAGCGCGCGCCTGGCGGACCCCCAATTTCTCCGCCAGGGTGGTCCATCCGTGCAGTAGGGAAGCGCTTGAAGCCGTCAACATTGCGGAAGACGTCACCCAGGTCTGTGTAGTTGTGAAGTTTTAGCTCCATCGCTCTAGTTTGTCACTCACCCTCGCTTTGTATGTGGTGCCCTGCCCGTGGGGATGGATGCTTTGTGGGTTGCATGGTGCCAAGCCTACTTTCGAAGAGTGATAAATTCTCTTTAAGCGAGTCGATTAGTGTCTAATGTAAAATATCTTGATGGAATTAAGGTCTGAGCAGTGAGCAAGCCAGCCGTGTTTTTCAATTGTCATAAGGCTGTAATTATGTCAATGAATCTTTGTATTTTCCTAGTTGAAGAATGCAGCGACATTTTTTTTAGATGCGTCGGAGAGATTAAGGAAAAAGCGACAAACTTCAATTTGGATATATTTTGCCCTCTGTTCACGGAAATCTGTTATCTCCGGTTGAAACCCTCGCGTGGAATGGAGGGATAGTGCTTAAGAACTGAGCTTATTTATCCCATAAGTTGCTGCATTGATGTTTATGGTGGATTTCAATGCATTGATGATGATACCTTTCTAGATGCCGGCAATACACTGGCCTGATGATACCTTCCTCGCTCTCATCCCTTGCGTCACTGGAAGTTATATTGTTCGTTTTTTGCTGTAACTCTAGCCATCATCATTGTCCTGGTGGTTGATTGACAGAATTTATTTTTTTTCTTTGCCTCCCTTGACCATAAGTCATAGTGGGGGGACGCTGTAGACTCACCGTGCTATGTTTCTATCATCAGTTTCATTTTCATTTGCTCAGTTCCCAGGCATATGTTCTTAAATTTTTTTCACGCATAGTCCTCATGTTTACATCACATGAACATAGAAGGTAACCCTTTATAATACATTTTCTTGTTTGCATGAAAAAAAATACTGTGACTGTGCTGAGTAGAAAATACGAGGTTTATATCCTCTGCTGATGTTCCTATGTTTATTTGATTCCTGGCAGTTGATTGGGAGTACACCGATGGTATATCTTAACAAGGTTGTAGATGGTTGTGTGGCTAACATAGCTGCAAAGTTGGAATCTATGGAACCTTGCAGAAGTGTGAAGGATAGGTGAATTTCTTTCATCCTTATGATCATGTGTCATTTTTACATGAACGTGTTCATTTACTGTTTCACCATATCTGTGACAGGATCGGATGTAGCATGATATCTGAAGCTGAAGAGAGTGGAGCTATCATTCCTGGGAAGGTTAGACTTTCTCCCCTATTAAAGTTCTAGTTTCTATGCCCTTTTGGAGATCCTATCATGTACAATCTTGCAGTCTGATGCAGAGCATTTTAGTAGAGCCAACTAGTGGAAATACTGGAGTTGGTATTGCTTTTGTGGCAGCAGCCAAGGGATACAGGCTCATTGTTACCATGCCTGCTTCTATAAACCTCGAAAGACGTATTCTACTTAGAGCGTTGGGTGCAGAGATTGTTTTGACAGATCCCGCAAAAGGGTTAAAGGGTGCTGTTGATAAGGCATGTGAGATAGTTAGTAAGACACCAAATGCGTACATGTTTCAGCAGTTTGACAATCCAGCTAACACAAAGGTTTTTTTTTTTTTTTTCCCTCGTACTTTATATGGATTTTCATGTTCTTCTTATCCATTTGTTTATATGTCTAATTTGAAACAATTACAGATCCACTTCGAAACCACAGGCCCAGAAATCTGGGAGGATACCATAGGAGGTGTTGACATATTCGTCGCAGGAATAGGAACAGGTGGTACTATCACGGGCACAGGGCGCTATCTCAAGATGATGAATGAAGATATCAAGGTCTGAACATTAAAATTATCCCATGTTAAATTTTATATGTGGAGGTTGACAATATATGGTAATCTTGTTTCAAGTATTCCTTTCATTGTTCCATTATTATACTGCTGTGTCACGTCACCTTATTTTTTTTTAAAACATATGTTATATTTTAATTTGATCAGCTTTGGAAATTAGAACTGCAGTCTTTTTCATGGATCAGTGTTCAGTGAAATTATAACTTCGATGGATTGTGTCTAAAAATGAAATTATTGAAAACATAAAGATAAGTCATGCAACTTAAAACTATGACTAGTTTCTCTCCTAATGGCCTCTCATAATTTTTTGTGGACATTGTTATTTTAATGATATTCATAATACATTAATTCAAATTAATACATTACCTTCTATCATTGCTGCTTTTTTAGGTGATTGGTGTAGAACCTGCTGACAGAAGTATTATCTCTGGTGAAAATCCAGGTTGGAAATAATTCTTTTTTCTGCTTGAGCACCACCTGAAGCAGGTGTTTTTATTTGTCAGTACTCAAATTCGTTGACTACTTCTTACAGGCTATATACCAAGCATTTTGGATGTTAAACTACTCGACGAGGTTATAAAGGTTTGAATGCTCTTTCATTTCTGTTTTTCCCTAAACCACGGGATTAAAATAATCTATTCATGTACATCAGTTAAAAGTTGATGTTTTTATGATCTTTTTGCACACTTATTTCTCAAGTTTTAACTTTAACATCTTAAAATAATTTCTGACTCCTTAGATTAGAGATTCCTTTTCATCTACGTGGACTGGGATCTTTCTTTTGATAATTTGATTTGACAATATGACTCAACTTCCCCATAACATAAATAGGTGTTGCTTATTACCCATCCCTGTGGCTGAATTCACACAAGATAAACAAGTGAAGGTAGGGCTTGATAAGGGTATTTTCATTTCTATGTTCAGGGAGGAAACCATATTATCTTTGCTGTTGTAGGTTGGTGAATCCGCTTGTATTTAGAGTGAGATTTTATTATATGTGAATGGTAGTTCGTTCCCATTTTATTTGACATCACCAACGTGGGAGGGATCAAAAAGACGGGATGGAGATAAGCTAGTTTCAGTGGGATACTACTGAGATTCTTAGCTCATTGAATATCATTCCTCGATGAAGTTTTGTATACTTTTTCTTGAAAATCTGTTGATGTTGACGTTACTTTCAATGGTTCGACATTTATGAAGAAATTCGTGATCTCTGTTATAGTTAGACTTTGACTGCGTGATGCTAATATTCTGAAACTATTCCACAATTAGATTAGCACCGATGAAGCAGTTGAAATGGCGAGGACATTGGCTTTGAAGGAAGGCTTGCTGGTAAGCTTCCGGGCAGATGTGTTCTAGAGAAAAAATGCTGGTGTGATCCAGATTATCATATTCTTCCTAAGTTTAGGTGGAATATTAATAAGATTGTACAATCTTTTCAATGTATGCAGGTTGGCATCTCATCAGGCGCTGCTGCGGCTGCTGCTGTCCACGTGGCTAGGAGACCCGAAAATGCTGGGAAGCTCATTGTGGTGAGATTGTGTTCAATTTCTTCGTTCTGGCTTTTGCATAGCTATTTAATCCATATTCAAAAACCCTTGGTCTGAAGAATTACACATTTTCTCTTCATAATCATGGGGTGCGGGATTGCCCAATCTGGATGATATGAGCACCAGCCCATTGGATTCTTTGATCACCCAGTCTTTAAATATCGTTTAATTCGGCCAATTTTGATCCCGATCAAGATCGAATTTTCCCAGTTCGTCTCTTGACCAGGGCATGTGGGATCAACTCATCAGCGTTGACCCACCTGATCTTTGGTTCCAACTTTAGTGCAATCTGACCTCATTAGACTAGGTTCTTGACAGTCCCTGTGGGTACGGACCATTTGTTCCCCTGCCCCGATCTGGATCAGCTAAATGGAGTTGACCCATCTGTAGATCTGGCCCAGAGTCAACGCAGTTCCTCATTACCCAGCCATGGGTGGAACCTTCGTCCGACCTGCTCAAACCGGACTCTTGATGGCATTTAAAGCTGAAGATCATCCCGTATGGCTGATCCAGGGTAGAATTTTTCTGCTTCTCTTCATGGCCACGGACGCAACTTACTGTGTTCATCCAGACTGGTGGGGCCTCGTGCGCTCTTCGGCTTCCCATAATCTTTCTCAGCTGCTTTCCTAGATCTTATGGCAGCCAGTTGCTGACGTCTCCATGGATGATCTTGCGGCAGGTCATCTTCCCGAGCTTCGGTGAAAGGTACATCTCCTCTGTTCTTTATGGCTCCATTCATGAAGAAGTCCAGAAGATGAGGCAGAAGTGAGACCAGCTTCATGAGCGCCCGCTGGGCTGATCTCGTGAGATCGAGAGATCAGGGAAGCTCGGGCTTCCGTTCAAGAAGAAGGATCCCAGCGGAGGTGCTGGAGAGGATCCGCTTTGTTTCTTCTGGCTTGGCTCAGGGCTTCTTTTCCCTCTCTAGAAAATTAATATGATGGATTATAATCCCGGGTAGTTCTTGTTAGGAAAATTTTCGGCTGTATTATTTTTTTGGGGGAGAATAATACCATGCAACTCCCCCCTCTCTCTCTCTCTAACGCCCTCTTAAAAAAATATTGTGGACTAATCCCGGGTAATTCTTGTTAGAAAATTTTCTGTTGTATCAATTTTTTTTTGGGGGGGAATAGTACCATGCAACTCCCTCTCTCTCTCTCTCTCTCTCTCTCGCTCTAACTCCCTCTTTAAAAAATCAATATGGACTAATCCGGGTAATTCCTGTTAGGGAATTTACTGTTGCATTAATTATTTTCTGGGGAATAATGCCATGCAACTCCTCTCTCTTTCTCTCTCTCTCTAATTCCCTCTTTAAAAAATTAATATGGACGAATCCCAGGTGTCTTGCTAGGGAAATTTTCTGTTGCATTAATTTTTTGGGGGGAATAATACCATGCAACTCTTCTCTCTCTCTCTCTCTCTCACACACACACACACACACACACACACACCTGGGTGCTCAGCGCCAGAGAATAGTAAGAGTGGGGTGGTGTGGGGATTCCAACGGAAGTGCCCTCGAGTCTTCTCCTTCCTGTTTATTGCCCCCTGAAAAAGTCAAAACCCGGTTCCCAGAGCTCCCAAGGGGCGGCCGGTTCTAATGAAAGAGTTAGAAGGAAGAGCTCCCAGTGACGGTGAGGTCCGACGGGCGAATTTGAGTGGGCCTAGAACTGGAACTGCATCTCCTTCGTGTAGCCGAGCTCGTCCAGGTGGGCCGCCATGGCCTTGTTCATCGGCGGAGGGCCGCATCTCAGGATCTGCAGCACCACCAGAGCCGAGCGCTTCAGCCGGAGAGTGGCCACCTTTAATGGCGGGCTAGGAAGCTCTCTTCACTATCTTTGGAGGGCTCACCTGGATGTCCTGGGCCGGAGGAGGGCAGTGAGCTTGGATCATCTCCTTGGACACGAACCCAACCCCGCCATTCCAGTTCTCAGGGGGCTGATCCGGAGGAGAGTCAGCAGTCAGAGTCAGGCAGAAAGAGAGAGAGAGAGAGAGAGAGAGAGAGAGACAGACAGACAGACAGACAGAGAGACAGACAGACAGACAGACCTGGTTCAAGACGTAGAAGACTTTGAAGCGGCCGGGGTAGATCTCAGAGAGGCCCTCCAGCTCTTCCTGCAGCAGGAAACGGGGATTATGTATTTTATATGGGTAATCGAACTCTGAAAATGTTGTGGAATGGTAAGTTTTTCGATGGGATAAATTATGGTGCGTATAAATTATGAACAGAATAAAGTTCTGGGAAGCCCAACCTTGAGAAGGATGTCATCGTATGTGACATTAGCGTAGATCAGATGGACCTTGGTGGCGTCCTTGGGGTTCTCCAGTATTGCCCTTGCGACCTGTTGAAGGCACACCGAGGAGGATCATGAGCCAATCAGCGGCGGTCAACGGGGCCAGATTAGGAAACATTGAGGCCAGCTGTGAGGGGGGTCTTCCAGGAAGCTGACTTGGAACATGGGGGTGATGCCAGATCCTCCGGCGATCATTCCGAATGCTCTGACTTGGCCGGGCTGGTACCTGAATCGCCCCTGAGAGCAGCAGCAAAGAGATGGAACGTCTAAGCAGATTTGCAATCATGAGCGGGTCAACCTTGGTTATCAGGGATCCAAACCATAGTAGGAAGAAAAAATAATGAACGGATTAATCATTCCAGTTTGACGGAAAAGAGGAATAAGTTTGCAAATTATTTAATATATTTGGTCATTCTTGCAAGAATGATTAGCAGGTTTTTCCTTGTTACAACAAAGAAAAACAACCAAATACCCCTGCCTTAAAAAGGAAAAAGATCAAGTGCAGAAAAAAAACCAGGAAACAAGCACATTAAAAAAAAATTGGCGCACATTTCTTTGAAGCCTTTATTGTGCTTGTCATTAAACAAAGCAGTTCCCATGGTGCTAGAAAAAAGAGAGCGGGGAAGAATTGAAAGAAAAGAAGAGGTAAAAAATCTAAAATCCATGAATGCATGCACAGATCAATAACTATTTACTGGTATTCCTATGATTACTAAGAAACAAACTAGAAGAATATGAGTAAGAATGTAGACATTTTTTTCTTTTTAAGTGTAGGTCTGCCCTTTCTTAAATGTTATATATCGGCCTATCCATTACCCAAGTAAGCTGTTCAAGAAGCCCGGTTCCTTTCTCTCTGATTTTTCCCCCATGATCAGTAACTTATATTGAAAAGCCCGCATACATCCATAATTCCACGCCAAAATTCAATATAAAAATCCCTAATGCTTTTTCATTTGCAGCATCTGAAGAGACTTTTTCAAATTTTCGTGAATAATTGATCAAGCTCAATAAAACATAATCTTGTCACCGGTGGGAGAAATCCGAGTCCTGAAAGGATATTAATCACCAATGAAAATAAATGCTAATTACCTTCGGTCCCTTCACAGACAAGTAATCGCCGACCTTCAACTCACGAAAATGATGAGACATTCTTCCTTGAGGATACATCTACATGCCCAGAGAAAAGAAACATTAGAACAAGAAGATGACTTGCACCAAAAAGATGAAGTTTTACTCAGAAAGTCAGGAGTTTTCTATCAGAATCTTGGTGCCAACATTGGCATACCTTTATAACAAGTTCAAAATGTCCAAGATCTGAATCCAGAGTAGTTGGCGTGTATGGTTTAATGACTTCTTCCCCGACGCTGTCTTTCCCCCTGCATCATTATAAAAAACATTCAGTGTTGCCAAAAGGACCCAGAATCAATATCAATTACATTGAGAATAAGGAAAACTCCACCTGCAACTAATATGTTGCCCAATTGGGAGGCCCAAAGAAGAAGTGGGAGTAGGAAGCGCAAATCTGAATTTGGCCACATTATGACTCAGTTGTTTTCGTTCCACGAGTTCAAAATCTCTGAAGTTCTCAGGGTCCAGGCAAGCTGTGCACACAGAGTTCAGCATAATTAACTGTCAAATGAGTGATTTGATAGATGCGGACTGATCCAAAACTTATTTAGCTAAAAACTATCTTTTCTGAGATCAAGACAGCTAATATTAAGATCCAAGAGAATCAAATGTTTCGTTTCAGAGACGAGAGAAATCCTCGACTGGAATAACTACAGAGAGTAAATCTCAATAGTAGAACAGATGCGCGAACAGGAAAACGATCTGAACTAGATCGATTACAGGCTCAATTTCCAGCGAGCATCATAGACAATTGAACATAAAAAGCTTCATATTAAACCCGCTGATGTTCAAGCAATCTGTTTGAAGAATAGGGCCAATGACGTACAGAGATCCAAAATGGACATGGTTAACAAATGGGGTAATACCATCCTTGGTAGAATCTCATGTAAGTCTACAAACAAGTAGCTTCATCTTCCGGGAGGGGCAAAACAGAAGGCTGGAAAATAGAAGGAGAGGCACCTTTGATTGATTTCGGGTGAACTGATTTACGAAAGCGAATACCAAAGCACTCAAATACAACACTATACAAGAAAAAGATACGAAGTAACTATACGGACGATAATAGCACTCGAAAATCCACTAAATTCCAAAAAAGCTTGGTGGCCCATCATCTCTTTTGGGATATTGAGATAAAATCATCCAACATACCAGTGCACCATAAACGAAAGCGAGCTGCAGCATGCATTGATCTACTGAATTCCCCAAATTTCATGATATGGAAGAAATATCGAAAAACACAAACCAAACGGACAAAAACAAGGCAGCAACCGGTCCGAAAGGCATCGAATGGCCCGTCAGTTGCAATTATTCGGTTACAAATCTGACAGCCGCGATTACAGGTATAGGTAGATGTAAAGGTACATGGATAGAGATAGAGACAGACAGATGTGAAGACACTTGCATACATACAGAGGGAGGAGAGAGAGAGAGAGCAGGGATCTGTTAAATTCCTCAGAATTTACGATCCGAAAGAAATGGCTAGAGAAGCAGTAGTAAAATAGACAAAAAAGAAGGGGGACGACTGATCCCGCAAAGCCTCGATCGTCCCACGAGTTCCAATCATTCATGCAACTAATCTGACGGACAGGATCCCACACACAGACAATACAGGCAGAGCCACAGATACACAAGTGCACAAATATTTTCACACGCAGAGATAGATAGAGAGATAGGAACGGAGGTCCGCAGAGCGTCATACCCTTGCGCTTCTTGCTGGAGTAGAGGTAAGCCGCGCCGACTCCGACGGCGATGACGGCCACAGCGACGGCGAGGATCTGGACGCTATGCCCCTGCAACCCCTCCATCTCCCCCCGCTGCTGCTCCTCCCCCCTCCCGAGTTCGGTAGCTCACCAGTGAAGACGGGGAAGGGTAGATCAGCCTCCTTTATATATATATATATACATATATATACATTTACAGATCAGATAAGGAAATCGGGGGGAGGCACCCACCGGAAGAAGCACCTAACCGCGCAGCGCTCCCCACCTGACCGGCTGCTACCGGTCAACGAGTGGTCGCCTGTCTGCCAGGTGGCGCTCTCCCGTTGGTGGCTGGGTCAACTGGGCACCCGTGGTTATGTGGGAGCTTCAATGTCACAGCGACCCATGGGAGAAAAGTCGTGTTTAATCATAAATTTGTATTCAATTTGGTATTTAAGATGCTCGCTAATTGCTTACTATATTTATTTATTTATTATTTTCCGCGTAAATAAGCACTAAATGTCTTGAAACTTTGTTCCTATTTTCATATTTTCTGAAGGATTTTATTAAAAATCCATGAGAAAATCGGTCTCCTCTCTTCTCCATGAGAGAAAGAGGATGAAAATAGAAAGGATCGATGAACAAATAATAATCAGCCTTCTTGAAAACTTTATATTTATTTTAGAATATCTTGCACAGTCTTTTACTGAAACATTATCAAATAATATATTCCTTCCAAAAATTAATCCTCCTCTCTCTCTCTGTCTCTCTAGATATATATATATTTATTTATTTATTTATTTATATACCCATAAAGGAAAATGAAAACAGAGCTTGATTCCAATCAACCTCTAAGAATTACCTGAACAGCAAAAACAGCCCCCAAAAGGAGCAGCAGCTTTCAAACAAGTTATAAGCTACATGATAAGCTTAGAACATACATATATCTATATATATATATATATATATATATATATATATATTAAACGGGTCAATCATTCCTCAGAGAGTGCAGAGGAGAACCAGAACCTCTCCAGATCGGCCGTGAAGTCCTTCTCTCTGCCCTCGATCACAGAGGTGTGGTCAGCGCCCTGGAGGACCCGGAGGTCCAGATGGGGGACCTTCAGCTTCATGGCGTGGCCGCACTCGACGGGGACGAGTCGATCCTCAGAGCCATGGATGAGGCGGGCGGGGACGCCGGAGCTGCTCAGGGCCGCCAAGAACCGGTCCGTTGACTTCGCCACCCCGCAGATCACGTTGTGCATCGTGTGCCAGGCCGAATGATGCGTGTGCCGGGTCAGATCCACGATCTTGTAGTCGAGGTCCCTGGGATGGATCAGAAAGTCAAGAATATTCGATCTCGGAGATGATAAATCGGCTAATTAAATAAATAAAAACAGGGCTTTTTCCGCATTGGATTAAGAAATAAGACGAACTAATCAGAGAATAAAATGAGCTATTTTTCCTGATAATTAACACACGCAGAGGGCTGATCATGTGGAATGCAATTATTATCGTTTAATACCTTCCAGTGAGCAGCTTGAGGAGCCGCTCCCATTTGGTGTGGCTGCCGCAGACGACGAGGCAGATGGCCCGGCCCAGGTGCTCGTACCAGGACATGATGGAGACCCCGAGCTTGCTCGGCGGCCAGATCGTCTTCGGCGCCAGTCTTCCCAGCAAGCTGTGGCTCGTCTCTTCTCCAGAAGGAAAGCAAGGCTGGCCGCAGAGATTGGAGAGGAGCTCAGTACGTAACCAGGGCGACCAGAAACTTACTAAATTTGGTGAATTTTAGCAGGAAGATGGTGCTTACGGGAGCGACGAGGGTGACGGACTTTACTAGATCTGGGTGTTTCTCGGCGATTGCCAGGGCGATGATGCAGCCCATGGAGTGCGCAACCAAATGGAAAGAACCCAGCTTGAATGGATCGATTACCGTTTTCTCTATCATTTCTACGTGGTCTTTTAGCGTGTACAGGCGATCTCCGGGCTTGGGGCTCCTGCCGAAGCCCAGAAGATCCACAGCGAAGAGCCTGCAGCTCGCGGAGGCAGCTGCAGAGAGGTTGGGGAAGACCGTCTCCGCCCACAGTGAGGAGGAGGAGAGAAACCCATGCAAGAAGATGACGCTCTCAGCTGAGCTCCCGTGAGTGGCTGCAGATTTCAGTCAGCACAGAGCAAAATGCATCAGCCTCCGCCATCATTGACTTGATATGAATCTCTTTCCATGGTTAAAAAAGGAGGGATTTAGATCTTAAATATTTTCCACTAAAAAAAGAAGAGAAGATCTGGAAGAAATATTAGGAAGCGGACATCAGATGGAAATTTCTAGAACAGCGATGTGATGTCTGGAATTGACCGAAAATTAGTTTTATTTCCTGCATAATATGAGAACTAATTGAAATGTAAGTGACCGCCGCTGACTTTATCCAGATTGACGGCTTGAGAATTTCCATGGACCTTAGCTACTACAGGAAGAGCTAGAATGATTCTTCCCAGGCTCTGCTTGGCGCTCCATCATTTCCTCTCCAGTTCATCATTAATTGAAGCTGATATTAATATCAGGGCACCGGATATATTTAATAATGAGGAATTTGGCTGGAAAAAATAGAATTTTAATTCGTAAATTAGATGTCTCTATGAACAATGTTCATCAGGTTAGTAGATTCGGGGGGATGCAGATGAGTAGAATGGTACCTTGAGACGGCTCCTTGAGGAGGAGATGGAGCTTCTCCCCTCCCTCCTCTGTCCAGGAGACGCACATCTGGCAGCTGCAGTCGGACCACCTCGGCGACCTTCTCCCTCCTCCCTTCCTCTTCCTCCCCTCCTTCCTCGACGGCGGCGGCGGCGGCGGCGGCGGCGAGCCCGTGAGCTGGAATCCTCTGAAGATGTTCGTCCTGTGGTGCAGAGTCTCCGAAACCGCCTCTTCCTGGCCCTCCTCGCCCCTCCCTCCGCGCCAGCAGTAGCAGGGAGGAGAGGACTTCCCCTCGATGATGTCATCGGCAATCCGGAAGAAGAAGCAGAAGGCGAGGTCCGCCAGATCCAGGAAGCCGAAGACGAGAAAATTCACCGCCGAGACGAGGGCTCCCGCCGCCGCCCCCCGCCATCTCCTCAGAGGAGCGGAAGGGAGTCCCTCCGGCGCTCCGGCGGCGCCGCCCATCGACCCCAACATTCCGTGAGGAGGGTCAATGGAAGACGCAAACGGAGGGCGCCCCCGTTGACCCTCGTCTCCGGAGATGCAGGAGACCCTCGTCCTCTAGCCGCTCCTCGACTAGAGGACGGAGGAGCTTCAGCGAGCAGTCACGGAGATGCAGGAGACGCCGTTTGTCGGCGTCAAGAAGCAATTTTTCTTCGTTGATATGACGCCATCTCCCCCCACTTCGGGTCAAATCTAAACCTCCTTATGGGTTCTGCTCAAGATCTACAGTTGACTCTTCACAAGAGGAGGAAGACTCTTCAATCTACTCGTATGAACGCGTTGAGCGTTCTCCTCTGACGCTCCAACCAGACCCACAAGAGGAGATCACACAATATGGGAGATGGGCTACCTGCTCACCAAGTCAATGGTCCACCCCTTTTTATAGGAGAAAGGCCGGGCCCAAATCACTTATTAGTGTTTTAATTTTCGGCCGTTGACAAGACAGCTGACTGGCCAATACTATCATCGACAGTTGACGCAACTCCTAACGCTTAGTGGCTGATGCTCTGCGCCTAATACTCAATTTATGGGAGAATGACCCACGTATTCAATAAAACGGTGATCCGTCCCTTTTTCTAGTAAGGGAAACGGTTTTGGATTAAACCGACGGTAAATGTCTCGCTTTTGGACAGTTGACTCGACAATCGGCGGCGTATTGTTCTTGAGACAGTTGACCCAACTCCCAACGGTTTAACGGTTGATGCTTTGTACACAATATGGGAGATGAACCACGTATGCAATAAGACAGTAATCCACCTCCTTTTTTGTAGGAGAAACGCTGCGGGCCTGAATCGGCAATCGTTGACCTTCGACACGACAAGTGGCGCCCTATTTATCCTCTCAACAGTTGACATAACCGATAAGGGTTGATGAATTGTACCCCGTGCCTGATACTCAACATGGGAGTTGACCCGCGTTTTCACTAAGGCAGTGTTTCAACACTTCTTTTTATAAGGGAAACGCTGCGGCCCAAGTTGACAATTGGTGCTTCAGTCGCTGACCTTTGACACGACAAGTGGCTCCTATATACACTGCCTCTCTCTCTCTCTCCCTCTCTCTCTGTGTATATATACTGAGCAATGTAGGAATTCAATGATTCAGCAGCACTTGGGTCGGATAGCATTGAAACCAGAGAAGCCTCATTCCACGGTGATTAGATCATAAGATATGCCTGAATATCATGCATGGCCCATCATCTGCGGAACAAATTAGAAGGCATTTTATCAAGAAAAAAAAATTAATCAGTCGATCAAGCAAGCAAGCAATCGGGAGACTCCTTCATGTGTCGGCTCCATCACTCACCTGAAGAAGAGTGAGAGTGAGGATGACTCCCAGGTTCCACAGTGCGTGCATGGAGATAGGAGTGAGGAGGTTCCTAGTCTGGGCATACACCATCCCCAGCACAGTTCCTGAACAATGGAAGATGGAGTGGATTCTAAGCAAACAATCTTGGGAAGCATCGCTAAACTGATCTGAATGAACCCATGAACCCTAAAATCTTTTTCTAAAACGGGAACAACTGAAAGATAGGACAGGAAAATTTTCCTGGAAAAATTTAAGATTGCAGCTGTTTAGATCGTTGGGAGTCACCATCTACTCTTATCATGGATCTGTCAAGAGTTCTCTTCTCCCAAAACCCTAATTTCAGTGGCCTGATTAGGGCCAGTTTTACAAGGCCCACTGAACATGACCGAGGGAAGAAGATATGTTTCATGAGAAATATGCTAGGAAGATGATGATAAGTATTTTAAAGGGGAATTTTCTTACCAAATATGAATATCTCTAGAGATTTTCCTGGTGATAGGTGGGCGAGGGTGAACACGGCAGAGCTCAGGATTATAGAAATACTGGGAGGCAACCTGCGAAAACCATGATAAAAAAATAAATAATTCGAATGAACGCCGCCTAATCCAGGATCTGAGGGAGAGGAGACCACCATTTGGTCAAAGATGTCATGAGAAAGCCACGATACAAAATCTCTTCAGAGACTGGCGCCAGAACTCCAAGGACACCCATAAGAGAGAATGTGCTGCCCAATAAACATGATCTCTGTTAATAACGAATCGGTCCCAGTTGACTTGAAAATTTGAAGATTTTCTATTTCTGGATATGCTTAGGTTTTTGGCGGGCCGGGCCAGGGTGGGTCCGGGCTTGTTCATGTCCTGGCCCGGCCTTCTGTGAACCAATCTGAGATAGACAGAGGAGATTGAGAGGGGTGGGAAGAAAGGTGGGAGAGCAACGTGGAGAAAAATATTTTTTTTTCCTTTTTTTTAATTTATTGGCATGATACTAAGGCTCAGGACCCAAAAAATCTGGCCCGGGACGAGCCCAGGTTTACCTGGCACATCGAGACCCCTTGGATCGGAAAAATACCTGACGTTTGATGAACCAATAAGAGGCAATAATCGCGCCAGAGATTCTCCCTGAGGAAAAGTGAGATCGTTGGAAGGTGCTTATCATCCACTTAATAACATGATAGATAAAGCATAGCAACTGAGTACGTTAAAACATATAAATGATTAAATAATTAAGAATATTATCACCAGAGCCGAATAATCTTATAGATAAAGGTTTTTTTCCTACAAAAGGTTTTATAATAAAGAAATAGGTAGTTTATTTGCATATTACACCCTCGCCTATTCAGCTAACGAGATCACAGTTTTCCAACTACTTACCCTCACAGTTGGAGCATTTATGCATATAAAGGGTTCAAATTTATGTAGATTTTTTCATTATTTACATTTATTGAATAGAACATACTTTCTTGCGCATGAACAGAGGAGCACTCAGCCAAGCATTGACCAGTTGATAACTCTCCCCACTTATCATTGGGCAACCTAAAACTGTTTTACATAAATAGTAATACACTTCTCATCTCAATTGCCACACGAAAAAACATGAAAAAAAGAAAATTACGTTTTGAAGGACTTCAATAAAAATGGTTCTCTTATTTTTTTTAGTTCAAAGGGGGAGGACGTACCTCGCTTTGTGTCTGACTATCAAATGAGCCAGTTAGAATAGCTTTTGCAAGAAATGCGGTACAAGAAGCGATGAATAAGCCTCCCCCTGCCCATAAAAGCCACCCTCTCCGAAGATTAAACGGTTGGTTCCACCCTGTTTAAAGACAAGCCCAATCGTTAGACTGCCAATTAAAAGGGCATCAAGTTTTTTCAATATGATTTAACATTATATTTAACATATTTATAATAGTGTCATTATAAGGAAAAAAAATGGAGTTTAATTTTATCCAAAAAGACAGAAAAAGAAACTGTTGACCCTCATAACTTCATGCCTACAAATGTTTACAATCAATATATATCAAGCCTGCGTCTTAAGAAACTATTGCAAGCATCACGGGATTCTCTTTGAATATTTATTCATAATCTCCTTGTTGGCCTTTATTATCACATTCCCTCAGCTGATCCTTGCCTTTGAAACGTCCAGGCCCTCTTCATTGAGGAAATATCTAACTCAGCCTTCTGTACCAATCTTACTTTCTGGTAATCTAATATCCATTGGGTATCTATCCACAAATTATTAATCCCTGACTCATTTCTTTATGAAATTATGTGGCACTGACATCTGATGGATTTCATGCCCCTGATCATGAACTAGTTTTAAAGAACTTTTAATATCCAGCAGCTTGCGAATCACAGTGTAATAAACACATCTTTAGTTTCGGAAAGTCGCCTTAATAAAAAAATAAATGCTATGATACACTGGAATTTATCCCGTTAAATTAAACATTACCCACATTTAACTGTCACGAATATTATGGAACAGGTAAATGTTCGTACTGAAGGAGAAGACATCATCTGGAAATGGTTGATGCTGACTGACAAATAAATAGAGGACTGAAAGTTTAGCCATTGTTTTGAGTCTGCATGGGAACAGAAAATAAATAAGCCGAGAAGAAAAAAATATATCCAGAGGAAATAATTATACTTGAATATAAAATTAGAGGCCGTACGATTGGTCTGCAAAGAACATTATCGCTGCCTCCTCACCACCCTCCGTTTTTGGCAATGCATATCCACTCTCAGATGATTTAATAGCTCCTGACAGAAAAATGCTGTGAAGATATCCTTAGCCTTTCCAAGGCATGACTTATGCCACTAATTGAAACCAAGATAAATTTCTAACATATATGTACGAGATATCATTAAATCATGCCCCATACACAGAAAATTAGATGCGTGGACATAATGTCAAAATCTACAAATACTCTTTCTAAACACTAAAAAGATTTCCCTAGTCACCTCCTTATTACATACAAAAGCTAGTGGAACTGGTTGCCTCACGTAAAATGTCTTCGATTTTTCATCTTTTTGGCATAATTGGTCAGTGAGGCCAAGCATCAGAATGTCGATCTTCAATGCAGCTGCTCAGAAGTAAGGATTTCACACGAATTAAGATCTACTGTCCCCAATATTTTTTCCCATCACCTACCTCAATCATGGTTTACAGGTATTCAGGAGACATCTTCATTCATTCGTCCCTATGCTGTCAAACAAAGTTGTCACTGGAATAAGAAACATGCAAGAATACCATAAAGTATGCAATGTCGACGACAGGTTTCTGTGAGAAACCCCCAGTATTCTCAATCGGCGGAACCCGCTTCGCTGCTCATAGAACTCCACTCGCTTATAAAATTAAGTTCGTAAGAAATGAAATGTGCATACTCGACCATAATTGATGGCGATGCTCTGTTTGAAGTGTGGTTAGCTCTCTCTAATTCACCTCCCTAGGTATGGAAGGGGAACTGAATATATAGAACTGCGCGCGAGACAAGCTCTCTTTCATGGACCTTTGGTCTCCGTCTCTTTGGGCGCGGGATCCCATGGCTCTAATCGAAACCATTCTTCAGGTATGCATTACTACACCGTAGTAGCTTAAATCTTGCCTTTCAAATAAATATATTCGCTTGATGACAGAGTTTATATGGTTTGATCCGAAGTAGAATTGGAAGTAACAGACTCTTCAAGAGTTTCTGCCCCTTTCGGGCCCTCCGGTAATCAATAAATTTCGTTAAATCCTCGCTAAAAGACTACGTACATTTTTTTATCCTGAATCTCCTCAGTCTTCACTCCAGCCGTAGAATTACGATCCCTGAAGCATAATCCTCACAAAATCTTCATTGAAAGGTCGTAATCAACTCCCTTCTTTATCCGATCCAATATCTTCGAATATACAAAGACCTAATTCAGAAACAGTGGATAAAGAAATATACCTCATCAAGTACGGCGTCATAACGAGCGCAGTGACCTTCCAATCCCATGGTACATCCCACGGTCGGAAAGACAATAACCCCTCGACCTCCGTCTCCTGCTAAAATCCACAGTCGGCGATAATTCCACTAGAACACCCAACGACAGCAAAAAAAATGTAGGACCAAGATTCGATGCACAGAACAGGAGCAACGGAAATCAATCCGAATACTAAGAAACAGACGTTGGTACCTCTTTGGATGCCGCTGTCCCCGGTTCCTCTGGACCGCCGGAGCGAACTCTAGAACTCCCCCGAATGCCGCGAGGGTCTCCATTTCTTCTGGATGTCCGCAGGTGGAATACAGACTTGGGATTTCCAAAGGCGACGAGAACGGGGAGCCGGAAGGCGCTCGCGAGCGGACGCGCCAACGATGGCAGGGACATGCTGACCGGCCGGAGCCCGCCGCCGTCGGTGGGGGGTGAGGCAAGGTTCTTATCCGTTGGAGGTGGTTATCTTTTGAACAAGTTAGTGACGAAACTACCCCTCCATTGAAACGCGAGAATGGGCCTCGTCTGAATTAGCCCATTTCACCTATCTCTCTCTCTCTCTCTCTCTCTCTCTCTCTCTCTCTCTCTCTCTCTCTACGTATGATCCAGCTCTGAATTAGCCCATTTCACTCTCTCTCTCCCTCTACGTATGATCCAGCTCTGAATTAGCCCATTCTCTCTCTCTCTCTCTCTACGTATGATCCAGCTCTGAATTAGCCCATTTCACATATCTCTCTCTCTCATGACTGGATTGACCGCAGCAAACTTCATTAAGATCTGGGTCAAAGCAGCTCATCTACCAAACCCCAGGATCAAAATAATTCCTTCGATTTTTAAAATTCACCTGCAAAGTCGTGCTAATAAATAAAGTTAGCCCAAAATCCTTTTTTTTATTGATCAGACGATGAGCCCACCAAAAAAAAAAAAGGCTCCATGCAAACAGAAAAGCCCAGGACCGTCCGATTGCCAAGAGACCACCCCATAATAGAAAAAAAATATGCGATCGAACTGACCAGCCGGGATCCTTCCGCAGCCGCCGATCTCCACAAGGTAGCATCTCTCTGCATCATCACACTCGAATCCCCAGCTCGGAGATCTCCGTGATCTCCTTCTCCAGCTCAGCCTTCTGTCGCTTGACCAGCACCATCATCGATGCCACCTACAGACGCCAAGAGAGCCGCCAACCACAGGAACGATGATCATCCATGGAGAGAGAGAGAGAGAGAGAGAGAGAGAGAGAGATGATAACTCTTGGGTTGGGTTGGGTTGGGTTGGGTTGGTACCTCCTTGCGAAGCTTCAATGCTTCACCATCGGGGATCTCCCTCAGCTCATCCATGAAGTCTGCGGGTCTCAGAAGGATAAAAATGTTCCATTAATTTAAATTTATATTAGAACAGGATGACGAAAAAACTGTGCAGGGACGATGATGACGCCAGATGGGCATCCCATATGAGGAAAGATCGAGGGAGAAACCGAACCTGTGACGTCAGACTCGATTCTATTGATGTGCCTCACGAGGCTCTGGATCTGGCGGCCCGTGTCCCTGCAGGCAACGATTTGAGAGAAGAAGAAAAAAAAAAAATGGAGGCTTAGTCGCTGCAGATGGTGGGGTGATGCTTGCTTGATCATATGGGGAGGGGCAGAGAACTTGAGCTTGTTCCGGCCGCTCTGGATCTCTTGTTCGGCGAAAGATGCCCTCTCGAGCAATTTCTTCGTCTCCAGCTTCACCGATCCTGCGGCTTGCTCCAGTTCCTTTGTGCTGCTCACAGCTTTGGCAAAAACCGCCTGCAGATCATCTTTGATAAGATATGGTGAAATTTGCAGAGAAAAAATTGTGAGCAATGCGCTTATTTTTCCTCAGTCAGATCAATAATGACCAAGGATTGAGTATTCGCCTCCATGTGTTTTGGGATATCAGAAGATCTGTATGCCACTAACGCCCCCAAAAGATCTGGAATCAAGAGTCCTTGTTATTATTACTACTATTATCATCATCATCATTATCAACATCATCATTTTTATTCTTGGAAAAAGGTGGATCTTGATATTCATTTATAAGTAGGTGTACACAAGGAAAAAGGTGGGTTGCTTCGACCCCAACAAAAAAAAAAAAAAAAAAAAAAAAAAGGAAGAGACAGAAATATGAGAGGCTGGAGGGGTTATAAAAAATATGCTGATTCTGTGCCAAATATTTCTTCAGAAATATTTTCATATGCTACGAGATCATTTGGCATCTGATCGGACCACCGTAAACTGTAACCTTCAACAAAACCAGAAATTAGAGTCAATAGGTTGAGGACCCTGAACCCTTCGGTCGTAAGTTCCGGCTTATAATGGATAGGAGTGCAAAGGTAAAAGCCAGCAGTCTGAACGGGGACATGATGTTGAACGTTTCTGTAGAGTTCATTTGAAAGAGAGAAATCAACAGGATTCGCCAGAGTAAATAAAAGTTTTCCAGAAAACAGAGTTCTTTAATATAGTATCTTTCAAGAATTCAAACACTTTCTGCCTCTTAATCTACCAGAAACTGAAATCTTCCGGACGCATTGTTTCATGGACACAATAATATTAAAAAAAAAAAAAACTCGAGAGCATTCGCCTCGCTCTTTCTGTGGAGAAAAGTGGGCTTCAGTACGACAACATAATATTACAGATAAATCCAATTGAGTTTTCCTTGCAGCAGGTAATATATGAATTAGAACCAAAACATTTTATCACCAAAATGGGTACTTGATGAATTATGAAACCAACCGATATCATATAAGTTTAACATTAACGTCATACAAAACTAAATTGGAAAGCATCTTCGGTGTACCGTGGAACGATAAGTACTACCTCTTGATCTTGAAAGCGACCTAACGTTTGACGAAATAAAAATCTTCTAGGACCTGCAAGCATAAGGACGTCTTACATAAGATCCCAAAAAGATGTTGGATAGTCGTCCACAAACTGAAGGAAAACAAGAAGAGAAGGGAAGATGGCACAGGGGGCAAGTACCCACAAGAAGAGAAGGGATGTTACAAGTATATCCAACATTTAAGAGTTATGATACTTCCAAAGCCATTATTTCCCTGTAATGCCGCAGTTGATCCAAATCCCAAAGAAAACTATAAAAATGTAGATGTTGTTGGGCCCCCACTTAAGCTCCTACTGGACCATCTATTGGGCTAATGGATGTCATCTCTGTGCAAGACCATTTCGGCATTGAGTGTGACTGGAAGGGAAGAAGTCCACATTAGAGGAAAAAAGAGTAAGTGGACATGTGGCCCACTTAAGAATCGTCTCCTAAAGGGGCACTTTTGGAGAAGTCATTTGGGAGAGAGAGGCACTCTCGAACTTGTCTCATTTTTGTTCAATGGTTTCTGAAGGAAACCCTAGTCCTGTTCTTCCTCCCCCTTCCTCCACTCAATGGATTATTATTTCCATTCTGTTCCTCTCTAACCTCTCGGATGACTTTTAAGTTCTGATTGGAATCTTGATGCAGCAGAAATATTGAGTTGGCAATGATTTGAACGATTTGGCACAGCTCTAGTCTTAAATAGTTGAAATACCGTTTTTAAATCCACAAAAGACTTGATTTTTGTTGAAGATCTTTTATCCTGAGTTTACAAAATAAAAAAACCTTGACCCTTGACTCCACAAGAAGTTGATCTTAAGTCCACAAGATCAGATAAATCCTCAGAGTCTACAATTGGTACTGGAATCCACTGATATAAATAAAGAACCTCCAAAGAAAAATAAACAACGAAATAGATTGATAAAAAAATCTAAATCGTCTGTTAGGCTACATGAGGTCTTTTAAATAAGCTGCATTATAGCTTATTAACGTCAACAGTTGAATTTCAAACTAAATTTAAAAATAGAAAGAAGAGGATAATAAAAGGGGGATGAAAATAAAAAAGGTGGATAAAGTTAGAAGAGGAACAAATATATAAGAGACTAAAAATAGAAAATGGCTAACATAGAAAGTTGTATAAAAGTAAAAATGAGTTAAATAACAGAAAAACGATCTAAAATAGAAATGAGTTAAACAATAGAAGGTAGTCTAAAATAGAAAAGGTCTAAAAATAGAAGGTGATCTAAAATAGAAATGACTAAATATACAACATAGTCTAAAATAAAAATGGCTAAATATAGAAGGTGATCTATAAATAAAAAAAGGCTAAAAATAAAAGGTGTTAAAAATAGAAGTAGAAACTTTAAAATAGACAGGTCAAAAAACGTGTCTTATTAAAGTTGGAGTTGGGCTAACTCCAACTTTAATGGGTCTTCATACTTCTTAGGCTTCTACCACACTCGATTTAGACCTTAAATGAGTTGTATCAACCACCTGAGTCAAAAACCATTTGCTCTTCTTTCAATAACCAATAGTTAAGGCTTTCACAGAACACATTTGCGAAACCTGGAAGCATCTCGAAAATTAGATCTACTTTAACCAGCCTGGTGGATGAAATATAGAAACCACCATAAATAGCGAAAAAAAGAAGCCAGTTACAGTTCTCACATTCCGCATTAAGTACATGATGAAAACTAAGGCTTAAAGTACGAATAGAGCAGAATCAAGGGAGGAAAACTTACTTCAGTAAAAGCAAGGACTTACGGAGAACATGTGGTAAGTTGGAGCACAAAATATGTCAAGTTCTTTTTTTATAAGGTGTAGGCAAGGATTTTTGTATAGAGTTGAATAACCACTGAGTTTTTTGCTTTTGGTTTTTTGTTGGTGTTTTCTTTTCAAGGAAAATAGTGTACACTTGAACAGATGATAATTTTCTGAGCTAACTGTTTTTCACTTTCTTATTCATAATCTAATGGTGGCTTAATACCACCATTTATCAAAAACAAAAACCAGCCCACACAAGCAACAACAAATCAAGTTTTTCAATCGAACAAGCAGCAAGCTTCATTTTTCCCTCTCTTTCCTCCTCATTCTCCTCACACTGAGAAGTTTTTCATGCCTAGAGAATATTAGATACCTTCTTCCAGAACATTACCCATGAATGATACTGTTATGGACTGAATCGGTCCATAAAGAACTCCAATAATCTTGATGCAAGAATTTCCCAATATAGTAAAGTTTGCTTCAAGAAACTTCAATTCCAAACCAGAAATCCGAAATGGTGTCAAGGTGTCCAAGACTGACAGCAAGAAACAAGAGAACAAAGAAATTCAGAAGGAAAACCGCAAGCTCCACCGACCGCTGGGAATGCTCCCTTCCAGCTGCTCCGGACGTTGCCAACCCGTGCTCAGACTTCTTGATCCGTTGTCGTTTTCGTCGTGGCCCGTTCTTCCATATTTATAGGGCCCACGGTAGTTATCGACATGTGTGGGCCCACTAATGGGGCCCCACCTTCCCTTGTCTCACGTGTGATTTCTCTTCGAGCCCTCCTTAATTTCTTCCGATGATAAGTTCTATTGAAGAACTTATCAGATACCTAAGCGACTTATAATTGACTACTTTAAAGGCTATGAGCCTTTTTTTCTATTGTCCTACATCTATTCTACTTTTGTTCGAATTTAGGGAGCACAGATTTCAAATTCATTCATTTCTTCAATGCATTCCAATCGATGGAACTGCAAAACATGAGGTACCTACCGAACCTACTCAGGTATTGCAGGATATTAAACTTGATTAAATGACAATGCTCGTCAATGATGATGCTGAAATATTCCACAATTGCAATTTATCTATTGGAAAAGAAAATTTGTGGCAACACTTCTTTTCCTCGTCAATGACCTCTATTCTCTGAATAAGATTCTTTATGTCAATTTTTATCCAATCTCACTCAATATTCTGATTCCTTAAGCCTCATATCGATTTAATGATAAAAGTTAAAAATTCAAATGAACGGTGTGCAAACATACAAGTTTGTGACATTGTATTTTTTATATTTTTCGGTGGAGTGTGGATTGCCAGCATCAGGTGTGAATACAGACAGTCAATATTTACAGAACTGATTATTTACCCTGAGATAAGTATGAACACAACACATCATCAACAAGGAACTCAGAACGGTCTATTTTGAACCGAACTATCAGAGACTAAACATGCTGCGAGGATTGGGTCCTTCATAAGATAAGAGTGGTCAATGGCTTTCCCTTATAGTGAATTCCTTTTTAGATAATCCTGGCTAACATCCATAGGCAAATAAATGCATAAACAAGGACAAACATATGTACGCAAGCATCTATCCATGACGACATACAAAGGTACAAATAATATGAGTACCTCGCATGAGGAGGAGACCAGCAGCAATAGCAACTCCATATGCCACAGTTGGCTGCTCTCGAATGATCAGCAGCTCGTCTATGGTATCAACGAAGAAGATTCAAAACAAAATATATGAGGTGAAACATGGCATCCAAGGCATGGCCATTGTGCAAGATAATATTTTATTATTTCAGAGTATTCAGCATTTGAAGTCAAAGATTGTCTTGAATTCTACAAATGATATGAAAAAATGGAAAAAATTTATTTGGGAAAAAATATGCTGAAATACCTTTTGCTTTCTTGAAGAATGCATCTTCATACACTTGATAATGTGCCCCAAGCTCAGATAATGAGGCCTGACAATGTTGAGAAGCAGCCAAAACATTAGAATGAGAAGCAAGAAAACAACAGCAAAGCTGGTAGCATATGTTTAAACTGAAAAGTTCCTTTGAATGAATCATTGCCAATACTACAACATATGACTGCTGTTTTTTATCTTGGAGTTTGCATACAAAAGCCCATTGAAATGAAAGGCAGATAAGATAAACTTTCTTTATTGAGGGGTCTGTGGAGGTGGCAGAGAATGTCTCTATCCTTATGGACATCTTCTCCGACTTCTCGGGACTCTAGTCCAACTGGGATAAGTCCACGTTCGTGAGCTTCGACCTATCCTTAAAAACGAAATGGCACAATACTCTTACATACTCGCGACGCCAACCAGAGCCTTGCCTATCCGATACCTAGGGCTCCCTCTCTCGGACAGAGGGCTTCGATCCCAAGATTGGCACCCCGTCATCGATGGGGTGAAGCAACAGTTGAGGGGCTGGCACGCTTGCACGCTCTCACAAGGAGGCCATCTTGTTCTATTGAAATCCGTCCTCACCACCATCCCACTCTATTTCATGTTCGTGTTCCAGATGCCACAGGGGGTCAGTCGAAGACTTGAAAGTGCAATGTGCCAGGTCTTCTAGGGTGGCTACAAACAAGACAATGAACGGGGGGTCGCTTTCATCTCATGGAGCATAGTGTGCCACCCAACAGCTATTGGGGGCCTCGGGGTCCGAGATCTCCAACTCATCAACGCAGTGCTCTTAATCAAATGGGTACATTGGTTGATGTAGCCAGTGACATATCTGGTGACAGCAGTTCTAAGGGGCAGCTATGGAGCATCACTGACTAACATTTTGGGTGGCTATCTCTGCTTCCTTTCAAAAAAAAAAAATGTTAGCAGAACATGAACATATAGTGTCTACCCCTTGTATTCAGATTTGGAGAATGTTAGCTAACAATGCTCCATAGCTGTCCATCAGAACTATTATCACCAGATCTGTTGCTGGGCCACATCATCCGACGCACCCATTTGATCAAGAGTTCCACGTTGGTGAGCTGGACATCTCAGACCCCGAGGCCCTTGACAGCAGGTGGATGACACTATGCTCCATGAGATGAAAGTAACATCTTACTCGCCATTTTGTCTATAGCCACCCTAGAAGAACTGGCATATTATGCTTTCAAGTCTTCGATGGACCCCCCACAGCATCTAGAACACGAACATGAAGTAGAGTAAGATGACGGTGAGCACGGATTTTAACAAAATGAGCCGGCCTCCCCGTGAGAGCATGCAAGCATGCCAGCCCCTCAATTGTTGCTCCACCCTATCGATGATTGGGTGACAATCTTACGCCCAAAAGCCATCCGTATGAGAGAGGGAGCCCCATGTATTGGATAGGCAGGGCTCTGACTGCTGTCGCAAGTATGCAGGAGCATTGCGCCATTTTGTCCAAGGATAGGCCAAAGCTCACAAGCGTGAAATTATCCCAGTTGAGCTGGAGTCCCGAGAAGTCGGAGAAGATGTCCATAAAGATAAAGATGTTCTCCACCGCCTCCACATACCCCTCAATGAAGAAAATGGAAGCCCATTTTCTTCTAACATTTCCACATTAAGATTCTCAGAAAATGATGTATGAATCACATTGTAAGGTTAACTACTGAACCAGAAAAGTTCCTTGGGTCAAAAAGATACATAGGCAACAAACTAAGCCACATTTAATCAAATTTCCAATTAGGTTTTCTTGCGACAAGAATCTATCTTCCTCTTAAACCGAGGTTGAGATATGATTCTTCCAAGCATCCTGCACTGAGGGGGCTAATACAACATAAAAAAATAAAATAAAGAAAAGCCACTGTTGTTCCCCTGATTGTGATAGAAAGGTGAATGTAGATGAGACACAAATGGCTCCATTAATCTAGGCAAATTGATCGATACAAAAGTGAAAATACTGGAAGGTAAGAATGAAGAGATCATTGCAGCATTGCGAGAAGAATAGTTCATCTATCCTTCACTTTCATTCTGGAGTCTTCCTTCTAGAAACAAGCTGCGCAGCCAAGCAATTGCTAACACTAAAATTAGAATGCGCGCTAAACTTTTCTCATCTCGTCATTTCCAACGACCAACTGACAGCCAACTCGTTTTTCATTGACTATCGAACACAAAAATTTTCCTACCCGGAAGTTTCTCGGTGCCAGCAAGACAGGCTGACTTTTGCTGCTGAAAGTCTTCGCCGCCTCAGTGGAATTTCAATCTCGTATGAAGGCAAACCATGGGCGGACGAAGTGAAAAAGAACCCCAAGCTAATGGCAAAATCTCACATCCAGAAGAAAAAAGAAAAGCCGAAGAGCAGGCAACGATCATCACGATGCCAACACAGACGAGACCTAAAAAGCCACAGATGTAGAATACACACGATCGTCGACCAGCAGAGGGCACCTGAAGCGCTCGGAAATACCCCGAGAGACTACCCCGCGATCGAAATGCCGACGGCGAGGACGCCGGAGGAGCGGACTCCGAGGCCTCCGCCATGCTTCCTTCCCGCCCTTGTCCGTCCCCCGGTTGGAGACCCCGATCTGCCCGTCCCCTTCACTAACAAATCCCTTAAAAGGCGCATACCGTAGCGCACCGTAGCAGGGAAAACATACTTTCAGCTAAAATGCGCCCACAAAGGCGACTTCTGCTGCGGATTCATTAGAACTTGGCCTTTAATTGGTCAAGATTAATAAAACCACAAGGGCACCCCAATAAGGGTAATTATCAACGGGCTGGGCACTGCCGGGCCAAGACCGGGCCCATTTCAAAAGAGAAAAGCCCGAAAATCACCCTCCAAGTTGATGGGATCGTCTCCTCTCTTCATTCCACACTCATGAAAACTCTCAATCAAAGAAGACAATCTTTACCCCCTCTTTTGGTTCTTGCTTTGACCCATTTTTGTAGCTTGGAAATGTAGCTAAAAAGGAAGGGTGTACTTCATACAAAAGAATGAAAGTTATATTATATCAAAATAGTTTGTGCTCTATCAAAATTCTACTCATGTGAGTCATTTGCATCATTGTTAGGGTTGATCTCTAACAAAGCATCAAAGATATGTTTTGAGCCCATGACCCACCACTTCTATTTAGTTGTCAATCTAATATGATTTTGTCCAATGTAGAATAATACTCTCTATTTTGAATCATCTTTTTAAGATGTACTCATGAAAATATAATCTCGGTCAATGGGGATTGAAGCCAAAAAATTCATGTAATCACACGTCTTAAATGAAGATACTTGTGACATCTTAGGATATGAATATATAAAGTGGAGAAGAGTGTACATATTTGATCAATTGATTAACAACCATCATGATTGTATTGAATTCATTAGACTTGGGCAGCCCTTTGATGAAATCCACTGTAGTGTTATCTTAGATTCTTTCTAAAAAGTGGAGCTGAAGTAGGTTGACTAGAGAGAGGGATTTTAAATAATTTCAATACCAAGGTCAGATTTATCACACTTTTAGTGATGTTTTCATCTTGATCTAACAAATATGTTGACTGTTCGTTTATATGTTCATAGGACACTAAAGTGTCCTATATTTGTGGAATCATAAAACTTCATCAGGATTATTGACACTACTAAAAAAATCTTTTGAGATTTTTAATTATTTGTGGTGAAATAGAAAGCTCTAATGAAGAGAATAATTGACCCACTTCTTAGGATGATGTAATAACACTTCTATGATGTGAGAAAGTTGAGGATATGCCTGATTATCTTGCATGATTAATTCTAAGTTTAATAATTTTGGTCAAGTAAATTCATGGTATGCATCATAACCCAATCAACTTTGGTTTAAAAAAAAATCCAATATTTACATTAAAATTTAGAGCTTTACATTGTAGACAAGGTAAAAACACTAGGAGAGTATTGATGAAATCCTCATAGGATCATCCTATCCATATTGGAAATAGGCATAACAACTAGAGTGGTACCACATCTTTCTCTGGAAAAATCAACCATCAATAGTTGAAGACTATCGGAAATAAATTATGAAGGTTGATGACATATGTGATATGTGGAGGAAGTGGGTCTCGATTATGGGCACACCATCAATATAAAAAAGGGGCAAGACAAGAGTAGAAAGGGGGGAGGGGGTGGACAACTATTGTCTTCCTAGTGAATCCATTAATATTAACCATCTCAAATAGGTCAATGTAGAGGAGGATATGTTTGTAATCCTTCCTTTTCTCTTCATCTCACCTCCTTCATCTTTCTTTATCTGTCATTTCTTTTTACTCTCTTGTTGTTTTCAAATATTATCTTATGTAAAGTCATCTTTTAGTGGATCTTTTGCAAACCCATCTTGATCCATTTGGAAAAAAGGACTCTCTCTCTCTCTCTCTCTCTCTCTCTCTCTCTCTCTCTCTCTCTCTCTCTCTCTCTCTCTCTCTCTCTCTCTCTCTCTCTCTCTCTCTCTCTCTCTCTCTCTCTCATGTTTTTCTCTGATGAGGAAATTATCATTTACATGTCTTTTTTTTACATATTTCAACTTGGATGAGCTAAGTGTAATAATGGAGAAATTGACTTAGCCACATCATCTTGTAGTAGAAATCTATAAAAAATAATACATTGAATGAGTTGATCAAAGCTCAAGTTAGATTGTATTTTTGTTATCTCATCTCTTTTTATAGGCAAGGTGGGTATGCTTTTAGAAGGAGAATGGTCTACCCTTGAAAGTGAGAAGAAATATATACACTTGAAAGAGGGGAACCCTCTAGATAGGAAAAAGGTATAAAGTTTTATTAGTACTAGAGATAGAGCCAAAAAGATTAGCATCTAGAGATGAGGGTCCCACAAGAAAAAATAAAGCCTTTGAACCCATGTCATCATGGCTCATGTTCTATTTGGACATTGATCAAAGTATTTTTGAAATTCTAGTAATTTTTCTTAATTTTTCACAAAGTATATTGATAATTATTTTGTACATTTTTCATTGACACAACTTATATTGTGAAAAAGATCAAGAATATTTTGGAAAAATACAAGATATCTTAAATCATGTAAAAATAAAGATAGAACAAAAGTGAGTATACAAATTTACTAATACATAATGTTATAAGGTCTAATTATAATATTATAAAAGATCAAGAATATTTTGGAAAAGAGTATATAGGTTTTTTTCCCTATTTAAGGGATATTAAAGGTGAATAAATGAGTGAGGCTGTTTCTTCTGTTCCTTCCCTCCATCCTCTATGCTAGAAGAAGTTTATCCTCCATGTATGTGTTCTCAATGGATCAATATTTCTTAACATCATATCAAAGTATGTTTATTCTACTAAGGTTCCATTGTGATGGTCTTCTTGCGTCATTTGAGGACATATTATCCTTCCATATGCATGTTATCCTATCATTTAGAATAGGTTTTCTTTCTACGGTTGAGAGTGGGTTCTCCTTCTGTCAATCCTCTAGTTCAAAGACAATTTCTTCTTACTAGATCATGTGATTCTAGAGTGATCTTCATATGTCATCTGATTTTATATTTTGAGTTATTGACAACAAGTTCATCAATAACATCTTCAAATTCATTTGTGGCATTTGTATCTACATTAGGTCCTCTATCTAGAGGTCAAAGTATCTAGCACTATTGTTGTTATTATTTTGATCTTCATTATAAGTTTTCAGAGAGGGAAAATCAGCCCCTCTTATCCATCTTATAGGTTTTCTTGTGTGTACTTCCTCATCAACAACATATGTATTTCCATATTTTATTTTTTATTTTATTTCCAGCTTTGTCATTAGTTATAGACCATCCTTACACAATTTAGCATTGTCCAATATTCCCATATTGTCCCTTTTCATCTCTCCTCTATAGGAAAATTTGACTACATTATCTAACATATATGAGAAATGTCTAATTTATGACTAGAAAAATGGGAAAAAATCAAAGATACCTAGATTATGAAAGAGGTTCTATTGGTGGGATCCATCATGTGCCATCATCTATTAAGTGTTTCCCCATTTCGACATACTCTACTTATCATTGTTTATTTGATGTTCCTCTAATGTCCTTGCTAATTAGACTTTGCCCTTCTTAGTTCCCCATCCTCCTCAATTGGTCATTGTCTCACATTTCTTCAACACACTACTTAGTCTTACGACTAGAGTTTCCCACATTCTAAATTGATGATATCCATGTTGTCTAGCATCATACACCTCCATATGGCATCATCCATCCTTCATTCTGTGGTATCTATCTTTAGTGTGGTATTATCTTTCATATGGTACCATCCCACAAGTATCAAAGTCATCTAGGGTCACATGATGCCATTCTATGCCTTCCTCCATAGTTCAACATCATCTCATATTAGAAGGTATAATAATAATATTACAAAAGATTAAGCATATTTTGGAGAAGTGTATGTAAGAATACCCTATTTAAGGGAAGTCAAAAGGGAATGAATGAGTGTAGTGATTTCCACTATTACTCCCCTATATCCTCCATGACAAAAGAAGTTTCTCCTCTACGTCTATGTTCCCAACGGATCAATATTTCTTAACACATAGGTATAATTGATTCATAATAAGTAATTTTAGGATGAATTAACTACTTGTGAAAATATAGAATTTATATTTTGATGTTTAATTTCCTTTATCGATGACGCTTTCTCTTGAATAAATTCTTGATCCTTAATACAAGCAAATTAATCCAACTAAAAACTCTTGAGACATATTTTTGTGATTGACATATTAAGAATAAATGATATTGAAGCAAACCTATTGGAAATATGAAGAACACGCAGGTGACTAACTTACCAAATAACAGTGGCAATCATTGGCCAACCTTATGCAGCAAATTGGATGTATGTAATTGGAAATTTATGCTCAAACTTGATGTTTGGCAGTTACTTGTTATGAGTATCCAAAACCAATATTACATTGGATTCTCCTTTTCATCATGGTGAAAAGGAAGAACAAGTTTGTCGAACTCTCATACAAACCTTCTTCCTCATTCTTTCTATCATCAAAAGTATGTACCATGGTTTGTATAGTTTTGTTGACTTTAGTAAAGCCCTAAGATGATGAGGTTGCTAAACATGAATAAGGAATGTCTTTGCCATAGAAAATTGAACCAAGAAATGGAAGATGTAAATGGAATTAACATCGATGTAGCACAGATTAATAGAAAATGGAAGATGCCCAAAAAATCCAGCCTAGAAGATTCTAACGGGTAAACCAAAGAATAGTTCAATGAAGTTCTAAAAACATTCTAACGGGTAGTCTGTAGGTTCTAAAAACATTCTTTACATGGGCCTAGTAAACAGTTATTACTATTTATGAACATTGAACTATTAGAGGACCTCTTGTTAGATCCAATCAGATCCTCTTTTCTAAGTATTGTTTCTTGCATGTCCAAGGTACAATTTTCCCCCTAGCTTCTGCTTCCACATATAAATATATCATAATTTTCTGAGCATTAACTAGCTAAGGTGGCTATTTGCTTTAGTGAAAAGGTATAAACATAATAGCTTAATTATTTTAGAGCAAAAAAGGGGCACATCCCAACTGATTGATCTTCGATGACCAGCCTCCAGTTGATTACAAGCCGCTAATTTCATCAGAGTAACATCATCATCAAGAACATAACTGTTTCATACTGAGGCATTATTTTCTGCATGGTGATGCAAGCTTCGGTAGAAATAGAGAAGCAGGTTCATGGCAGTGGAAGCAGCAGAACAAATATGCTCTGTAATCTGATGACGAAAATATATAGGAAGGAGGGAGCTAAACTATCTGAATTTAGTCTTTTTAAATTAGTCATAGTCATGGCTGATCTGTGTTCTTTCAACAGAGATATTCCCGACAACAGCCATGAGGCAATCCAAATGCCAGAAGAGCCTATGGGCTGGATTGAAAATTACGACGTCTCTTTCATGGTGAATATGCCATTCACAACTTGAAATCACGGGACATAACTTGAAATCAGATAAGGGTAACTGGTCAATCCTCACATTAGCAATTAGTAAAAAAGCACTTGCACTCAGTAAGTTCATCTGAGCTTTGCAAGCAAGGCGAAAAAGGGGTATCATGTTGCAAATTCAATGCAAAATCTAAGTTGTCAGTGCGATTCCCAGCTGGATAATGACTAAGTTTCTTTTCGATCATCAAGAAAATGCCCCAGACAGAAGAAGGTGCTAAGAAACTACATCCGTCTGCCACAAAACGGCTCTGAATGGTAAAAATGTATGACTCACGGGACATAACTTGAAATCAGATAAGGATAACTGCTCAATCCTCACATTAACAATTAGTAAAAAAAGCATTTGCAATCAATAAGTTCATCTGAGCTTTGCAAGCAAGGGGAAAGAGGGTATAATGTTGCAAATTCAATGTAAAATCTAAGTTGTCATGTGATTCCCAGTTGGATAATGACTGATTTTCTTTTCGATCATCAAGAAAATGCCCCAGACAGAAGAAGGTGCTAAAAAACTACATCCGTCTGCAACAAAACGGCTCTGAATGGTTAAAAGAATATGGCGGTCAGTGTAATAGAAACTTGATCTTTCAGAAGGTATACAAGGCAATTTATCACATTTATCATTTTCAAGGGAGAACCAGACGAGGTAGTATAATTAATTTTAAGTTTTTTCTTCACAGATAAAGGTGAAATGATACGCAAATCGAGTAGTAAGCCCACAGTCTGAATATAGTGAACTATCAACGTAAAGACCGAATATTGCGTGCCATACTTGTAACAATGCCTGCAAATGTCCACTACATTTATGCAAACCCTATGCTGGGCTAAAGCCTGGTATTAACATAGAATAATTGTAACTATTGAATCCGACTCTTTCAAACAGATCATAAAGTGAACCGGAAAAAAGCATTTAAAACAACTTTGCTCGTCAATTTTGCAAGAGAATTAGGATACACTTGCAGATAACTTGTAAATGTTATCTCCTAACCAGTTATGTCTAATAACATTGCTGAGGCTGAGATATAGAACTTTCGTACTTGTAAGCACGAAGTCAACATTAGAAAAAGAGAGTGCATCCTTAACATCTACATACTCTGGTGAAAAAACAATGGATTGAACTTTCTTAAGCATGGATGATTTACATTAACAACGATAGCATATGTGTGTGCTATCATACAACCAGCTAATGGAGTAAAAGAAAAAAATTATCCATCCCCGGTCATTAAGCTTTATGCTACACAGTACTGTATCAGAAAATCCGTGTATGTCACAAAGCCCATTCTTTCTAATCCCAAACCCACAAGATGTTGTTCAACGTGAAAAAACTGTAGGGTCAATCGCACATAGGTGGTAACCCAGTCAATATGTAAAACGACTACATAACTGAGAAAGATAACAGACGGCATCAACATGTATAAAATCAATATATTTTGTGAGAAATTAGTTGATTTCCATACTAAATATTATGGTGATACATTCTATGGATATTGGAGGAAAAAAAGAATTCCCCCCATATTTGAACCTTCGAATGACTCTTATTTCGTGATGGAACAAGGATTATCTAAGATCCGGGTACACTGTTTTTGAAGACTTATTGTTGTAACGAGCTAGGTTATGAGGAACAATCCAAATAAACCCAACTACTTCTTGACCCTATGAGTTTTTCTGGGGCCCCAAACCTCCATTCTTCCTCGTGGACAGCCGCAACGTGCACGAAAGATGAGAACTGTACGGCCATTGAGGGGTGCCATCTTCTTTAGCTCGGCTTCAAGCTCCTTGTGGTCTTCTCCCAGCTCAAATGGACACGAACCAAGCGCATCGTTTGGCACAGGTGGCAGGTGCTTTACACACTCTTCAGGTTCAAGCTGAATATCAAATTCAACAGCATTTCTTAAACCCCTGCAGTAAGGATTTCCACATTTCCTAGAACTCAGACTGATTATCTCCCAGAACGCAACCACTACGCCAAATGTGAGCACCATCCCGACTCCATAAGCAACTGGAGTTCCATAGACGAAGCCACCAATCAGGTAAAATGCAACAGGAAGAAACTCAGAGGCTTCTTGGAAGATCAACTTGAAGTATGGCAGGATCAAAATTCCCAGAGCTCCCATCACGAGAAATAGCACGAAAATATCCATTACAGCGAGAGGCGAGTGCTCGCAGAAAGGGTGGGACAAAGGGTTCAAAGATTTGCACCGCCTGTTGCGCGAGTGACCACGGATGCTGCGATTATCCGACGAGCCCAAGGAGTTCTGACGCTGCACGAAAGCCCTGCAGAACTCGATCAAACTGCGGCAATCGACCATCGGTGGATCCATCGATCGCCGAATGATCAAAAGGAAAAGCAGGTCGATGTTCAGATTCCCCTCTGCCGCTCAAACTGTCACCGAAGCTAATCACACAGACTTTTCTCCAACACAAAAGTTTTATCCGGCGATATGCACCGAGAAAACGCCGCCCAAATAAACTGATTTCAAACCAAGATAAGAAACCTAGATTTCAATCAACGATCTAAACTTCTCAACGCCGACAGGAATCCACCAAAAGGAAAGAGGCCAAAGAATTCCCACGACGCAGAGGGCTTCCGGAGAACTTCCCAATCCAGATCAATCACAAACCACCGACAGATCTCGACGCCACAAGAAGAATCAGAACCACAGATCAGCACCAATCCACGCGTCAGCCGAGAGAGAGAGAGAGATGGAAACAGGCAGATCAGGACTCCACCGACAAGGCGAGTCCCCGAAATCTCCAAGCGCCCTCTGGATCCGGACGGCCGATCCTATCGGCAAGTGGAAGTGTTGTACTACCACTCTACGACCCTCTCCGAGCCTCTACGGCCAAAAGCTCCCTCCCCACACGGAATTCTGAGGAGACCATAAAAAGGGCCGAGCAAGAACGAGAGCGATAGAGAGAGAGAGGGACGCGTAGAGAGAGAGAGAGAGAGTAAAGGCGTGTGAGTTGGCACGTGCACGCCAAGCGAAGCACCGAACCAGGCTCGACAACCGAGGGGTGAAATAGGTGGGCACCCCTAAGATGGGCCTTAATGCCCTGCACCGCTTTACATTCACTTTGGGCCGGATCTAGGCTTAGTTAAAGCCAGGCCCAATATCTTCTCTCTCTCTCTCTCTCTCTCTCTCTCTCTCTCTCTCCCCCCCCTCCATTGATGGGTAAGCGTGAGGATCTGTTGCGATTGGGCCCAAAGCCCGATTACCGGGCCCATTGACACTCCCTTAACGCGAGCCCGTTCCGAAAAGCCCGAACATGATCCTTGTCCGATCTTGAGAGAGACAGAGCCAAAGAGCAAGAGAGAGCGAGAGAAAGGGAGTGGGGGAGAGAAAGCGAAAGAGCAAGAGAGATGGATAGAGAGAGAGAGAGAGGGAGAGGTAGATAGAGAGAGAGAGAGAGGGAGAGATAGATCGAGGTGCATTTTTCTGGGCTTTGGGCTCAAAATTGAAAACAAGCCCATACAAGTTCTTCCATAATAGCTGTGTTCCTGCATGAAAGTTGATGCAGATAATGCAAGTAGTAAGCAAAAAGTAGACTAGCTTTTCCCCAGCTGATGATCAGAAACCGAGGAGAGTTCTCCAGCGAGAACCAAAGAGGAAGCTGGCAGGCGTCAGGAGCTACGGTAAGCGCCTCTCTCTCTCTCTCTCTCTACCCTTCTCCTGCGCTGCTACTCCATCAACCTCGCAGAGCGTCTTAATCCAAGTCAAATCTGATCTTCTTGGGCGCCTGCCGCTTGCTGCCAACCTGCATGAGATGATGATACAAACTTATCGAGGTATACTTTAAAAATGCCTGATTTTCATGGTGGTTTTGCGCAAAATGGAATCAAGAGAAGAATGACTAATTAGGGGGGAAAGGGCAGTTGACTTTACGGTCAATCCACTTTATCAATCGTTGTTCGGTTTCAGGGTAGATTTAGTCAAAGGCAGTGGACCCCGGGACGTGGCTTTGGGATGCCACAAAGTCAAAAGGCCTCCAACAGCCCAGGATTCATGGCAGAGAGTCAAAAGACTTAGTCAAGGGTCATGGCGGCAAGTTTCATTCATCTTGATGGGATGATCAAGATCGTGGCATTGGGACTACCCATCCATTAATGAAACAAAAAAGCTTCATACTTACAAATTCCGGGAATTCATAATCAATACCGGCAGCAGCTACCCTCTTGCGACATCTCCCATCTCTCCTTAAAATGTGCTCAACCAGGTGCTGATGCTGTTCGACTGTTCTTTCCTGGAAAAGAACGGTCGTCGTCACAGAAGAGAAACACAATCAGAGGAGGAGATGAGAACGATGCTTGATAGATCCAGTACCCTGTTATGCCGCCACCTCTCGATTTCTGTCCAGTTCCTTTGTTTGAACCGGAGATTCATTCCTCTCCATCTGCAAAAATATGAACAGGGGGAAGAAAAGATAATCAGCCCTCCAACGTCCTTTTCAAATCGCAAGCCAAACTCATACATTAAACCTTGATCAATTCCATACACAACACACGGAATGAGAGCAAAAAGAAAAAAAAATTCTTCCAAACAATACATGCCGCAGTAGATCATGATGGCTCTGCATTATCTTATCGTTTTCTCAGAAACATATTGACATTGATATCATTGGGAGCAAACTATGGAGAAACTGATCTACTGTCTGTCAAATCTTGGATTATTGTCACGGCTGTCTAGCAAATCCTAGGCAGGAGCGTAAGATACTCGGTTTTTTCTTCAGGAATGTCTAGATATGTAGAGACATTTTCCATTGCCCTTTAATAATCTTGAAGGGGTAGATCAAATTAGCTTACAGAGGATCGGCTCATTACTCCGGGTTTGTGAGATTTACAAGTTCATTTTTTTTTTTTTACTAAGAGTGGTCAGAACCAGAGGGCATCTTATAAAAGCCACTGTATTGAAATAAAGTTTAACTGCACCAATGTTCTAGAGGGGGGGAAGAGGAACTTCATGAGTCACAGTCGTAGGTGATACCCCAAAAGTAATGATTGTCGTTTAGCAATAACTAAAGTAAAACACAAAGATTTTGATTACACCTGACATAGAGAATGAAAAACAGCTACTGGCAATGAGGATCAAACGCTTCTTTAAAATAATACCCTCTTTAGTTCATCACCTATGATGAAAACCGATGATGCAAAAAGAATCTCAAACATATATGGTACCTGAAGGGTATTCCCAAAACAAACTAGGAAAGAATTATGTAAAGACAACAAAAAATTGCAGCACATATCACTGCGATTCTGGTATTATAATAATTGGTGTCCTCCCTCACTCGGATTTTCTGGGAGAGCTTTCAGTAATCGCAAACAAAAAAGGGTAGCCTGAAAGTGAATCGCCTATGGCACTTTGTCCAAGACGGACAAATGGTTCGTGAGAAATATTAAAAAGAGGAAGGAACTGAAGATTCCCATCAAGAAGAAAAGTACATACAACTTTGGATGAACACGTTCTGGCGGAATAGGCTTAATCTGCAATTGGTGTTCGAACAGAAGATAACCGTGAATCTCGTCAGCTACAACTTTTGCCACCTGCAATCACGGAAAGTAATGGAAACTTGATCTTGCAGAAATGAGACAAGGTCACGATTTCAGAGGATAAATAAAAAACATAAAAGGAAATGCATACCTCGGGATTTTCAAACTCAATAAAGCCATAATGCTTTGACCTTCCTGTCTGCAGAGGACGAAGGTAGGAAATTAGTTTTTCCAAAAAAAATAAATGTTCAATCATTAAACATTCGAGGAGAAAAACAAACACCGGCAATACACGATATAACGAATAGTGAAAATGATGTTCGCTTCTCAGAATAAATGAGACCTTTTATTTATGCTGAAATGGCATTAGATGTTTTCTTCATCGTTTATGCCATTGACTAAATGTTCATTCAGTTTACCGGCATTACAAAGGAAGCTTAATTACTTTATTTTATCTTTCTTCCTTGATAATCACTCCATAAAATAAGGATGTCAGCACATTCAATTGATTCCATTTCAAGCTTCTTCAAGAAAAGGAACAATGAAAATTTTAAAAAATATAATTAATGTAGGATTCTACCTTCTTGTTTCTTGCGATTCTGATTTTCTTGATTTTGCCAAATTGTTTAAAAAACCCTGAAAGTAGATAAGACCTGTCGCTGAGATTCGATCATAAACACCGTTGGGCAAGTAACGTTCCCAATGATACAACACCCTCTCCAATAATGGGACTAAGGAAACAACCTTCCATTTCATCCTCGTAGAAACCATGGGGTATCCGACCAACGTACAAAACTGTGGCAGTCGCTGGTTGCTCCGAGAGTTGGGGGATTTTTCCTCCTGACCCCCCTTCAAGGGGCTTTGACAAATCGACAGAAATAAGCAAGTATGTTAAATTGTGATGACAGGCAACTAAAAGAGAAAAAAGGTTCAAAATATTGATACTCAACGCATACCACGAAGTCAGAAGAATCATTTTGAGGGACAGGGACAGGCATCGCCAACTTAGATTTGGTCTTCTTTGGTTTTTTCGCCAATGCCCTCTTCTTTGCCTTTGTAACCATCTTCCTAATGAATTAAACCAAACAAAGAATCAAGCCGGAAAGACGCCATTCCGACGGGGGAAACTTGCCAACTTCCACCCTCATTTCCTTCTGCGCACGGCTGAACTCCATCGGAGAGGGCCGACGGTTGAGAGAGGGGGAAAAACTCAGGGATTGCGATGCGAGAGCTTACCTTGGCGGAGGATGGCAGCCCCCAAAGATGATGACCCCTAGATGACAGCCCCAATCCTCCTCGTTCGCTAGGGTTTGAGCTTCGAAGAGAAGCCGCAGAGGGGGAAGAAGCCTTCGATGAGGAGGGCTAGGGTTTAATCAGACCGATGTAGCCCGTCCCAGGGGCAAAGGCGCCTATTCGGATCCGATCCGCGGATCGTATCTTATGCGGATCATTTCCGGGTCGTTAAGGACCCAACAAGCAGCGCTATTAAGCCTGGCCCAAACCCATGTAGCCTCTTAGGTTTGAGACGATTCTCAGTTCGACATTTACAAAATTATAAAAATAAAATAATTTTCTTGTCCCATTATTTTTTAAGTAAACATTTTCATCATCTATTACCTATATTTTTATTATTAAAAATATATATTATTATATTACTATCATTAACTATTATGTTTATTTGGTTGTAAATGTCATCAATTAAAGTGTTAACATATTATTTTGCTAGTAGTTATTATATCAAATTGGACCCATAGTGTGGCAACATATGCCAAATTGATCTCACATTGTTAATAGTGAAAATATGGAGTTGATGATAACTGGGACGATTTGACATAACTCTAGTTAAATATAATTGAAATATTGTCTTTGAATCGAAAAAAGATAATTTTTATTGAAGATCATTTATATTGAGTGAAAAAAATTAAATGAATCTTAACTTGAGTCCATAAGAAGTGATCTTGAGTCCACATAAAATATTGGAATCCACCAACATAAGATAAAGAACTTTCAAAGAAGAAATAACTTTGAGATAGATCAGTTAAAAATTTCAATTACCTCTCGAGCTATATGAGATATCTTTAAATATGTTGTAAAAAATGAAAAAGGTGGCAACATTTGAATTTCAAATGTAACTTGAAAATAATAGAGAAACGAAAATAGAAATGATAAGAAACCTAAAATAGAATGGAATAGTAAAATAGAAATAACCTAATAAAAAGACTATATAAAATAAAAGGGCTTAAAAATAGAGAGTGATATAATATAAAAAGTGTTATGAAATAAAAAGGCCTAAACATATAAATGACTAATATGAATAGTAACCTAAAATATAAATAACTAAATATGGAAGGTAACCTAAAATAGAAAGAGTTAAATATGGAAAGTGGCTTAAAATAGAAAGTGCTAAATATAGAAGTTAGCTTAAAAATAGAAATAGTCTAAATAAGGAAGGTTCTAAGAATAAAGAGTCTTTAATTTGCAGGTTTGTAAATCTTTTGTTCCACTTGATATAGATGTTATTTCGGCTATATCATGTACTAACTTTATATTATGTTCATACTTTGTTGAAATGGATTATTAGAAGGTTGGCATTATTAGTCGAGATGATGGGTATATTTACATCAGTTTCTTTTCTAGTTATGCATCATTATGCACTCATTATTAGCCTATCTTCGTCTGTCATGCATCATAATCGATCAACAGTAGTTAATAAATAAATACTAAATTAACGACACTTAATCCCATTTTAAGATAATCAGGGGTGATAAAAAATATATATTTATTTAGCCGGACAAAGAAGCATATTTTATAATGATAATTTGTTGGCAATCATGTTACAGGAGGCCATCTTCGATTGGACCATGAAAAATAAAGAAATGGCAGCTATATTAAAATGCATTTAATACAGGAATATGTAAAAAAAATGCGGCATCATAAATGAGGACTCGGAAAAAATACTTTTAAAAAAAAGATGCCGTGCGCTGGACACCGTCGATCTCGATCTCGATCATGACGAGCGGACTACAGTTCCCGAATCGCTTCCAAACGTCAAGGCTAAGCGGCTTTTTTTTGTCCCCCGAGTCAACGGTGCACATGATTTTAGTGAAAAGGGCACGTGTCAGCTTTTTATCATCCTGTCTTTTTCGGGTTTGCTTTTGGACAGCATCTACGTGTCACTTTTTTGCCTGCGACATGTGGTGGCCGCTTTTATGCCCGAAAGCTAACAACTGAGATGTGGGGCCCACATTCCAGGACATTCATCGGCCTTCACCGGCAGGCGTCGGTAACGGCTACACGGATGTCAGTGACGTACGACAAAATTTAATTGTTTTACTAAAATACCCGTATGAGGTCAGTATTACTGTCATGCGTACGGTGCTGATTGTGTAATTAGTATGAAAACTGGGGCAGAAAAGTAATTTCGGGGAAAGTGAGTCGGATTCCTCGCTGGCGGGTGACAGGCCGAGCGGGCTCTGCCAGTTGGGAGTTCCGCCATTTCCGCCGGGAAGGTTGAAGCTTTCTCTCTCCACCCACCCCGTCTCTCTCTCTCTCTCTCTCTCTCTTCTCTCTCTATATTCTCTCTCTTTTCTCGCATGGTTGTCCCCTCCGCTTCCCCCGCCCTGTCTCCTCCCCCGCCACCTCGTGCTTGCTTCTCTTCTCCTTCCTGATGATGGTTCAGGGGAAAGATCCGGCCATAAAGCTCTTCGGCAGGACAATACCAGTGGTGGGGCGAGGGGCGGTGGGAGAGGCCGTGCGGGATTCCGATCCGTCCCTTGCAGATGGCGCAGTCGGGGAGAGTAAGGTGAGGCTGCTGCTTCTCGTGTGGCAGGTTGGGAAGAGCCGCGGACTGTGGGGAGAGGAAGGGTTGTCGGCCAATTATTCCATTCCTCCTCTCCATTTTGGTAGAGCATTTGCGAGCTCTGCTCTGGATCGGTTGCTTGTGGTTCTGAGTTCGGGGGCGAAATAGCCCCCGTTTCTCTGGTTATTCTCGTTTAATCCCCAGCCCGAATGCTTTCGCATCATCCTTCTCTTTCGTCGAGATAGCAGATGCTTGGATCTGAATCGGTGTTCGGTGTTGAAATTTTCAGCCGCTCTGCTTCTCCTCATAGTTTCCGATTCATATTAGGTCGAAATTCTTCACTTCCCTCATCCCCGATCTCGCGCCTCGCGACGGATGCAGGATTTGGCTCGCCTGGGACGATCCTTTCCATTCGGCGTTGCCGCGTGTTTTCCGCGTTGTTCTCGATGTAGTCTCCTGATCCTTGTGAATCCATGGCTAGCGGATCAGAGGCGAAGGAGCTGTGTTTTATAATTAGGCAAAATTTTAAGAAAAACTTGAGGAATGAAATCGGCGAGTTCAAACTCGACCTGTCAAGTGTTCTCCTGCTCATCGGGGTAGAACAAGAACTCCATGGTCAGATGGATTTCTGTGCTTGGAGCTCTGCATAGAGGTGCCTCCATGTAGCCATGGACATTATCTGGCGACCTTCCAATCGAAATCATGGAATAAATAAATCCCCAATTTGAGTGGGATGATCAACTCACGCGGCTGAGATATATGGGCCTACTCCAGTCATAGTTTAATGATTTCGGACCGAACTGGTTTGACTCCTGCACATGGCCTCAGAGCTCCGCGCCCCATCCTATGATTGCTGCCCGATTTGTATTTTCCGGGCCGCAGAACCATCAAGCAGCCCAGATTTGACCAATACTCGTCAGCTGTAGTGAAAATCTTTTCCCAACTTGGGTTGACTTTGTGTAAGAATGTAATCCATCGGGATGGTTGACTTTCATCTCAGGTGAATCATGAAAGAAGCACTGGTCTCTGCCTAATGCTGCTCTGCAAACTGAAGATTTGCCATTAATGTGAGCTTTTTTTTTTCATTCCCAGATTGGGTTCAGAGGGAGAAAAAATGCAGCTGCCAAGGAGGGCCTGCTTGAGAAACCCCGTGGCCGAGATCAGATTGAGCCCAGTCTGCCCTCGGCCGAAGAGAAGGAGCAGGGTGAAGCTGAGGGCTCCGGCCAGGAGAAGACCCTCAAGAGGCCGGACAAGATCCTCCCCTGCCCCCGCTGCAACAGCCTGGACACCAAGTTCTGCTATTACAACAACTACAACGTGAACCAGCCGAGGCACTTCTGCAAGAACTGCCAGAGGTACTGGACCGCCGGAGGGACGATGAGGAACGTCCCCGTCGGCGCCGGGAGGAGGAGGAGCAAGCCCTCGCCGCCGCCGGAGCTGGTTCCTAGAAGGTTTCCTGCTTGGGGCAGCAGCCGTGGAGCTGGCCTGGAACTGGGTCCTGCTGAGACGGCTTCCTCTGAATCAGGGGGCTCTGTTCACGGCCTCCGAGATCGGAGGGGGGATTCTGAGATCAGTCCCCCCTCCGCTGGTGTGCAGAATGGTCTGCAACAGTCGCCATGGATGAGCCATTGGAGCACCACGGGAAGCTCTGGCCTGCCGCTGCCGCTGCCACTGCCGCTGCCGCCACCTTCGGCCTCGGGGAGGTGCTCGTCTGAGATGATGTGCCGCCAGGAGAAGGATATTTCCAGTCCTTTCATGAGGAGCTCTGGTCCTCCATTGTTCCATGGCCCAGTCTCCTTGAGCGGGTTATCCAGCTGGCCCGGCTCGTCACAGCCTCCCGGATCTTCTTCTCTGGGGAAGCATTCCAGGGGGACTGGTTTTGCAGGCGAAGAACAGGAGGGAGTTCCCCTCTGGAGTCCGAAAACCCCGAGGAGAAATGACCGCCATGACGCTCCTGGAGGTTCTCTGTGGGTCAACCCTGAGGCGGCTGAAGGAATTGAAAAGGGGGAGATTTCTTGAGCTGCCCACTCTACAAATGACCACGTACAAACTCGTTGACTCAGATGTTTTACAAAAGAGGCCATTTTTCTCTGCATTTAATCTGATCTGGGCATGCATTTCTTTTTCCAGATGTGGAAGCTACGCTGCCGGTAGGGTTGACTTTAAGGAGACCCCAAGTACAGAGAGAATCGGACACTCTGGGACTGGCCCGGAAAGGCCGCAGCTGCAGGGCTCCTTTTCTTTCTTCTGGGTTCCCAAAAAGTGGGCCTTTTTTTGTAGAATATGTGGTGATTTTTCGATTCCGAGATTACTGTGCATAGTAGAAACCTTAGTTTGCACAAAAATGGTGTGTATATATATTGGAAGAACGATCGACATTTATCGGTACTCCAGGGATTCATTCGTTCTGCGATGGGGAGCAGCAGCAGCAGCTAGGGGAACCCGGCTAGGCGCCGCCAGTCCGGCCACTCCTCCGGCGGCGGCGCCGCCGAGCAGGAGCCCACCGACTCTCTCCTCCGGACCGGCCTCCAGTGGCCGCGCAGGCCCATCACGAGCCTCTCCTTCTCCAGCTCCCGCCGCCCGGTCCTCCTCAGGTTCTCATTCCTGGCGGCGGCGGCGCTCGGTCGCCGCTTGCCGCGGCCTCCAGTGACCGGCGGCGGCGGCACTGGCACCGGCACCGCCTCCAGGCCCATCAGCTTGGCCACTATCCCGGGCTCGCACCAGAGGACCCTCTCGCCGGCGACGATGGGGGCGCCGCCGGCGACCCTCCTCTTCTCGCCGGCGGCGACGAAGGAGGACCTGTACATGGCGTCCCTCCCGTCGAGGGAGAACCGCGGGTACTGGTCCAGAGCCCTCCTCGCCGATCGGAGGACGTCGGAGCTGTTGACGCAGGACATCCTCCGCCGGCGGCGGCGGTCCTCCTCTTCCTCCTCCGCCGCCTTCGCCCTCCTCGCGGCCGCCTCCTCCATCTCCAGCCGCCGTATCATCTGCTCCAGCGTCATCGGGGGCTCGAAGACCTCCCCCTGCTCCTCCTCCTCCTCCTCCTCCTCCTCCTCCGCCGCCGCCGTCCCCTGCTGCTCCAGCGTCGTCGTGGAGGCGGCGCCGCTGCAGAAGTTCCTGATCCCCTTCTTCAGCTTCGACGAGAGGGAGTTCTTCAGGAGGAAGAATGACAGGTCTTTCATGGCGGCTCTTCCTGGAAGGTGACGACCTCCTCCTCTTCCTTCCCTTCCCTGGTAAAGACCACCAGAGGTGGAAGGGGGTTGGGCGGCGGCGACCGGCGTGAACGAAGTGAATGCCGGGGGCGCCGCCCCATTGCGGGCTCGTGACCAGCGACGTGGGAAGAAAGTGAGCAGCGGCAAGGTCACGGCGCGGCGACTGTAGGACATTGAAGAAGCGTCGCCACGTGGCCTCACTCATGTCTTCCACGTGGTAATAATTAAAATGTATAATTTGGTGTTATAGTTTCGTGCAAACTGCCTAAATCTTGGAATTTAGTCTCTCTAATAACATTTCATTAATTATAAGAGAGTCAACCATAGTCAACCCTCATCGTCCATCTCTCTCTCTCTCTCTCTCTCGCTCTAGACCCAGATTTAAGGCGTACAAATGTGTACAAAATTACTTAACTAAAATGTTTTTTATAACAATTAATTTACCATAAATAAAATACAAGGAACTAATTGAGACCAATAATTAAAAATATATGAAATAAATATATTTCCTAATTTTTCATGTAATTATTTTCATTAATCATCAATTAAGATAGAGAGTACATTTCATATTAATATCCTTTAAATTAAATTTTGATATAATTAAAAATGCATAATAACTGCCGTATGAGGTTAAAAAAAATATAAAAGTAAATAGTCGTGGAATCCGTATGAATTAGCCAGCCCGTTTCCAGCAGCAATGTGGCCATGTTACAAGCCGACGGGCCAGATCTGGGGAACTACGAGCCCGGCCCGGAGTTATGGGTCACGGGATTAGGTTAGTGTAACTTACGCCGCAGTGACACCGGCGTCGAAGTATATATGCTTGGATCATTCACAGGATTGGTGCGCCATTGGCTGAGCCGCCATTTCTCTCCTGCACAGGTAGAAACCCTAGAACTCCGGAAGTTCAGGTTCATTCCTGGCGAATGGGCCGCGTTCTTCCGGTCGCAGTTTGAGTTCTTATGACGATTACAGCGCGCATTGGCGTCATACACATTATGGAGTCGAATTTTGCGATGCTGCGCGTCGTTCTTGGGCGTGTTCCGCCGATTGCATTTGCGACCTTGATGTCCTTAGTGTTATTTAATGAGAAGCAGCTCGCTATATTGTTTACGTGATGATTTTTTGCGTAATTATCTGTAGGTTTTTGCTGCGACTTGCATTGTGTTCCCTTTCCCACGCATTGTGCCTACATTTACGTTTTTTTAAAAGCCTCGAAAGCAATTGTTAATCTGGTGTACAATCTCTGACTCGAGGCTTTTGGTCCGCATGATATGCACTGGAATGTGCTATCGACCTTGTATATTGGACTAGATCCGATCCTTTCAAACTGCCGATTGAGAACTGATTAAGGGATTGTGCTGTATGATGCTGTACCGGTTTGTTTAGAGTTGTCTTGGTAGATGCTTCTTTTGATTTACTCAGATTATTCCCTGGAATCCGATTCCTCCGGTTCATGGTTGTAGGTGATTTGCACACGTACTGAGGCTCCATAACATACTAGTTGTTTGGTTGCTTAATCTCAATGTGCAATACAAAACTGGGGATGGGCTTTGCAGCCTAATCTCACTAGATTTTCGCTGCTTGTTCTTTCCCAACATATTATTTATTGCAGGATCAATCATACGCTTGAATTGATCGTGGGACATTGCTGTTTTCTACCTTCGTATTCCTGACTTCCCTCCAACTTGTGTAGGCAAAGGAGATTGAAGAGGGGTTGACAATTAGCCATGGTTCTTGAGTAAGTATTCCCAAGACTTGTTTCACATGGAGATCATTTTTTTGGGATATGTTTGGGCCACTCGGTTTTCTTATAGAAGGCCAACACGTCTGAGATTGGCCTGGCCAGGTCTCCCTGGTAAAATTTTGGACTTGTACCAGATCCACAATAGTAGGATTGTGACGCCCATATCTGGTGGAGTGGAAGGGAGTTAAAACGAGTCATCTCGGACAAACCCATGACATGAGCACGTTGACCTTGCCTAAAGCTCAGGGTTTATTTTGGAATGCACAAGGTGGGGCGTGTAGATGATGATTTTTTCATTGCTATTTTTGTTAGTCTAGTTCTGATTAGGACAAATATGCAGACCTATTATTTAGGAGATATATGTGCCGTTACGTGATTATATAAATAGGTTAGTTCTTCTGGTTGCCTTCTTGTTTTCATTGCAAGGAAACAATAAATAAGGGTAAATAAGGGAATGGATTCTCTCTGTGCAGCATTCGGATTCTTTTACCATCTTTTGGATTAGGAAAGTGTGGGGATTGTTTTATTGTAAACAAATGTTCAGCTGTTTATGTTATTTACGATGATGACGGTTTTATAATATATTCCTTTTTGACTTGCAGGGGGGCAGATTTATGTCGTTTTACTGGTGCGAATATATACCCTGGAAAGGGTATTGGATTAGTGCGTGCTGATTCTCTGGTGGACAAATAAAGTCCTTCACTGGGTAAAAGAAAATTTAAGTAATATTCCAAAAATATTACTTGATCTTGACTTTTAGAGGACGTCTTTGCTTTCAGGTCTTCCTTTTTTCTAACTCTAGATGCAAACGGTATTTCCACAACCGTCTCAGGCCTGGCGAGCTTACCTAGACGGCCGTGTACAGATAGCAACCCAAGAAGGTAGCGTGCCTCTTCACGTTTCTTGGGTCTTTACTATATTTTCTCTGGTTTTGTGCCTACTAAGTCATGGAAAATAATGGAGATTTTAGTCCTCCACGCAGCCCACAGTTTCTCTTTTCTATTTATTTTGATCAATTTTTTACTGATTGAACTCTTAGCATCTGTCTCCTTTCCCCATTTCCCTTTGCTCAAGTCCCTTCGTCTTTCTGCCAGGTTTGAGTCCCCGAAGAGTCGTTGTCTTGGCATCAGTCTCTCTCCAAAAACTTGTAGGGCATCCATGTGGAAGCTCTACGGTATGATCTTGGTGTTCTCTTCCATTCAGCTAGATTTTTCCCATGTAACACGATCATGCATCATATATCTTGATCTTATTTATTTTCTTCCTTTTTTATTTCCCCGTTAATCTCAGGATTCAATCTCATCTAACATGGGTTCCACCGCTGTATTCACATTGACCAGCAATGCTTGATGACACTTCCTCTGAACTCTCTGATCCTTCTCTTTTTTTCAGCTAGATTAGTAAGGGTGATTAAAACTAATGCCATGATGAACAATTGTTCATCTCCTTGAGATTCTTTAAATTTTCCTTCTTTTCTACTTTGTCCTAAGTCAGAGAGTTCGATCTAATCTATCATGGGCACCACCCAATCTTTCGGAGTGACTTCAACGGGCTTTCTTATTTCCATAATTGGTGATGAATGCCCAATAATTATCATGCTTCTTTCTATATGTATTGAGGTATATGCATCTGTTGTTGTCTCCCCAATGGCAGCGAGATCAAGGAGAGGATGAAGAAGACGAGAGGAAGGCAAAGAAAGCCGAGCTGACGGCCAAGTCCTAGAAGACTCAGACCAAAGGGAAGCCTGCCCAAGCGCCCCCCCAGGCCCCAAGCTTGTACGAGGTGGAGGGAAGCGTTGACCAAGGCCAACCATCACCCCTCTCTCTCTCTCTCTCTCTCTCTCTCTCTCTCTCTCTCTCACTCTCATCTTCAACTAAAATCGAGGTGGGTCAGCCATCTATATGGAATTAATCGCCATACGAAGATGTGAGAAAAGATGTCTCCCGTCTCTGAGGAAACCATGGAGAAATAATGCTTATCGAATTCAAGCAATGAGGGGGGAGAGAGAGAGAGAGAGGAGATGATGATAATGAGCTGCAGGGCCCATTAAATAAAGGGTCAGATTGAGCAGGGCTTAATTTTACAGGCCCATTAACATTTTCCACGGCAAGTTAGTTTATTTACATAAACAATGACTTCTGTTTGCCGACAAGTATTTTTATTTTATTTTAATAAATCGATGAGAAAGGAAAATTTCAGTGAAAATACTCAGATTGAACCGGTTGGTCTCTTGGACTATAAAAATCCGGTCGATTTTTTATAAATTACGGTTTGAGGTTAAAATGGTTTGTCGGATCCAGATCCTACCGGGTCGTGGGGCTTCTACAGCCAGTAGAGACCCGTTACCGGATCTGCTGGGTTCTCAGAGGGCGGTGAAGTGACGTCATATGTACGGGGAAATTCCGAAATTGCCATCGTCCTGTCCATTGAAGAGAGGAAGCCTCCGATTGCTGGTTCCCGTCCGTCCGTAGCGATCAGGGGAGATTCCGATCCCGCGACTAGGGGCTGAGGTGAGGAGCGGCTTGTGCCTCGGCTCCAGGTAATTTCTGGATCGGTACCCCTTCACATCTCCTTGCCGATTCCCTCACAGTCCAGCGGATCTGTCGCTCCCCGACCGCTTACAACTTGTCGATCTCAAACCCCACGGTTTCTGGATGAATGATTGCTTATTTTTCCTCGATCAATTTTGCGAGTTTAATTTAAGGCTTTCCCTCTAAATTTGGGAAATAGGTGGACTCGTTTGATTCTGTCCGTGGTACATGGCATTTAGGTTTTTTTTTGTGTCCGTTTTTCTTTTTTCCAGTTCAGCCACCCAAATTATCCTGCCACGATGATTCTTGACGCTTTCTCGTGGAGGATTTCCATCACTCTTTAGTCTGTTGTTTTCCGTTTAATCGTTTTCTTTCTGACTATGCTTTCCTTTTTCCTAATAGGCCCATTGGACCGCTGATGAATTTTCCTTTATGGAGTGATTCTGTTGCGTCCGTTTAAACGTATTTCTCTTGAATCTGTGTAGGTAGAAATGGAGGGATTTAAAGCGGCTCTTTTTGTAGCCGTATTTGTGGTGAATCAGTTAGCTCATGGATTATCGTCGCCCGCGACAGTTCCAGCATTCTTGTGGTCTCCTCACAATTACATGTGCGGTTCCTTCTCTTTTTTCACTTGGATATTTGAGGTCAATACCCAAGCAGATGGATTGAATCCCTGTCTGATCTTCTAGCAGTTTTACTGTTTTTAATCTGAGTTGTGTTCTCTTCTAACGCAGCTTAGTTATCTCTTGGATAGGTTGCGTTTTACATTTTTGAGATTTGCCAATACGGTGACCACAGTGTCTAATATAAGGAAACTAATGTAGTTACCCTAGAAAATCATGGTTACCACAACAAAAGGCTCTCCAAATGTATGGCCGTCTCAAACAAAATCTGGGTTTAATGAGCGTTATTACGATATTGGCTGAATTTTATACTGTTCACCATCAACTCTGGGTTGGTAAACTACCAAATGGATTGACACAGCCGGATAGTTTATCGAAAATGCATCTACTATTGTGTTTTATGTAAATAACTGTGTGGTTACTGTGCATAATTTTGAATACTCTCAATTAAACAACATCGATGATTGTGTCTGTAGCTCTCTAGATATTTGCTTCCTTCTTTTAGCGGGTGATCTTTGATTTATTGACTAAATGGTTTATGGTCTGGAATATTTGCTGAGCGGATGATGTTTTTCCAGAGACCCTCCTAGATCCTGGCCTAAATTCTTCTACAGAGATTTAGATTTTCACCATTGGTTAACTTGGTCAGCATTGTGCCTAAATGCTTCGGAGTATCGGTGGCTGCTACAGAGATTTAGATTTTGACCCTTAGTAAATCTGGCGAATGCTAAACGTTATTTTAATCACTTAAGGAATGTTTTTGTTGGATAATTATCAAAACCTTTAATTTATGGCTACTAGTGCGTGTAATTGTCTTAAGTAATAGAGTTCATTTTCAGCTTCATAGCCTACATGTCGGGCCTATTTTTGCCGTAGGCTTTTATAAGCTCTTAGGGGAACTAGTTCTTATGCATTGAGTATTGTTGCACCTCTGGATGCCTAGTTTGATTCAATACTGGATGTTATAAATTTTTTGCGGATAAGACTTTTTCCACTGAGTATTTCCTGGTTTTTCATGCACACTTAATGATTTTATTTATTTTTTTGTCATGTTTTTTTGTTTTAAGTTTTAAAGCACGCGCCATTGTTTCAGACGTGATAAGTGGTTTATATGCCATTCATTTTCTGGTGGTGAAGAATCCCTTATATCTATTTTACATGTGGGAAAGCGAGAAAATTTCTAATATGCATATTATTGAAGGAACCTTTAGGTAGGATCTTTAAAAGGACAAACAATCTTTGAATCATAACGTACATCATTTGTGGAAGGGTACTTAAGGTTCACTGAATCTTTTCGGTCTTCTTCTAGCCCAAAAAGATATATCTTGTGCAAACTCTTACTAGCCCACTTTGAACTGCTTATCTTGTTGATATCAAGTCTTAAGTCTGTCCCCAACCATATTCATAGAGATCCTTTATCTGCACAAAAGACACTGCTATTCACACCTCCAACCAAGATGAAGAGTATCGTGTTTATAGGACGTTTTCCTTCCTTTGATAGCTCGACGTTGTATGCTCAAAAGAAGCAGGCATTTCATCTGCCGAATTTACTTTCATTTGTTACTGTTTGAGGCCGGTATTATTTATGGTTTTGGGTTACGTGTTCTCGCTTTTGTTATTGTGGTAAATTCCAATTGTAACGAAGGAATGCAATTTATCTTGGAAAGAAAACTGTGAAAACCTAAAGTCTGAAATTCCACTCTGTGTACGTGTTCTAGTATAAGTCTTGCGAATTGTTTGTTCGCTCAAACATATATCTTCTGTCAATCAGCTTTCTTCTTCTCATTATTTTTTGTTGCCATGAGGTATCTCAGTACATTTTTGTTGTACACCCACTGGCATCTTACTATATGCATCTGTATACTTGTCCTCAATGGGCCTCCAGACAATAAATAATAGTTTGGAGAGCTGATCTGACATGCATTGATCCATTGTTTTCTGAAAAGTCACCCATTATCTTGGAATCTATTTTCTGAATAACATAAGATTATGAAAATTCATATTTCGTATGATACAAGCTTTGTTGGTTTTGATGCCTGGTTTACATTTACGTACGTTTTATTGGTATTCTTATTTCAATATAGAAACCTAAACTTAAAAAATCTCAGTTTGTCACAGAGAATATGTTCTCCAAGTTACATGTCCCTATGAGAAATGGTGTTTCTTATGATACAAACTTTTTTGCTTCGAATGACTGGTTACATGTATATAAACATATATAAGTATACATATACGTGTGTGAATTGATACTCCCCTCCGAATATCGAATCTCATGTTGTGATTTAAAATTACGTGGCATAATAATTATTGATGCATCTTATGACACAAGTTTTTGGTTGTTTTGAATGCCTGATTTACATATATTTATGAGTAGTGTTGTTCCTATCCCAAATATTAAAACTTAAATCAACATCTCATTTTTTCATATCAGAGGATCGCAATCTGGGGTGAAAGAAGTCGTTCGGTACTCTAGGATCTCCCCAAAGGAGTTAACTGAATCAGTTCTCTCTGAAGGAAGTTGGTCGAACTTATTGGTATTTCATCCATGGATTATCTGAAACATCACTAAAGTGGTCTTAATTTCTTTATTTCTTTGCATATTTAAGTTGAGCAACCAGTCAGATTGGTAATTTTCTTTAACAATATCCTTCAGTGTTCTGGGGAAAAGCTTCAAGATGATGTGGATATTGCGCTTGTTTTTATTGGGGGAAAGGTAAGGCAGCTTTTAGATTATTAGCTTCTCAATAATCTGCAGACATGCATGCATGAACCATCCCACTATAACTGGAATTTTCTTCTTATAATGCTGAGCCCTCATCTTTCAGTTAAGAACTTCTGATATTTCTCGAAGTACATCAGACCCATCTCTTGTGGACTCACTGAAGGTAATCCATCAAACTCTCTCTGCACGCCCCCTTTTTTTTGTTCCATTGCCTCTCCCAACATTCAACTTTAATTTTCGGGCTTAAAATTTTTGTCTGTGTCCGTATCTTTAATTTTCGGGCTTAAAAATTTTGTGTGTCTCCGTATCTCCTTACAGCTTGCTTTCACTCGCTCCAACGTCTCAATGGCATTCCCATACGTTTCTGCATCAGATGAGGGAAAGGCACTAGAGACCTCTTTAGTTTCAGGGCTCACTGAGTTCTGTGGCCATGGACTGGGAGTGAACCGTGTTGCATACTTGGACTCATGCTCAATTGACAGCACATATTTTCAAAAGCTTCAAGGGCTCGACTCACTTCATGTAATTAAGTTCCTAATATTCATTCCCATCATTCTACCCTTTCAAGCCAAAGCTTGACACCCTGATGGTGATTATGAACAGGAACATCTGAGCTCCAAGATGGAATCGCCCACCAGTGAAAAGACAGACCTGGTGTTTTTCTGCAGTGGAGGGGCCGAGCAAGTGGAAAATTCTCAATCAGATGGTATATTCTGTTCTAAATCTGGCACGATTCCTTTCCACAGAGTGAACGGTCATTGTATTTTGTGTGATGGGATCTGCAGGGGAGATACTCTCTGAACTTATCACTTCTCTTGAGCAATTGGGTGCCAAGTACTCAGTCCTCTACGCTTCGGACCCACATAGAGCAGGCCAACCTTCTCCATATCCATCGCTGGGGAGGTTCCTCGCAGAGGGAGCTGGTCAGAATGGGTCAGCCAACCTAACTTACTGTGACGGTGTCTGCCAAATTAAGTCATCACTTCTAGAGGGCCTCTTTGTCGTATGTGTCTCCAACTCGACTCGACACATCTTTCTGGTCTACTGATGATCACCTTCTGATGCATCTTGTTCATTGTTTTTAGGGTATTGTTCTTCTAATCATACTAATTTCCGGGCTCTGCTGCATGATGGGAATTGACACGCCAACAAGGTTCGAGACGCCCCAAGAGTCGTGATGAAGCAAGGTGACACTTTCCTTATATGGCATGGGAGGGGTCTGCTTCCTGTTCTTCATAACTGCAGTCATATTTGTGTTTATCTCAGTAGTTTTGGGGAGGAAGAAAAGTGGAGAGTATTTGATCTTCTGTAATAAATCTTGATCCTCAGAGCCATTTTATGATTAGCTTTGGTAATTTAATTGTATATTTTTTTAATCGTTCATGCATCTCGATGTAGCTGGATTCTGTTCATGTCGTCCTGTTTTTCTCGATCTATGTTTTACTTAAATTAGAGTTGGAATACCTACTCTCATGTTATCCGATTGGGCCTTCCCAGGTCCCCTTCTTTTGCCACCTGAATACAGGAGGCCGGCGTCTTATTTACTGGGGACTAAAAAAATCTCTCCTTCGAGTGTCACTAATGGATATTTGAAGTTGCTAATGTTACATGAATCATGTGTAGGGGAGCGCATCGTCTCAAATTCATCGGCATAAGATATTGGTAGATAGCTATCAATATCTATTGATATATATATATATATATATATATATATCAATAGGTTGGTAGGTAGAGGATTAAACACAATCTAATCTGTATCTCCTTGGACTCAATAGCTTAGACTCGATTACTTTTCAAGTGCAGACTTGTTAATGGATATAAAACTGAGGGGTGCTCAATGGTTTATTTAAATAAATCAATGGGTTCTTCCTTAAATTTGTTATGCTGATGTATAAATCTTATGCAAAGTTCCTATCAAAACCAAATTACAATCTATTTCAATATCCTTGTTTCTCTCATAAGAAACTAGCTTGCTCCCAATGTAATAGCTAAACTTGATTGCTATAATGCATAGACGTTGATTATTGGTAATGTATGTCAAGGTTCTTCAAACAAAATTTTCAATCATAACCATTGAGACACAATACGATCCATAATTGTGTTATGCTTCAACAATGGATTTGATAAAAAATATATTCTTTTGTTTTTCCAAGACTATTTTTCTCACTTATGCAGATGTAATAACGAATGACGGGCTTGATAACTATCTTATATCCTACCTATTATGTAAATTATACAAGACCAACATATCAAATTACTTCTATTCATGTATGGAAGACCTTTAACCATAGCTTATTTAATATATCATAGTCTCCTTACATAAGATTCACAGTGATCCTTTTTCTTTACTGAATTTTCATAAATTGATGAATCACTCAAAAAATAAAGATTGTATTAGTCAAGTGACAATAAAATAAATGAGCTAATTAATAAAAAATTTGTACCAAAGCCTGTCACTAGAGATCTCTTCACCCTTGACTGTATTTTGCCTATTAGTTCTCTAGATGGGGCATTTGGAAGCTCTCATCTATCCCAACAAAACATCTCAGTGACACCCCTATCCTATAGAACTTTGTCGTCGCATAAGGGAATAATTATAAATTGATCTTCTAGACAATCCTTAGTTTGCTCAATCCTTTTTATATTCCTTTTTGATAGAAGAATGCCATCAGTAAGTATCATAAGAATAATAATAATGATAATTATGAATTATTTTTGTAAAAAAAGAAGAATAATCAACATGACGTGGAAAAACTGAACTAGATTGCTACTTGATTGAGTCTCTCAAAAGTTGTTCAAGGGATTTGTTGAAGACCATCTATTATAATTCTTAACCTTGTGGACATGAGAGGATTCCTTTTAAGCAACATAATTTACAAGTTACCCCATGTGTACCTTTTTAGCTTCTCCAATGAAGTCATTTTTAAGGTTTGTTTGACATACATACGAATTGTGGAGAAGCACATTGGATAACATAACCTTTATAGAGGTAAGTTGAGCCATTGAAGAATCTTTTCACTAGTTCATAGTAATACATTTGAGTGTATCCTCTTGAATCAACTAAAACCCTAGAATGAGCCATTGAAGGGCCATTCAAGAATCTTTTTAGTAGTTCATAGCAATACATTCGAGTGTATCCTCTTGAATCAAGTAAAACCCTAGAATAATGAATCTAGGCATCGTGTAATATTTGACTATGATTGCCCATTGATGAGAAATGACGTCAATATTTGTTTGTGGTGGAATTGGCTCCCTAGTCCATGAGAATGAAGGGCATAATATCTTTTCCTCCATGCCATTGTGGTAGGTCAGAAGCTCATGAGCTTCTTTATAACTATAGAGTATAAATACATGGCACATCAAGGCAGACTATCAAAAAGTAAGAGAAAAAGAAGCACAATATATTTAATAAGAGATAAGCTGTTTAAAAGAGATGCTGACATGTGAGTTAAGGTCAAAGGATGATCAAGTCGAAGGGTTTGTAGATGAGCAGATACATGAGAGCAAGCACATCTTAGGAGGGGGAGAGAGAATATAATGAGGTTATGGAACAAGAAAGTACTTTGGAGTTAATGTAACAATGACCCTATGATGGATATAGAGTCATCTCAAATAAAGTTACATTAATATTGTTTAATCTGACTATTCAAGCTTTTCCCCTACCATTTATCATAATTTCAATGAAGAATTTAGTGAAATTTCTCTCTCGTTAGCCCTCTTGATCTAAATTTTTTATTACCCAAATCGTATGTGGTATTTAGTTGTAATTCATGGCTAAGCCGTTGCAAGATCATGTAAAGACTTGTAATTCTTAGTGCCATGTTAATGAAGAGATGAATGGAAACCATGGTTATAACTTATAGTTGAGTGATAGACTTAAGTGAGTGGTCACAATCTAAATATGAGGAGAAGCCTTATATCCTCATTTCTCCTTGCCTCTCCCTCTCTCTCTCTCTCTCTCTCTCTCTCTCTCTCTCCATTCGCTCCAATTCTCCTTCATCTTTGAAGTTTTAATCCACCTTCCCTCTACTTGTTTGTGTGCATTTAGACCTATGTATTGCCCTCGTTTACATACACCTACACCCTCCATTCATCCACGTCTCTCAATGACTAATGCAGTCCCCTTCATGACCTCTATTCTTTTTATAGAGTAGCATGTTCAAACAATACTCAGTATTTTATTAATGGAGTGAGCATATGACGGGATTCCATAGATTTAGAAGCGAATGCATACCAAAATCTATTAAGATTGGTCTTTTGCAATCATTAATCCTTGGAGGATTATTCTTTTTGCCGATAGATATATAAGGTCTTAAAAAATGAGATTAAGATTGAGGGACCAAACCCTTCGATTTATAGCCCCAAGAGAGGCTTAACGGTTGGAACTCTCTCCATCAAAGGGATTACAACTGTCAAATGATTTCTACACAAATCCCTCCATACTGTTTCATTTGTTTCAATAATTGTTCATGTACAATGATGATATGTAGCCTAAAAGAAATTCTAATAATATATTCATGAGCAATCTAATTTTTACATGTTCTGATTACTAATTAAATTTCTTGATTACTCATCAATGAGTTGATCAAGTTCTTGTATAGCTTTTTGTGTTGCTCCCATCTCATTAAGTATTCTGCCACCTCAAAATGATATAAGAGCATGCACATGAAGGATACTAGTGTGAGAAACAGCCATAAATATTATGAGTTTTCAACTTGCAACCTATTGTCATGATGTTTAGAAGTCGCGACAAAATTTGACTATCATCTTATGAGGATATGGAATACATCTCATCTTTAGAATGAGATTGATGAGAATGATGAGAGAGCTTTTAGTGGTGAAGAAAGAATATGAAATCAGATGGATCTTGCTCTAAAGCCAGGTTAAAATTGTTTATTAGAGTTCAAAGTAGAGATTTTTTTCTCCAACCCTTGCATTCAGTCTATGCATGCATGCGCCTCTTTGTGTGATGAGAGTTAGTGAGAGAGAGAGAGAGGGAGAGGGAGGGAGGGAGGGAGAGGGAGGGAGGGAGGAGGGAGGGAGGGAGGGAGAGAGAGAGAGAGAGAGAGAGAGAGAGAGAGAGAGAGAGAGAGAGAGAGAGAGAGAGCACTTTGGGTTTCGTCAAACCTAATTACAAGAAGTACTGAAGCTAATGCAATATGTTTCAAGTAACTTATGTAAAAAAAATTCTACGAAATACATAGGAGAAGTATGAGTTTGATTATATTAAACCAATTCCATATGTGGATCATTTGATGAAGAATTTGAATGCTTTCCTTTGTAAATTAGCGCAATAAATTCCACCAAGCTGAAGTTGGTAAAAAGAACATCTTTCTGGCTAATTAAAATTAGAAAAATGTCAAAAATATTATATTTAATATCTACTAACTTTATATTTTATGAAATAACAAATATATTCTCATTATTTAAAAGAGTTAACATAGATTTGATTGCTGTATCCCAACTACTATTTTGAAGTCTAACATGCATTTTATACATGGGGCATTGACCTAGAGGTCTATTTCTAGTTGCCATGCTACATGAACACCTCTTTCTTAACTTTACCATAGCAATGAGCCCCAACTTGTCCCACTAACTAACCTAGAAGCCTAATTTAGTTGCCATGCCTCACAAACTTGTTAATATGGCCGATGGCCCCTTGTGTTGCATGGCAGCCACCCCTGCCCAATCACTTGATCTTGGTCTAGTTTAGGCTCCACAATTCTTGGACTAGAGACAAGAGACTTTCTAGTAGACATCAGCCTGGGCCTTCGTGTGAAGTATTATTTTCACTGGGAACTGATTACCAAGAGGAGATGACCCCTAAAATAATTTCAAATATATTGAAATGGAAATAACCCATTAAAATATATTTTATGTTTTAAAATATTTAATTGAGTTGGTGAAATGAGCTGCTCATTGCGTTCGATAAACACACGTTTTTATTCTATTTTATTTTTATTGTGACATCGGAATTCGTATTTTATGAGATTACCGTCCCGAGGACTATTTAAAAAATGCGGAACGGACAGGCCAAAGCGAGGGACACGTGCGACTTTCGGACCAGATCTCCGATTGCGTCACGGGACGGACCTGCTCTTGCCGGCTCGCGCACGTGACCCACGTTGACCGGGAGGGGAGGCGTTCAGGTAGAGCAAAAAGTCTAGTACTTAAATACGTTTTAATTTATAATAATAGTCAATTCGATTGAAAAAATAATTATTTGAGTAATGGGCGAAAATGACGTAGTAATTGAAGTCATGGCGTCCCTCTCAAGTGGAGATCCGCCAGACCGCCATGTGGCACCTGGCTTTGACCATGCTCTCTCTTAGATCTCTTCTACCATGACGAGGTAGCTTGTAGACACCCACCGTCACGTCTCAGCTTAATTATAGCTCTCTCTCTCTCTCTCTCTCTCTCTCTCTCCTCTCTCTTTCCTCTCTATCTCTCTCTCTCTCTCTCTCTCTCTCTCTCTCTTTCCTCTCTCTCTCTCTCTCTCTCTCTCTCTCTCTCTCTCTCTCTCTCTCCCCCCCTCACATATTCATATGGGCCAGTTCAAAGAAGCGTGTGTTTCTACGGGCTTTTCTTTGGGCCTGAAACTACTGCACAGCCGCCGTCTTGTCCAGTTTGAATCTTTTAATGGTAAGAAGACAAACGAGGGTGGTGGCGTGGTCCGCAGCCAGGGTCAGTCTAATCCGATCGTCCCGGTTGGCTTCCTCGTCTCTTGGCCATCTTATCCACCTGGTCCATCCCAGCGTGGGCCCGCCGCACCCGTCACCATTCACTGAGCCCCAATGATTAATGACGAGAATTTGAGATAATAATGTCGGTAATAGTTGGTAGTTGAGTAAGATGAGTATGAGCTATGGTTCATAATATTCACAGATTAAAAATTTCCCAGTTCATATTCCCACTGGGGGCTTCTCCCTGATCTCATCGAAGAAGCCCCAGGTGAGAGTTTGAGCAGCTTTTGGTGGTTACATGGGAGAGGGGGGGGGCCTTCGCCGTCGCCGGTGTAGTGGCCGTCGTACCGGTCGAAGGCGGCGGCGGCGGCGCCGCCGCCGTCGGGAGCGGCCTGCTCCTCCGCCGTTCTCGGCCGCTTCGGAGGGGACTCCTCCGCCGTCAGAAGAGAGAAGATGCCGCCGCAGTTGAAGGACTGGTCCAGCTCGGGGTCGCCCATGTTGGAGGGGTTCTCGTTGAGCAGGCGCGTGAGCACGGAGAAGTCGGCGTCATCGAACAGGTCGCTTAGGGAGGCGTTCTTCGGCAGGTGGCCGCCGCCGCCAGCGTGGCTCGGCGGGAAGTAGGTGTCCTCCACGGTGGAGACCTCCTGATCTCGATCGGACGGCGAGCTCGGGTGCTGGTTGTTTGACTTCTTGTAGATCCGGCACAGCACCCAGTCGTCCAACTGCAAAGAAAACGGCGTCAACTCCCCACGATCAGAAATAAAGAAGATGATAATCTGATCGTTCGCCTTTCACTGATGAAGAAAGTAAAGAGGGTAACTTCGGTTTCTCACCCTCATGGAGGAGTCTCGGGGCCGCTTGAACCCGCCGTGGTGGCGGCCGCCGGCGCCGTCGGCGAGGCGGTACTCGTGCATGATCCAGTCGGTCTTGATCCCTTTGGGCGGCCTTCCCTGGTAGAAAACCAGCGCCTTCTTCACCCCGATGCTCTCCTTCCTGGCGGCGGCGGCCCCGCCGCCGCCACCGCCGGCGACGATCGGCTTGTCGGTGCCGGTGGCCTTCCAGTACCCCGACGCCGCCGCCCGGTTGGGCCGCACGCCGTTGGGGTACTTGCGGTCCCTGGGGCTGAAGAAGTACCACTCCTTGTCCCCGAACATCGCCTTCGCTGCATGAGCCACCACAGCGCCGCCGCAACGGTCGGGTCAAAAAAACCAGGAGAAGGAAAAAGAAAAGGATCAACTTGTAGCGCTGGATGAATCCTTCTCTCACCGGGGAGTTCCCAGGGGTCGAACTTGTAGATGTCGACTTCGGCGATGATGGAGACGGGGCAGGGGAGAGAGGTCGCCTGGTTCCTGAGGTAGTACTGGATGAGCTCCTCGTCCGTCGGGTGGAAGCGGAAGCCTGGTGGCAGCAGCGTCTCCGGGTTCGCCATGGCTCAGAGCTCGGTGGCGCCGCCGGGCATGCTGCGGTGGTCGACCCCCAACGGCGGTGGCGGAAGCGGCGGCGCCGCCGGTGGAGGAGGAGGAGGAGGAAGAAGAGGAGGAAGAGGAAGGGGAAGGATTGAAATCTTTGGGGAGGAAATGGTGCACTGGTTTTATGGCTTCGGGATTTTTGTCGTCTAGCTGAGTGGTGGGCCCGAACAAGTGGCATTAACGACAATTTTACAAAAACGACAAAGGACAAAAGAGGCATAACACACGTGGCGCCTTTCACACGTACGAGGCCCGATGGGCGGGGGAGGCGTGCTTCAACGGTTAGATAAGGGAAGGTCCTTGACCGGGACACGTGTCGAGTGAGAAATGAGCCAGAGCGCCGTCGTCCAGTCCACGTCAGCGCCGCCACTGAGTTAACGTCCATCATTGGCGTCCGCTTTGCGGCGAAGTAGCAAATTTGCGGGCCCCACAATTTCCGCCACGTGTCGACCTAAAGGCTCCACGTGAACCCGGCATCCAATTCTCAGCCCCGAGTCCAAAGTCCAAATCGATCAAATCAGGACCGTTGATTCTCCGGGTCACACCGACCGAGTATTTAATCATATTTTTTCCGTTTCGCACGCCGATTAATCACGTGCGAGCCGTCGACTGGCACGTGGTCCTGTCTTAATCCACGGCCTTGGTGGATTAGTATCCGTCATTAGCATCGGCGGAGTGTAATCAGACGGCACCTCGGCCAGCTGTGGAGGAGCCTTCGCGGGGGAGGCATCGCCGTCGTCTCTACGGAGGGTTAATTCTAATTATAGTAAGTTTTGGTCGTCTCCTCCGCCTCTCACGGGAGATGGTGATGGTGGTGGTGGTGGCGGCGGCGGCGGCGGCGGCGGTGGCGGTGGGGGAAGGGGGGCAGGGATTCTAACTTATCGGTGAAGGCGGCGGCGGCGGCGGGAGGGAATATGGGCGGCCGTGGACGGTTGCGGTGGCGCAGCGCCACCCGGTGACGACGGCGTTGACGGCGACCGTGGAGACGAACCTTTCCCGAATGTCCTTCCCCGGCGGCGATGACGATAGCGCGAGAGAAAAGGCTCACGTATGTTGTGGATACCAGCTTCCGGAGAGAGAGGAGAGAAGAGGGGGGAGAGAGAGAGAGAGAGAGAGAGAGAGAGAGAGAGAGAGAGAGAGAGGTGTTCTACGGCTCCAAAGATACTTGAAGGTCTGTTCTGTTCGGAGACTTTAGGTCGGAGCGGTCCAACTCTCTCTCGCACTGAGACGTCGGCAGAGTAGATACATGGCGAGAGAGAGAGAGAGAGAGAGAGAGAGAGAGAGAGAGAGAGAGAGAGAGAGGGGAAGGAGGGGGGGTTCTTGGGATCCGAAGATATTTAAAGGTCTGTTCTGTTCGGAAGCGTCAGGTCGGAGTAGTTCAACTCTCTCTCGCACTGAGACGTCCACAGTGTAGATACGTGGAGAGAGAGAGAGAGAGAGAGAGAGAGGTCTTCTGTTTCAAAGATATTTGGACATTCAGTTTGTTCTGATGAGTGAGATTGACCAGTACAACTCATCCATCCACCCAGAATTTCATTGGAAGAGAGAGAGAGAGAGAGAGGACTTCTTGGGTTCCAAAGATATTTGAAGGTCTGGTCTGTTCGGCAACGTCATGTCGGAGCGGTCCAACTGTCTCTCACTGAGACGTCCGAATTGTAGATAGAGAGCCAGAGATGCATAGACACAGCGAGCGAGCGGGAGAGAGAGAGAGAGAGAGAGAGAGAGAGAGAGAGAGAGAGAGAGAGAGAGAGCGAGAGAGAGAGAGGGGGCGAGAGAGAGAGAGAGAGAGAGAGAGAGAGAGAGAGCGAGAGAGAGAGAGGGGGCGAGAGAGAGAGAGAGAGAGAGCGAGATGCATAGACACAGCGAGAGCGGGAGAGAGAGAGAGAGAGAGAGAGAGAGAGAGAGAGCGAGAGAGAGAGAGAGAGCGAGAGAGAGAGAGGGGGAGAGAGAGAGAGAGAGAGAGAGAGAGAGAGCGAGAGAGAGAGAGGGGGCGAGAGAGAGAGAGAGAGAGAGCGAGAGAGAGAGAGGGGGCGAGAGAGAGAGAGAGAGAGAGAGAGAGAGAGAGAGAGAGAGAGAGAGAGAGAGAGAGGGGGCGAGAGAGAGAGAGAGAGAGAGCGAGAGGGGGCGAGAGAGAGAGAGAGAGAGAGAGAGAGAGAGAGAGAGAGAGAGAGAGAGAGAGAGAGAGAGAGAGAGAGAGAGAGAGAGAGAGAGAGAGAGAGAGAGAGAGAGAGAGAGAGAGAGAGAGAGAGAGAGAGAGAGAGAGAGAGAGAGAGAGAGAGGGGGCGAGAGAGAGAGAGAGAGAGAGAGAGAGAGAGAGAGAGAGAGGGGGCGAGAGAGAGAGAGAGAGAGAGCGAGAGAGAGAGAGGGGGCGAGAGAGAGAGAGAGAGAGAGAGAGAGAGAGAGAGAGAGAGAGAGAGAGAGAGAGAGAGAGAGAGAGAGAGAGAGAGAGAGGGGGCGAGAGAGAGAGAGAGAGAGAGGGGAGAGAGAGAGAGAGAGAGAGAGAGAGAGAGAGAGAGAGAGAGAGCGAGAGAGAGAGAGAGAGAGAGAGAGAGAGAGAGAGAGAGAGAGAGAGAGAGAGAGAGAGAGAGAGAGAGAGAGAGAGAGAGAGAGAGAGAGAGAGAGAGAGAGAGAGAGAGAGAGCGAGAGAGAGAGAGAGAGAGAGAGAGAGGGGGCGAGAGAGAGAGAGAGAGAGGAGAGAGAGAGAGAGAGAGAGAGCGAGAGAGAGAGAGGGGGCGAGAGAGAGAGAGAGAGAGAGAGAGAGAGAGAGAGAGAGAGAGAGAGAGAGAGAGAGAGAGAGAGAGAGAGAGAGAGAGAGAGAGAGAGAGAGAGAGAGAGAGAGAGAGAGAGCGAGAGAGAGAGAGAGAGAGAGAGAGAGAGAGAGAGAGAGAGAGAGAGAGAGAGAGAGAGAGAGAGAGAGAGAGAGAGAGAGAGAGAGAGAGAGAGAGAGAGAGAGAGAGAGAGAGAGAGAGAGAGAGAGAGAGAGAGAGAGAGAGAGAGAGAGAGAGAGAGAGAGAGAGAGAGAGAGAGAGAGAGAGAGAGAGAGAGAGAGGTCTTTTGTTTCAAAGATATTTGGACATTCAGTTTGTCATGATGCGTGAGATTGACCAGTCCAAGTCATCCCTCCCGCCCCTCCTGATTTTCACGGGAAGAGAGAGAGAGAGAGAGAGAGGGGCAGCGTTCATGAATGTGGACGGTTCTGCGCAGACGGGTCGCGGTCAACTGTTGGGGAGGGGAAAGAAGTGCGTTAGGACTGGGAGGACGGCGAAGTCAGGGAGTTGTGCTGCGGAGGAGAAAGCGACAAAAGGCGTGGCCTTGATGATTATCTATCCAAACCCCACGAACCCATGATTCGACAGAACTAGGATAAATGGTCGAACAGAGCTAGCCCCATCCCTCCGACTTTTCACATCACGCCGCGTGTCCAAGAATATTCTCTCTCCCTCTCTCTCTCTCTCTCTCTCTCACACACACACACACACGGCGCCCCTCCTAAGCATATGCCGTGAATTTCATTATCTACTCTGTGTGTGTGTGTGTGCGTGAGAGAGAGAGAGAGAGAGAGAGAGAGAGAGAGAGAGAGAGAGAGAGAGATAAGATGGATTTGACCTTTTACGTCGTCCAGGAAGAGAATCTTCTCCCAGGGGTGGGGATTCAATCGAGATGAAGAAACCCCGTGGAAGGAAGAGCGTCCACGTCGGCGAAGGGAGGAGAGAGAAAGTGGAGCTCGAACAGCAATGATATGGTGGAGGGGGGGCCGCGCTGTTCTCCCATGCAGTCCAACGACCTTCGACTGATCCTTATCCCTTTCCGCAACCCAAGAATGTGATGTCCTCACGCTACCCCACCTCTCCCTTTTACGTAACCGTCCCTCCCTCTCTCTCTCTCTCTCTCTTCTGGTCTGTCTCCTCGTGCGTTCTAAGTGACTTAACTAGCTTCACCAGCTGAGACTGCTTCGATCGTTATCTAACAGTTTCAGGGTTGCGAGCCAATTCTCACAACGTTCTAGATGCGGCGAAGTCTTGTCACCAGAAAGGCTTTGAGACAGGTGTCAAGGGAATTTTAGTCATTCAATAATTCCTCTCTTTCAATGGAGAGAGGGAGGGAGAGAGAGAGAGAGAGAGAGAGAGAGAGAGAGAGACAGAGAGAGAGAGAGACAGAGAGAGAGAGAGAGAGAGAGACAGAGAGAGAGAGAGAGAGAGAGAGAGAGAGACAGAGAGAAAGACAGAGAGAGAGACAGAGAGAGAGAGAGAGAGAGACAGAGAGAGAGACAGAGAGAGAGATAAACAGGAGCGTAGGTTTTTTTCCAGCTCATGCCCGATCCGGTGTTCTGTGAGCCTAATGGGCCCTGCATAATGGGCTCTCTTTGTATCTGCAACGGGCCGGCGACGCCAGAGGGAATTTCCTCCTCGGAAAGGAAACGCCATCCTCCGCCATGCACAATCTCTCTCTCTCTCTCTCTCTCTCTCTCTCTCTCTCTCTCTCTCTCCTGTAATTTACAAATGAGCGGCCGTTTGGTTTCCTCTTCACCTCCACAGGGAAACAGTTTCCCTTTCCCTCCATGCACTCTCTCCCTCTCTGTCTATCTGTCTGCATCTTTCAAATACAAACCAGAGGAGTTGCCTTGTTCCTGAACCTGGGTTTTCCTAGGACTGCTTGCTTGCGGCTCACAAATCCCTCAGAGGAGGGCTTCGTCAACCTGCACCGCAAGACAAACCACCGTCCTCAGGAAACCACGATTCCCCCCTTCCGTCAATGCCCATCGAAGGTCGTATTAATAATAACCCCGGTGGAAGCCATGGCGGGAGGAGAGGATCTCCGAGTTTCTTCGATGGCCGCAGAGGTGGTGTTCTTCGACGTGGAGACGACCGTCCCCAACCAGCCGGGGAGAAGGTTCTGGATTCTGGAGTTTGGGGCCATTCTCGTTTGCCCTCGGAGATTCGTGGAGCTGGACAGCTACTGCACCCTCATACGGCCCGGAGACCTCACGGCGGCGCCGGAGACGTCGGGGAGGAGCGACGGCATCACCCGCGGCGCCGTCGCCGCCGCTCCGACGTTCGAGGAGGTGGCGGACCAGATATTCGACGTGCTCAACGGTGAGTACGGAGGAGGAAGACGATTAAAGCCGGCGGAGTGGAGGGATTGAGTTCTCCGTGTTTGGTGGATTTAAAAGGCTTTTTTTGGGTGGGGGGGGGAATGGAATGGAATGGCAGGGAGAGTGTGGGCGGGGCATAATATACAGCGCTTCGACTGCGCCAGGATCAGGGAGGCCTTCGCAGACGCCGGACGCGTTCCTCCGGTCCCCGCAGGGATCGTCGACTCCTTGACGATATTAAATCAGCAGTTCGGTCGTAGAGCCGGCAACCTCAAGGTGACCTACCTCTCTGCTCCTCTTCATCATCGTCATCATCTCTCTCCCTCCCTCTCTCTCTCTCTCTCTCTCCCTCTCCCTCTCGATCTCCCTCTCTCTTTGGAAATCATTCTAATATAGTAATAAAAGCTAATAAACACGTGAAAATAGATGTGTATTTTTAGCTACCACAAATGATATCGGGGGTATGTTTTCTAACCATATTTTTATATTTTTAATTTTTTGAAAATATTAATATAATGGGTCAAATTAATATTCCTAAAGTTCTAGAGAATTCTGTTGATCATCACCCCATTTGAAATATATATTTTTTAAATTCACTTCTTGAATTTCGTTTCAGATGGCAACCTTGGCCTCCTACTTTGGGCTTGGCAAACAGAAGCACAGGTAACAACAACTAAGTTTAAGAAGTCTAATTTTTACACGTCTTAATGCACCGACCAACAGAGGGCCCGGGTTATCTTACGATTACCCCGTATAACTGACTGACTGACTCTCTCTCTCTCTCTCTCTCTCTCTCTCTCTCTCATCGATGTTCTAATGTTTCATTACTGACGAAGGAGCCTAGATGACGTCCGAATGAACTTGGAGGTCTTCAAGTACTGTGCCACTGTGTTATTACTGGTAATGTTCCATTACTCGTCATATTTTCAATTTACAGATATAATGTAGGACAAAATATGTAATATTTATTACTACAAAAGCGGGAAAAAATATCAGAAAATTTCTCACTTCGAAGGCATAAACTTTCAAAACATGAACTGCACCTATCATCTAGTTAATGCATTAGGGTTTATGGGAGAAGAAAGACGTGGACGAGTACCTCAGAGGAATCCCCTGGACTCGGCCAGCTAGCCTGCACAGAGGAGGTTTCAACCCAGAAGATCTTCCTGGCGGAGCTTCTGAGGGTAGCCCGACGGCGGCGCCGCCTAAGATTTCCTTCATCCTGCATGCTCATGTGGATTCCTTGGATATCTCGTAGGAATCGAGCCTGCCGCAGGTTTTATCAAACGACGGCGGCGTCCATGGCCCGGCTGTTCTAACGAGGAGCAGGACCCGCGAGGATGAGCTGGCCGGGAAGTCTCCTCCCCGCTGCCCCCCTCCGCCGCCGCCGCCGCCGCGGAGATCTGCTCGCAACGGGAAGAAGGAGAAACTCACCGGAAAGGTCGTCAGTCACTCCTCTGATTCCCTCTCCCTCTGACCGTCTGAAGGATGACGAGACCCTTGGAAACCCCGTGCAGGCGATCGAGGCGGCGAAGGGGATGGCGAGGTGCGCAGGCCAAGGGAGGCGGCCCTCCCTCGCCGTCCTTCTCAAGCACTCCGGGGCTCTGATCAAATGAGATCGTCTTCCGGTTTTTCCTTGTTTCTTTCGTTGATATGATTGTAATTTTGTTGCGCAAAAATAATATTATTTTCATTTTAAATTGACAAATAGAATTGTTGGCGGGCCGCGAGGGCCTCGATCACTAGTCAGTATCAGAATGGGGCCCGAAAAGTAAGATTTTCTCAGTCGAACCCATGTATGATTTTTTCCTTTCCATGATGATATTCCACAATCAATTCACTTGCCCGTTCCTTCCCTTTCTGAACCGTAATTCATGTAGCTGCTGCGCCAGTATAAGTTAAACTTTGGTTCATTTCTCTTATATGCAACGTAAAATCGGATCTTAGAGAGACCTGTGGATGTAGAGGTAATAGCCAGTCCCCTTGACAGAGCTCCTTGACTTATCCTTAATTCCCGTCCTTGACTGAGGGAGCCTTTCCGGCGTCGGCCTTCGGGATGGCGTAGGGCATCTGGACTGATCCTCCGCTGAGGTCCACCCCCCCCTGCGGTACATGCACAAGTCTTCCCCAATTTCCAAAACAAGTAGTTTATTAAACCTATGGATCCAAAAATCAATCAGATCATCGAATCTGGCTCATAGTTTATTTAAGAAACATATTACTATTTCTATAGCTATACTCATGTAAACCAATCAGTTTGTTAATGGGTCGAATAAATTCTACAACCCACAGACGCGAGAGGGTCTCCAGCGAGAGATAAGCTCCTAAAGTCTCAAGAAAAGAAACCCATTCCGGCGGCCTGAGACTGTAGGAGCTTATCTCTCGCAGCAGATCTCTAATCTGCAGTCCTGATGAGTTCTGATCTTAAGTAGAGGGGAAAACGTGTAACGCGAAAAGTTTTAAGGTAAAAAAAAATCGTAGAAACTGGACTTTCGGAAGTTGATAAACCATAGATGAGCACATACCGCCCGCAATATCTCCGATTTCTCCACAACCAGCAATCTCAGCCCTGCCGTCAGCTGAATGAACACAGGGAGTTTGCTAAGTATAAAAAAGGTATTCTAAACCATATACATATGGAGATATATCATAAAGTGGGAAGACGATAATGTTCGCCCCCCGGAGGGACCGCAGCCTCAGCCTCCTCCGGGGACAGGGAGAAGGGAATTCTTGACCTTCTCAGGAACCGACAAGTGCGGGCTCAACTCCGGCTTCTTCTGCAGAATATCAAGAACAGTGAGAAGGAAGAATTCACGCCGCAAAATGGAGCCGGATTGATGGGATTGTCTGGGCGCGACCTTGACGAAAAGCTGGACGTCGCCATAGACCGGCATGAGACGGAGTTTGCTGTCGAACCAAAAGACGCTCACCCTGCAGCCAATGATGATATTTTCATAAAACCTAGATGACTGTAGTAACTAAATTTTATCTACATTGTTTTATCTTGGACTTCGTATCTGAATATTCGTAGAATTCTACAAGGTACGACTCAAATTTCATCCCAGTGTAAATTCCCAGGGAACCAGATAACTCTTTGGATATATGCAAGGTTGGGAGGGTGGGGGGGGGGAGGTGCTGCAGAACATGCGTGACTATTTTATCCAGCCATATATATATATATATATATATATATATATATATATATATATACACAGAGAGAGAGAGAGAGAGAGAGAGAGAGAGAGGTGTGCATTGATTATGAAACAAAGACGATGACCATTTATTCACCCTGACCCGATGCGAGTGAAAAAACTAAGTGGACAAACACATCTCCTTTTCTCGCACCATGAGAGTCGAACACAGGGAAGAGGAACAGTAACTCAACTGTCAGTGTACCCATTGGTCGATGTTGTTACGGCGTCAATGGCACTGCCCAGAGGCCATGCAGCCTCCCCCTGGACATCTCCGCATGCCACCTGCCTTACCAGTGTGATCTCTCGTGTTGGCTTCAGTGCTGTCTACAGTAGACACGCAGAGAGAGAGAGAGAGAGATCAGCCCCCGATGATAAGGAGGAAAAACCCGGCAAGATAGGGAGAGAAAGAAAGAGATATAGAGAGAGCAGATATCAGACTAATTGAGCTAGAATTATGCTCCACTTTACAACTGCTTATGTTATGTGCCACTTGCTTGGGTTTCACTAATACCTTAGTTAAGTACAAACTAAACTATGGGATTCAGTAATGTTACATGCTTGATTTAATAGCACCAGTCACCTCAAGGTTATACCCATAAACCCTCTTCTGGATTTCGGGCTATAAGGGATCTAATAGGAGAGACCTACTCTCCTCCTCTAGATTCATGACTTTGGTGGCCCTAACAAGGATTAACTAATATTATTCTCATCTAGATTGAGGCTCTAGATCAGCTTCAAGTGTACATGCAATCTGAACACAAGATAGAATGAGTTACTATTCGTAAGTGTTCAACACAATAGTTTTTAAAGTCTCGTTCCTCTTAATGATTTGTTGGAAAAATTAGCGAGAGACTTTCATGTCTTTGGCGACAGCATGTTGACAATTGTTTTAGGTGCTCAAAGTTGCAGCATATTGGTGCATACTTCTAGAAGGAAGGTGGACGTTGAAGCACACTCTTGATCTAAGGTAGAATCTCGTTCTTCTTCTTTTCTCTCATTTGACTCAATGTGAACAAATGTCTCTTTACCTGTAGGGTTTTGTTGGGTCATGTCTAATTTCTAGGCTAATGGGCTGCTTCAATAGTTGTCTAATGGTCTGAAACATGTCAAATCTCGTGCCTATATATTTAACTATAGATGCTTATGTTTCTAATGGGTACTCGTAAACAAGTTGGTGATACCAATTATTACAAAAGATAACTATCAATTTCATTAAAAATGATGACCCTTTTGCCCTTACGTAAAATCCTAAATTAATAAATGTAGTACATGTAATCTTTTCTGTCGAACAAATTTTACTCGAAGTAGGTAAAACTATCTAAATGCTTAGCGATTAATATTATTTTTAAATAATTATACAATTGTGAAGTTACGAAAATACTCTTTCATATATGAGGTCATCCTCAAAACACTTTAGGCTCGCCAAAGCCTTTAAAGGCCTCTAGAAGATCTTCATCAAGTATACAATTAATCTAAAAATAAACTATCGATTGTTCTGTATGAATTTTGGGTTATTCTATTGCTTACATTAATGAAACCGTTGTATGTTTTTGATATATATTTAAAAAAATTGAATAAACGAATTGAACATTGTAATTTTCTTAGGAAAACTTGAAGATTTTGAGAAACATCAAAACTCTTCTGTGTCATTCAGAACTTTAGTGTCACTTGAAATTTCATTTCTAATAATTATCACAATTACCTTTCAAAAACTTTTTAGACAGCTGGTAAAATTAAGGTTGTAGTCCGAGACTCCACTAAGGTTTTTGAATATTATAACCTTTTAATCATAATTATTAGGATATCGACGCAATGTCCCGACTGCATTTGTAATACGAAGCGTAGAACAGTTCGGCAAGCACACAACTTCCACTTCACTGATTATAAAACAAAGATGATGGCCCTTTATTCAATCTTGCCAGATGCGAGTGAAAAAACTAAGTGGACGAACACATCTTCTTCGTACCTCGCACCAAGAGAGCCAGGCGCAGGGAAGAGGGACAATAACTCAATTGACAGCGTACCCATTGGTCGATGATGTTACGGCGTCAATGGCACTGCCCAGAGTCCATGCAGCGTCCCCGTAGAAATCTCCGTATGGCAGCTTCCTCACCAGCGTGATCTCTCGCCTTGGCTTCAGTCCTGTGTTCAGTAGACACGCAGACAGAGAGAGAGAGGCAGAGAGAGAGAGAGAGAGAGGAAGAGAAATCAGCCCCTGGTGATAAGGAGGAAAAACCGGCAAGAGAGAGGGAGGGCGGGAGAGAGATAGAGAGAGAGAGAGAGAGAGAGAGCGTACCGAACCCGTCGACGAGCAGCGAGTACTCATACACAAGGTCCATGCAGATGAAGGGCAGATCTTCCGGCGATACGCCCGGGTAAGTCGAGTTAGCGGTGGTGAGGTCCAGGCCGCAGGCGCGCATCGCTGCATTCTTGAAGTCCAAAGGCGTCGCCTTGGCATTCGCCGCCGTAGGATCTATGAAACCCACCTGAGCGAGAACGCGACCAAATCTACACTCAGAGGACTGTAATTTGAAAAGTAAACTTGTTTACTCTGGAAACGATGATTCTCGTGGTGACCTGGTTAGCCCTGTCGAAGAAGAAGGAGGCCACATATAGATCTCTCTGTCCGGCACCGCCGCCGCCGTTCCAAACACCGCCGAAGGTGCATTTCAGGCTCTCGCACGGCGCATCGACGTTAAGGGCCTTCAGGGCAGCTCTCCGGCACTTGGCGAAACTGGAGCCGCCGGCTAATGCAGAGGCATTGTACGTCTCCCCTCCGTAGTTATACGACCCTTCCCAGCGGTAGATGGGGAGAAAAATAAAGCACCAATACATACAATTTGGAAAATAATCGTTAATTCAAGAGTTTCTTATATTTTATTATTTCCTATATGCGTCAATCGCCAAGTGGCACCAATGATCTTCATGTGGGTCAATCAGGCACATGGGAATCTCCTCTCTCTCTCTCTCTCTCTCTCTCTCGCGCGCGCTCTCTCTCTCTCGCTCTCGCTCTCTCTCTCTCTCTCTCGCTCTCGCTCTCTCTCTCTCTCTCTCTCTCTCTCGCTCTCGCTCTCTCTCTCTCTCTCGCTCGCTCTCTGTCTCTGTCTCTGTCTCTCTCTCTCTCTCTCTCTCTCTCTCTCTCTCTCTCTCCAAGATGGAGGGCTACGCCTATTTTTCTTTAGGCCTCTTCCCTTATCTGGGTTCAGGCAACCTTCCAAAAAACCGTCAATATGTTAATAACGTCAAAGCGAAATGTGTTTCAGGCCGAAGAACAGTACCCTGGTATCCGTCCAGAATGCAGGAACGGCCGGACCCGCCGCGAAGCTTGAGAATCCCGGCCCGTGCGGCCAGTAGACCGTAATTCAGGTAGCTGTTGCTCCAGGTCAGTCAAACTTAGGGTTACATCTCCCACAACCATCATTAAACAAAAGGAACTCAGATCCAAGAGATAAGGAGGGGAAGGGCAGGACCTGTGGACGTAGAGGCTGTACTCTGTGCCCTTGATAGAGAACGCGTTCACGTACCCATCCTCCCCATCCTTGGCCGGGGGCGCCTTCGCGGCGTTGGCCTTAGAGATGGCGTAGGCCATCTGCACCGATCCACCACCGAGGTCAACTACCCCGACCGTTTGCGGATAGGTCTCCCCCAGTTTCCCTAGCAAGTAGTTGATTGCCACCTATGGATCAATGCATCAATTAGCTTGCTAGTTCCTCAATTTACGTCTACTTATAGAAACATACGTGCACGCATTTATTTTCATATGCATATAAATGAACATATAGACGATGTTGAAACTAGCAGATAGTACTTGGAGAGGAGCCATGCAGACGTACCCATAGATATTTGCCTTCTTGTGTTCCTTTAAGAACGGAAACCCATTCTGGCTGGAAGCTGAAGGAGCTCCTCTCTTGCAGAAGAGCTCTAACCTGCAGAGGTTTCAGGGGAAAACGAAGACCCAGATCATTTTCTGGACGAAAAGGAGAGAGAGAGAGAGAGAGAGGGTGGGTTCTCACCGCCTGCAATATCTGCTCCGATTTCTCCTCGCCCAGTGATCTCAACCCCGCCGTCGCCTGATCGAGCAAACCAGCGCTAAACCAGGCTCTCGGGAAGCAAATAACGTTACATGGAGAGAAGAAGATCAATCTAGATTACCCCGACTCTCACAGGCGTCTTCTCTCTCAACTCCGCAGGGACTGCGGCCTCGGCCTTCTCCAGAAGAGGGAGAAGGGAGTTCGCAGCCTCCTGCGGATCCGACGCGTAGGCGCTCAAGCCCGGCTTCGTCTGCATTGGATTAAGAAACTGAGAAGGAGAAACCCAAGCGGCGGAATGGAGGCGGAATGATGAGGGCTCAGGTCGAGGCGTTGACCCTGAGATAGAGCTCGAGGCTGTCCCCGATGGGGAGGAGACGGAGTTGGCTGTCGAAGCGGTAGACATGGACCCGGCTGCCGGAGCTGCCGGCGTCGAAGATGACGACGAAGCCCCCCGCTCCGCCGCCGGGCGCCAACTTCCGTCCACCGGCGAATGCCGCCCCTCCGCCTGTTACGAGGAGGAAGAAGAAGAAGAAGAAGAAGGCGGAGGAGGTGAGGAGGGATGGGCCGCTCTTGTCCAGAGTCATGCTCCGGCGCCGCTGCATCTCAGCAGGGGAGAGAGAGAGGGAGAGAGAGATCTGGAGGGAGATAGAGAGGGGGGAGGGGAGAGAGAGAGAGAGAGATCTAGAGGGAGATAGAGAGAGGGGAGGGGGGAGAGAGAGAAGAGGGAAGCTGTGTCCTATCTTCAACGGTCAGACGGCTTAAGAAGGCGGAGATAAAGCGCACGTGTCGAGATTTCCGGGATCCGCCCATCAGAGAGGGCCCCCCCTCTGGGGACCATCTTCGATTAAACAGACTTTTTTAAAAAAATACTAACGAACTTGATTGGATGATACTTCCTGGATATCCTGATAAATGGCATAATAAAAAAATATTATTCCATAATTCCCGCAGGTCTGACGTAGAAACACCCGTTTAAATATAAATATCCAGCAAAAAAGCAGATCAAGTGGATATCGCTGCACGTTTCCGATTCTATACAAATTCACGTGGCGGGCGACAAGATTGGAAGGCCCACTATAAAAAGACAACGTGCCTCTCTCTCTCTCTCTCTCTCTCTCTCTAATGACACTGATGGTCCACCGACCAAGAGAGAGAGAGAGAGAGAGGAACGTGGATCGCAGCCGTGAGCGGGGCGTGGTCCTGAAACTCTTCTTCCATTAGGGCTCCCCCCAGGGTCAGGCCATTTTGGAATATTCAAAAATTTAAGCTACTTATTATCATCCAAAATGAAAAAGGCCCTTGATTTCCTAACTGGGCTGGCCGGCCTGGCCCATATGATGAATTAAGCCCAGTCCAGCCTAGGTGTGACACTGCAGGGAATTTGGCGGTCTCTTTCTCTGTCTGTCTCCAGGTGTGTGCATCTTTCTCTCGCTAGATAGACATAGATATAAGGATTCATTTAGACTTAGAGAGAGAGAGATAGAGAGAGAGCGAGATAGAGCGAGATAGATAGATAGATAGAGAGAGAGAGAGAGAAAGAAAGGGAGAGAGAGAGAGGGGCATCTAAGAAATGGGTAGGTGGATGCCTCCATCCTGTCCTGGAGAGGGAAATGATAAAAGAGAAATTTCGATTAGCAGTCATGATAATCATTACCAGCCCTGCAGCTTCGTCTGATCTAGAAAATCATGCGCATCATCACCACCGAGGCTTGCTGCAGTTTCAAACCTAGTTTATTGATTACTATTAAGTAAGAACATGAAAAAAGTTACAGATTTTCTCGAGAAAGGAAGGAAACTCGCGCTTTGAAAACCCCAAAAAAAAAAAACGAATTTTGCAAACAACCAATCAAAAAGTACATGTTAATCACCTGCATAAATGGGAGAAATAAACACCAGGATCACTCTCAAGAGGAGAATAGGACAAGACAATCCTCGGATTCACGAAACAATGTCCATTCTTACACTCTCAGATGTTATGATAAACTGATATGAATATCAAAAATAATCGCCTGCGGGGAGGAAAAACTCAGTTTCTACACACACATATCTATATATAATCCACATAATTTTCCAAGAGATACAAGAAACATGGGAAATACTGGTACAGGAAAGCTGGAGAGCAGGGGGGACCTCTTGTTTATTGCAGGATGTGGGGGAAAAATATCGAACCAGTAGATTGATTCCGCATCAGTTATCGACTTCCTCCTTGATCTGTTTGAGAAGATCGTCCTTGTAGTCCTCAAAGGTTCCATCAAAGATGCTGACGGTCCCGTCCTCAACAATCCAGATCTGGCTCTTCTCTTCATCCTCGCACACTCTGGAGATCAACCTCGAATCATGGCTAACCAGGACAACGCCGCCAGAGAACTCCTCCAGGGCTTCTGCCAAGGCGTCGATGCTCTGCATGTCCAGATGGTTCGTCGGCTCGTCCAGCAGCAGGATGTGGGGCTTGGACATGGAGATGGAGGTGAATACAACCCGGGCCTTCTGACCTCCAGAGAGCTTGGCGATCGGAGTGAGGTGATTGTGGCTGGGGAGCCCGAACTTCCCCAGCTTGGCGCGAACGGCCTCCTGCTTGCTGAAGCCTTCTTGATCAGGATGGAGGCGGAGGAGATACTGGACTGGAGTCTCTTCCATGGTCAGCAAGTCCACAAAATGCTGCGAATACCTCCCAATTCTCAATTTCTGGCTCCGGCGGACCTCTCCTTCGGTGGGCTGCAGATCGCCCGCGAGAAGATTCAGCAGAGTGGATTTCCCGGCTCCGTTAGGCCCGACGATGGCAACCCGCGTTCCCATGTCGATGCCGACATCGACATCTGAAAGCCTGAAATCTGGCCGATTAGGGTAGGCGAAGCTGACTTCTATGAGCTGCAAGAGAGGAGGAGTGAGCTCGGTGGGCTCAGGAAAGTGAAACTCCACGGTGTAGTCCCTCCACCTCTTCGGTGCCTCCGGCGGAACCTCATCGTCATTGTCCACCTTCCCCTTTGACTTGCTCTTGGACGCTTCCTTGGCGGCAACGAACTTGGCTTTGTCCTTCACCTTCTCCTGCTGCACCCTGCTACCAGATCTCTTTGCAGCCTTGACCTGCTTGTCGTACGTCTCGAACTTCTTGTTCGCCTCCTTCCGCTTCTGCTCGTAACCGACCTCAAACTCGTCGAAGTTGCCCCGATAGAAGTGGAGCTTCAGGTCATGGAGATGAATGATATCAGTGCAGACGGTGTTGAGAAAATCCCGATCATGGGAGACAACGACCAGCGTCTTCTTCCATCGCGTCAGATACTCTTCGAGCCAGAGCACTGCCCGGAGATCAAGATGGTTGGTGGGCTCGTCGAGCAAGAGCAGAGTGGGCTGAATGAAAAGAGCTCTCGCCAGAGAGATCCTCATCCTCCACCCTCCACTGAAGGAACGGGTTGCTCTGGTCTGCATCTCCTTGGTAAAACCCAGTCCAGCCAAGATCTTGGAGGCCTGCGCCTCGGCGGCATCTGAACCCATTATCTGTAGCTTCTCGTAAAGTTCGGCTAGCCTCTCCCCTGCCTCGTCGTCTGCATCACCATCGGCATCGCCAGCGGTAGCTCCAGAAAGGGACGCCACCTCCTGGCGAATTCTCACAAGTTCCTCATTTGCAGAGACTACTGCTTCCAGGGCGGACTTGTCATCGCCCACGACTTCCTGCTCGACCAAGAGAACGTCTATATTGCGAGGCACGGGAATTTTCCTCCAGGCCACGAGCTTGAGCAGCGTCGATTTCCCTTTCCCGTTGGGGCCGATCAGGCCGTACCTCTTCCCGTGAGTAATCTTCACGGTCGCATTCTTCAGCAACTCCTTCCCCCTCGCTGACACCGAGAAGTTCTCGACCGTGATGTCTCTCACGTTGGCATCAGCGGCGCCAGCGCCGTCCTCTCCGTCATCAAGCGCCGACGCCCGGCTCGCGACGACCACCGTAAAGGCGTCCCTATCATCCTTGAGAGCCTCCTTCCTCGCAAACTCGGCGGCCTGCACAGCAATTTGCTCCTTCTTCTCCCTCTTCTTGAGCTCCTTCGTCGAGGGACCCACCGACAGCTCCGCCAGCGGCTTCGCCGCCGCAGATCTCGAAGCGGAAGCCCTGGAACTCCTCACCTCCTCTGCTCCGCCGAGATCGAGCTCCTCTCCTTCCTCTTCCTCGTCGGACGGGGGAAGGTCGAGGCCGTCAGTATAGGACGACGGATTCGGCTTCCCCTTGGGCTTCTTCGCGGCTGTGGAGGATCCCTTCGGCTTCTGGTCCATGCTAGCGAGCAGAGCAGAAACCGATAGCTTCTCCTTCTTGCCGTCCTTCGTGGAAGAGCTGCTGCTCTCCTTGGGCTTAGCGGCCTTGCCCGCCGGCCGCTCCTCCGCCGCCGGCTTCCGCCCCATGCCGCCGGGCGATCGAGATGGAGATCGGGATCGATGTCCTGTCACGGATTTGTCGAGAAGCAGAGGAAGAGATGAGGACCAAAAAACCCTAGCTGTTCTGAAATCAGAGCACACTGGGCACGGTCGGAGGGTATTTATAGGCTCACCCAGTGTTGGTCGACAGTTTTCCAGGTAAACTCTTACTAAATTTAATATTATGATAATATAGCCCATTCGGAACATATTTAGGTATATACGTTCATTTGATGCGATCTTCACATTTTCCAGAGGAAAAATCGACGCTTAAATTATATTTACATTATAAATTTAAATATTTTATTTATGTATATACTCTTTTTATGGCTGACCTCTTGGGGTAAGACAATCTTCTTCTACAATTCTAATAAAGGATGAGAAAGAAAAAAATAAATTGAAAAAAAGAGTTTATTGGGTATAGATTCATATATATCATTGGATCTAGGAACGAGCCCCTACAATTTTTACTTGTGGGGTATAGGTCCTCGTAAATTGCTAGAAGCTATTTATTGCCCATTTATCTTAGGAATTACATTCATGTTCAAGAAAGAAAACAATTCTCCTATAGTTAAAATTTTATTATGATAATTTAAACATCTATGGTAACTCACGAGAAAAAATATCGCTATAACTTTTCATTGTTGAAATTATATTCTAGCCCATGACAAAGTGCTTTACTAGTTTGGGTTTTATTGCTTGCAAGTTTTGTCACTTCCTTAATGGGATATGAGTTGACTCACTTGATGTGAAAGAATGCAACACTTTTTAACAACTAAGTTGCCACCAAGACATGGAGTCAACTCACCTTATTTGAAAACGTCTAGACACTATCAATGACCAAGGGAGGAAGGTGCCTCACTTAGTAGAGAGAGATTGAAAACCCATTGTGACAAAGGTACCACTAAAAGGGAGTCTACTCACTTGACAAGAACAGACCTCAACACATTGTATCGAAGAGCATACAAAGATTAAAACAAAGTTTAAAACAAAGTTTAAAACAAACAAAATTGAGCCTTAAATATTATATTGTAAAGATTCTTTCTTAACATGTGGAAATGTCTTTCTAAGTTTTTTCAGCTCATATTGACAATATTTGTGATATGCACTTCTTTGCAGGAAGCAAGTTGACTCATAGAGTCAACTCACTTGGCAAGAAGATTGTTAGGGATGCAACATTATAGGGGAAAAAAAAGAAAAGATGACTTGCTATGGTACCTTCAACTTTCCATTAGGAGAGCAATAACCATTGGGATGACCATTTGAGATAATTTTTTGGTCCATGCATTCAAACAAAAATTAGCAAGAACATTTTATCTTTAATTCCTGTTTTGGGACACTTCACATATCTAGGTCAACATAGAGTGCATCTTTAATTGTTGTATAGAATATAAACAAAGTGGATGTCTAAAGAAGAAATCTAGTTGACGCTAATCAAAGCTTGTGTTCAATTAAATATTGGTTCTAGTAATTAATGGGAACTAAAAATTGGATAATATTTCATAAAAAAAACGAATTACAAACCTTGAGATGAAAATATGTTTTTCTTCTATAGCATCTTTTGAAATGAAAATTTCAGACAACGAATGGATTGCTTATGTTTGATCACAATAATGTGGTCATTCCTTTGACATAGATTATTCCACTAATATAATCTAGTATTGATCTAAATTTGGTTCTAACCTTATTCTGGAGCATGATTATTTAAGTACAAACGTGATCATGTAATTGTAATACAATCACAAAAAAAAAAATTTCAATGCAACTTAAGTTCTAGACATGTTATATGATATAGCTTCAATATACTAACATTTCAGCATTATATAATCTACACGTATATTGAATAGTCATGTTCCAAAGCATAGTCTCCATCTACCAAACTAAGGAAAAATAGTGCGTCAAAGATGAGTGTGAAATGAGGGTTAGCTTAACTAAATTCATTACAAAAATGTGATGGTTAAATAGATGGGTGGATTCTCCTAAAAATGTTTGAAAATGGTCATAGTGGAGCTCAAAAACTTACAAGAGACAAGTTAAGTATATTTTTTATTTTCCAAATTACTAGGTAAAATTATTTAAAACCATTTTTAAGCAGGAGAGTATTTGGGAAGCTGTACAATTTCAGGCCTCTAGGTCAAAAGCCAAACTTGCACTAACTTATTGGTAACCATGATTGGCAATTTACAGCATCAGCTCCAATAAATCTAGCTTTTCTTGAGAGCCCAAGTTCTTACATCACTCAACTTAATCCTATAAAAATATATTAACTTTTTCGCATGAAACTTATCCTACTACTTAATCCCATAAGGCATGGATATGGCCCAACTAGTTTTCACTTGCTTTCTTATAAAATAATTGTTGACTACCCTATCTCTCTCTCTCTCTCTCTCTCTCTCTCTCTCTCTCTCTCTCTCTCTCTCTCTCTCTGTATAGAAAGGGGGGGCCATCACAGAATCAACCAAACTTTTGTCCAAATGAGGGTAAATTCAGGACAGCCACAACAGACATTGAAGCTTAAATGGGGAAATCGGTCCAAGCCCTAAAAACCACAACAGAAGTTGTAGGAGGGGGGGCCCTCAGAAATCCAAGAAGATGGCATTCACAGAAGAAGCCCCACCAATGCCTCAAGACCCAATTAAGTGCTTAAAAATTATTACGGCACCTAAAGAATCAACAATGCCAGGCCAACCCCCTCCCTCCTCCCCTTCCCCTAAAAATAAAAAAAATAGGATTTACCATGTACGACTGGCTGCTACTCCAATTCGAGGAGCCAAAAATCAGAAAAATATTACATTACAAAAATAAAATGCACCCATAAATTCACCTCCCCATGTAGAAAAATCTCCTTTTTTGGACGAAGATCTCCCTTCCGCCGGAATCCCATATATGCAGAATGAAGTCTCCATCCACAGGATCTCCCATGCTGCCAATGGATCACCAATTTGGGTCCCCACAGAGCCCCTCTTGATCTTCAAACTCGGTATCTAATCAGGGTCCAGTACTCTCAGGGGAAGCATCTTCTTGGAGTGGTTGGGAGCGAGTAGTATTTTCTTCTTCTTCTTCTTCTTCAACGCCATAATCATCATGGGCTCTTGATTTCTAGTTCCGGGGCCCCAGAATGGATGGGTTGTCACAGATTTACATTGCAGTCAGCCATGAATGGATCCTCCCTTACAAGGAATCTCTTCCAGTGGGTCTTATACTTCTGGACGCCGAGCTCGAGCCAGGGCTTCATGTTCCCATTGTAATGTAGGAGAGCTGCCCTCTGAATGCCCTCTGTGTGGACTTCATAGCTAGCTCCAAGCCCTGACAGAACCACGAGCTGTTCAAGGGGTGAACCAGACCCTGGAAGGTGAGCATGCTCGTGGGCAACACGGCGTCCCTCCAAGATCCGGCAGTTTTCCCTTGCAGATTCATATTCTGGAAAGAACCAAAGGAGATGTCAGGAGGAACATTCAGATGGATACCCAAATGGGCAAATTCTGATCTCTAAAACAGTTTGCAGGGTTGATTTGATAATCAGACCGGAAGCTTGCAAGAATAGTCCGGATGAAACTATCATAACGCGTTCTTAATGCCCTTCTTAGATTTTCAGTCACGTGTTTAGGGCATCTCTCTCGTCGTCTGTTGTCACACTTGATATGCCCCTTGATTGGAGAGCTAGATGGGTTGCATGTAAATGAGGCGAGGCCTGACCAGCTTCTGCCTTGGTTAGCATCTCGTTGATGACAAGTGGAAAAACCTAAATCTGGAAAGGCCTTATTGGCGGGAGGGTGATTGATTTCCAGAGAAACGTTTCTAACTAGGGGGAGTTTGATGAACCCTAAAACAAGCTTATGTAAACACCGAACTAATCTGTGGACGCAGAAAGACAACAAACAGCATAAGGTAGATCCACGCATTCTGCATTAAGAATTAAATTTACTCATCGTGAAGGCAGTCAAACTAGCTGGGCAGTGAGTGAAACGACCGAGCCACTTACCTCATGAAGCAGCTGCGTGTAAGTGCCAGTTAGGTTGAGCTCTCTCCATTTGCCCAGATCTATTACGTTTACTCCAGACATCCAAACGCAGGTATCCTTGATGTAGTTCGTTTCACCATGCATGCCTCTCAGATGACTCAGTCGCATTCCACAGTACTCTACCGCACCAATCACTTTACCTTTTAATTCAAGGTTCCATAGATGTGACAGGTCTTGCTGGACGACAATGTCATCATCCAAAACCACTAGCTTTCTGAGATTCTTGAATAAATCCGGAAGAAGAAAATGCACGTGACCGAAAACTGGGATGTGCTCAATTCGTGGCTGACCGTTATTTCTAATGAAAATTCGGAACTCCTCGAACATTGAAAGGTGAGGCTCCATCCCAAACCCATGAGGGTTTTGCAAGCCGAACTCTTCAATGTTCTGAACGTCGATCACGGCGTTCTTGTAAGTATATTTTGAAAACCAGAATTTCATAGAGAAGTAATTCTGAGAATCGGTGAGCAGGTGAAAAACCAAGTTCTCAGTTTCCTGCATGATTGGAAGGAACATTTGTTAATTTTGATGACCAGAAAAAGGAAATTGCAACAATAACGGGTAAAAACTTCCACTAGATGGTAAGTAAATGAGTTTATGAAAACAATGCCGTGGGACATCCGCAAAAGAAGTATGAACGTTGATGATGAGATGATTAGTTACCTCTGCACTTGTGACTGTTGAGTTGATAACAACAGAAGATGCTAGTACGTTTTTTGAAAAAATAACATAATGCAGAAGATCTGGGTTATTAAGCCTTTCAGCATGCGAATTCTCCGCATCAACGCGTAAATTCTTGAAAGACTCCGCTGTCAATCTCATTGACAGACAGTGGAGGCTCTTGGGCACAGTCTGAACGCTCAGTTGGTAAAGAAATGCACCCTGCTTTGCATAAAATTTCGCCTCCTCCTCTGCCCAGTCAAGAATTAGCCTCATTTTCTTCTCAACATAACGGTAGTCCGGTTGCAATGATTTGCTTCTGGAAATCACATCTTCCATCGTCTGGATTCTCTCCTCAAAGCTAGAAGAACGAGTAGAAGAATATCAATATGATTCTTAAAGAGCATGCATCCATATTTCAAATCGCTTCACCCATCAAGATTTAAAACTAAGCATTCGGAATTTATGGAGAATCTCAGAAAGTACAAAAACCACCCACGTTACTAGTCCAAGTGGTTATTGTCTCATGACTATATGGTGGAAGTACGCTCCTTTCACGAAGAACATGTTCAGAGAGGAAAAGCGAAAACTCAAAGTGAATAATGCATAGGAAAAACGGCACATTATATCTGTCCATTCTGTTGCCAATCTCCACATCGGACACCAGACACCATGAACATGTTACTGAGAATCAGATATCAGAGGTTTTCATATCATTACACTACCATGCATCAAAGGTAAAGGCAAGCATATTAACTTCTCCTCAAGTGAACCTCCAACTGAAAGGGCCTCTAATTTAGATTCCTCAGTCAGACCAACATTGTATTTAACGGAAGACACCTCAAAGTATGTCAAGCTTCACAGCAAAAGGATGTGAATAGTAGGGGTTTTCATGTTTTTGAGAGCATTTTCCAGACACTTTCATGTACTCTTTGACGTCGTGATGCCAAAACGTCTATAGACATTAAGGCGTGAATTTCGTCAAAATAAAAAAAGAGATGCATGATGTTTTTGATCCCCCATGGGGAAGAGGAGACACAAGAGTCCATTCACAGAAGCCCGTTGAACTGTAAGCCGGACATCCGGCAAGGAAAACAACGCAATTTGGGGAAAAAAGAAATACTCAAAATGTTTTACCAATGAAACAGCACCTTGGAGGAAAAAAAGAAGCCACTACTCCATTTCTAGTATAGAGTGAGAAACAACCAGCTGTCCACTGTAATGTTGTAGACCAAAATTTTACAAATTCAAATAGGAACACGTAACAACACAACAAAGAGGGAATGATAGGTATCTAGAAAGAAAACAAAAAGAGAGAAAAAAAGATAAATGTCTTATAACTTACTTAGTAGGAAGCTCAGCATCAAACATTGCTCCACCGAGCAGGTGCTCGTGATCTTGAATATTCTGTTTCACCACTTGGGAGAAAACCCCCTGATCCTTAATCCTATCAATAAGTGGGTAGTATGCTCTAGCCACAAAGAGCTGATCTCTGATTTGTTTAATTATAAGATCCTTCATTCTTTCTTTATTTCTCAAGGACCAAAGGCAGTAGCTTCCGAATTGAAGTTGGCATAATATTGTAGTTTCGTCACCACTGTTAACCGTACTTGTCCCAGTACTGGGTTTGGGTACCTGAAATTAAACCAAAAAATTTTTATTCAAGAGTCATCTGCAGAAATTACACTGAACGGCAGAAAATCGGTGATCTCCGGTAAGATGGGCACACAGAATAAAGGTTTCAAAAGTAAAATGAAAATCACCTTTGCCAAAAAAATTTCAAGTAGATTAAGTGAAGCGTTCTAGATCAGTTGAATCATTCAATGAATTTTTAAACAGAAATGATGCATTTCACCAAGTTTTGGTATAGGATGATTGTACGTTCTAGTAATCCATGAGTTCAGGAATCGAACCATTACATCAGTGCTAGGAGAAGGAACTGTCACATTCTCAACTGCTGGAGGGGGTTTGCCTGCACCCAAAAAATAAATTGAATATCTATCAAGAGGCAAAAAATCTCTAACAGAGAGAAAAACAGGGGATAGGAATAATTAAGAGTCTTACAACCCAAGCTTAAAGTAACGTATTAAACTTGCATACCTTCAGAGTGGATGGGAGGTTCTTCTAATAACGAAGTTGAGTTTACATTACTTTCATCAGATTCAGTCCCAATTTGGACTTTCTTTTCATCAGTGCCATTTTGGATGTCTCCTGCCGTCTAGAAAAGAAAGAAAGAAGGAATGGACCACATCATTTAATATATTCCCTTAGGGGAAGTCCAACAAAAAATGATGACACCAACAGACAGCATTTATGGAAAGAAAATGTTTTTTATCGATGTGAATATGGTCAAATAAAATAATAAAGATAGCTGAATATTCAAACCAGAATTGAAAAGGCTCTTACAATTCATACCAATAGCGTCGTCCAAATTACAAATGAGCAGCTGAAGGCTAAAATTCCCAGCATATGTTTGCAAGGGAAATTCCAGTCTTTTTGTTAACAGGGCTAAGACCTCATAAAGGTCATTTTCGCCTAGAACGAGGCCATCCCTTCTGGGTGGCATAGTCGTAAGGGATCACATGTGTATTGCATAAGCACATAGAAAACACAACAAGCATTTTTTTCGCGATTGATATCACCATTTCTTAGGAGTTGGGTGGATGGTGATGACAATGGTGCCAGGTTCTGTACCTTTCAACTAGCTATGCCCGAAATATATGACACAAAGGTAGCCATATTCAATGCCTTTGGTCACTGGCGTATCGAAGTCTAAAAAATAAAACACGGGAGTTGGACATCACGTAGACAAATAGAACAATTAGCACTAGAGCTTCATTATTTAAAGTTGAATTGTCTGGATGATCTTATATGACCTATTTCAGAGCTACATCTCTCAATGAAATCCTTATATGGTAAACAATGGCCAGAGGAAAGCACTACTAAGTACTTGCACAGCATCTTTGTCACATCCAATTGGATACGTGATAACGCTCCTAACTCTTGGTCCTTCAACGAAAATGAGAGCCCCAATATGCATTATGTGGATATTTTCAGCATGTTCAATGATGATCATTCTTTTTTACATATAGAAATAGAACGAGAACGTTTATTGGTGAATTTTATAAATATATTACAACTGAATAGTATATAACTTTGTCGATTTTAAATACACCACTCCTGAAAGGGTTACGTTTTTTGAACATGTATTTTTTTCACAACAATTCAAGGATGAATAGGACGTTGTTTACAAGTAAATTTCCTTGCGACTTGAAAGCAGTTATACAAAGATAAAATACAAGAAGCAAACGAAAAGTAGACAGAAACTAGAAAGTGAACCTCAGAAAAGAATGGCCTAAAACCGCTGGCAAGCCTATCCACAATTCGGGTCCTGCCACCCTACACAGGATCCATACACAGTAAAAACCATCAAAAATCAATATCCTCCCTACGATCAAGAAGAAATATTCAGATGTCAAACAGAAGAAAAAAAAAACTTGAGATTAACCATCAGTGAATTCGATAAAGGAGGAAAACGGCAGAATAAAACAAAAGAAGAGACCTCCACTGGCTTCTCAGGATCATGAAGATCCGCTCCATCAACGCTCCGTACATTAGGGCCCTAGCTCAAGTTCAAAACCAGAAACAGTAATGAATAACAGAATACGCAAATTCAATAGCAAATCACAGTCATAAAACCCGAGAGAGCTACTCACCCGAGGTGACTGGTCGTCACTTGCGTATCCTGCAAGGATGGGTAATACGTAATCAAATAATTGGGGAAAAAAATTTCTGGAATCATTCTAGATAAACTACCGGAAATGAGAAACGCTCAATGTGGTGACATAGACCCTGCAAACAACACAAAGAACTGACACTCGCACAGAATCTTTCGAGGGAAAACAGGACCACCCAGAGAAACGCGAGACTCTTCAGATCTGAGCCAGCAGGAAACTCAAAACCACCCAGGCAACGGCAAATTGAACATTCGAGCACGGAAAACTCAATGCGGGGACCCGATCTATCTCGTGCAGCCGCGGGAACGATCAGAGATCTTGGGATCCGAAGAGCAAAAAACATCCGTTCCGGAGAGCATCAACTGCCGAATTCCAATAACCAGGGAGCATTCCCCGCTCCCGGCGCATACCATATGAGGAGCGGCTCTGGACCCCAAACAGGAACACGAGCGGCAAGAGAAGCGAGAGGACGACGAGGGTGAGCACAGCAAATGCGAAGCCCTTCCACCTCCTCTTCACCGCCGGAGCCACCGCCCCTCCCTTCATCTCCCCCTTCCTCCCCGTCTACAGATCTCCCTCGACCATCCCTGCTCTTCCCACTCCCCCCCCCCAAGATCAAATCAGCTGCCCCTCCCTCCCCACCAGCGACACGCGTCCAATCAACCCCTCCTCCCTCCCTCCCTCCCCGTCCTCTCTCCTCCTCCCCTGATTCATCCCCCTCTCAAGGTAATAAACAACCAGGGTAGAGAGAGAGAGAGAGAGATATATATAGAGAGAGAGATTAGTCATGGGGGTTGGAGGAAGCTGACGTCGGAAACCGACAAATATAATATTTTATTATTTATCGGTGAAATTTACTCCGCGAAAGCTTCCCAGCTCGCGCCCGCCGCCCCCGGGGGACCGATAATTTAATATTTATGGGGCTTTTTTAATGCTATTTTCCCATTTTTCTTTCGCCTGGATCCTCCCGAAAAATGCCGTTGACTTAGTGGGGGAGAGAAGCTTGGTGCCTTGCATCTCCTCCCAACGTTGACAAATCTTCTTTTGGAAATGGGAAGGCCGTTGGAAAATAATAAATTATTGTATTATTTATATTATTGTTATGTTCGAGAAACGCCGTTACCTTGTTTAGGTTGGCGTGATTTTTACTATTATTTGAATCAATATTAGAATAAGTATGGCATCAAGACTGCATTCGTTGTCCTTATAGAATCGATATTCCGAATCTAGAAAATAATTTTTTATATATAAAAAAGTGCTCGCATTTCCCTTGTAATTAGTGTTAATCGGTAAATAAAAAAATTAAGAACAAAGTACAATTATACCGCGGAAATAGAGCCGACAAATAGGCCATCAGAAGATTGACCAGGTAGATCCCATCGCATCTAACCCACTCTCTCTCCTCCTCTTCTCTCTCTCTCTCTCTCTCTCTCAAACGGAGGAGACAGTGTCGGCGGGTGACGGCGACGGGAGGTTGGGGGGGAGTACAACGTGGAGCGTCGGGTGAGCCGTCGCACGTCGATGGCCGTAACGTCGCCGTCATCACGAACGTGGGGAGATCTCGCATGTGGGGCCCAGAGAACCAGGTCTCCAGCTAAGCCCGAAACGTGAACGCTTCGGGCACTCGGCTTGGACCAAGTACGACCCGGCGTGGACGGCCCAGGTAATGACACGTTGATCCCAACCGATATCCATCATTGAACCTTATTGGGCCTAAATGGGAGGGCAGCCCGGCCCGGACCGGCCCGCTTGAAATCAGCCGGGCTTCGGCAAGCCTCGGGCCCGGGCCCGACATGGGTCGTTGACAAACTGACCCTCTCTCAAGTGTAATACAATTTCTAATGAATCAAGGGTGAGAAATTACATAAAAAAAAGTAAAAGTGGAATAAAACCTCTACCTGCTTCGGCTGACTAGAAGCGATTGACTTTCGCAGTGCGTTGACGAAATTGGTAAATCAAGTGGCGAACCCAGAAATAGACAAGAGACGTTGAGATTCCGTACCAATGGAGGGCCGCTGTCATCCAACTGCCTCTATCCCCCTGTCGCCTTCCGAGAAAAAGTCTGATCCAGATCTCCCAAAGCCTCTGTCGTCACGAGCTCTCCGACCTCTGGGGCAGAGAGAAAAAGACGGACAGTTCGATCCAAACTCAAAAGTCAACGGCCAGAGGGAGCAGGAGTCAACCAAGCCCTCGGATGAAGACTGAAAAGGTCAAACAAGCGTACCGGTTTCTTCACAGCCCGCCGAGGCTGCCTCCTCGGACGCCCCGCTGCAGGTGTTTCAGAGAGCAAGCTGCCATATTTTTCAAGAACCCTGTTCTTCTCCTCTGATAATCCCAACATCTCGTATGCGTCTGCCACCTTCTGCACGATGGATTTACTGGGCGGCTTGCGATCAAAGGACTCGAGGGCCTTGAACAGCTGAAACACATTCACATGAAACGCATCATGAAAATAGATATTTTATTTCGATTGAAAAAAAAAGTCAATGGCTTAAATCATTATGGTGAGGAAAACCCACCAAGGTAATTTTCCATGAAATCTCTATATCGCATAAATAAATATATTTAATTCAGGGGTGGATTAAAAACTAATTAATTCAGTGGTTTCAACCTTGACGAGCCTCTCTAGCATGTTATTTCGGTAGTATATAGAGACCATGAGATCGCAGACCCGCCATGGCACCGAGTGGAGATCGCTGCCGATTTTCTTCAGCCAGATTCGGTGGGCTTCTTCTGCTCTGTGATCCTTTTCCAAGGCCCGAATCAGCTGCTCGTATGTTCCCATTGTTCTTCCTTGCCCCTTACTCAGCATCCACTTTATGATCTGACAAGAACAGAAGGAAGAAAAAAAAAAAAAAAGGGACCAGAAGAAGGAAGACAAGATGAGTACCAAATATTCGAGCCCAAGTAGCGGACTATTTATGGAAATGGTGTGCAGCACCTGAACAACTCTGTGCCACTGTTCTTCCTTTTCAAGTGTGATCAGTATTCTCTTCAAGGAAACCAGAGGGAAGCTCTTCTCCCAAGCAACCCAACCATCGAGAGTCCCATAAACAGCCTCTCTCGAATCATTAAGGTTTATGAGCTGCATGAGGGGAAAATTTTCATTTCATCATTGGATAAAGAAGTAGCAGGAAATTTGGTCAAGGACAAGTATAACTAAGAATGGCGTGCCTTCGTTTTTCAAATGGCTTTTGAAAAATTTATAATCTCTGATTACATTCTTCCTTATGGAACTCAAATCTCTGAATCATGTCAGCGACAGATATCATTTTGAGAAATTTTGAACCCACTAAATCCATCTGTTTCTTAACCTAATACTGGAAGATGTTAAATCCCGGACTGGGGAAAACAGATCATTTGATACAAGGTATAGAGAAAAGGAAATTGTTACCAGCTCAGACGTAATAAATTATTCTAGACTGATCCCCACTCTTTTACATAAATTATAGAACTCAACTGGATATTTAAATTCAATTTACACAAAAAATCGTCAAAAATATTTTCCTTTGTTCTTTTGGGGTGGAGACAGAGTTCTTCTTGCCGTTCCCACTCTCACTAATCATAAGCTGCAGTAACTCTTCAAGTTTGAATATGAGCGAAAAAAAAAAAATTCAATGATCTGGATGGCAGTGCCTACCGCATTGAGAAGAAATGTGCTCTTGTCCTTTGATGAAATATTTTCTCCAATAGCTTTCTTCCGTGGTAACATTGTTTTGATTGAAAATTGATCACGAGTTTGATAGTCTCCCTGAACCTAAACACATGAACCCTTTCGTTTCAAGGCAAGCTTTAAAACTACCAGAGAGGAAAATTATAAAGGTCCAGAAAATGGGCCTTTATTGTGTCCAGAAACCATTGACTGGGGGGAGAATTTACAAAAAAAAAGGGAAAAACAAGAAAATTACACAAAATCAGCAAGTAAATAAAATAGAATTTGTTTTCCCATTATACACCTAAATGCTCAGAATAACGTCTTTTTAGAAACACATGCAACAGGTTTGTTCCTTTCTTCTTGTCGATTGGGTAACAATGATTTCTGTTAAAATTCCTTCATCATTGTACCAATTGAGAGGGTATTTTGATGTCATATTTAAACTATTACAAGTAATGTAGAAAAATGACGAATGATGACTGATAAACTCTGTGAATGTTGACAACATAGGCTTCTACCAGAAAGGAATAAATTGCCAATCAAACAGCAAGAAACAACCGGTTCTGTCTTTATTATTATCCAGCAAACTCCAGCTTGATGGGGTGATAATAAAGTCACAGTTTCACTGCTTTTCAATGTCGCATATCATATATACATCCAATATGCTTCATTTTATATCGTTCCACATTGCCTCCAAACAAGTTCTACTCAGTTCTTTATATTCACAAAACGTTGGTCATGGCTGTTAGCAGCTATCGATGCCATCTTCCATGTATGGGTCTAAACAACTGTAAGAAGCTTTAAAAATTTTTATCAATTGCCTGTGGACTTACGTAGGTAATTATCCTAAAACGTGCGCACTTAGACAACATAACTATAGCCAGACAAACTATCCCGCATAATGTTGCCGACCCAACTGTTGTTGCCTAAAACTTCTTCTTCAATATAAAAAGAATTTGATGATCGCGATGCACTGAAGAAGTTGATTCTATTTTAGCTAAGTACCTCTGATCTTATTAGAATAGTAATTTCACACTTTACGTTACATTAAAACTGATTATAATTCATCACTTTTGCAAAACTCTATTTTGACCTTGTAACACATAATAGAAAGGTCCGTACAAGAAAAAAGATGCACAAAATATATTGAATAGGGAATTCAAATTATACCATGACATGGCGCAACGTAACTGTGATAGGCACTACTAAGAAGGCCAAATCTTCATGTAATATCAAGACGAAGAGTTTGATAAAAAAGTTCTATCTTTTAACATAGAAAAAAGAGAAACATCAAACTTGTAACATAAGAAAAATAGCACAAAATAAGGAGAACCACTTTTCAGTGTGTACAAACCTCTGATGATTCTGCGACTGATTTAGACTCTAAATGGTTCTGAGAATCCTCTTCAGTAAATTTATACATATCAGTGTGCCCCAGCCTACTTTCAACCATCGAAGTAGAATAACGTCTACCATCTAACCAATCAGCCTACAACCCAAGTCGAATTATTAAATTCAGATAAAAATAATAAATGCGAATGAGCATTCAAGTAGACAAGCTACCTAAAAATGTAAAGAAAGAGAATAAAAATAAAAAAAGGTACCTGGACTACCACATTCCATTTACAGTTCCTACAAAGAAAATAAATTAAGCATCAGGTTACAAAATGTCATCCACATCAGAATGGGTTCTGATATTCTCTTTCCATAAAATTGATAATGACTAAAGGTATCTAGTCGGATGCTAACTAGTGAGTCAACGAGGGTAAGGGGATTCCACCCTTGAATCAAACTGACGGGAAGTTCCAGTCTTGGGATCTTTCAACTACGGGCCAATTTTACCACATTATTTTACTACTCGTTGACTACTTCTCATGTTTTATCAACGAAATTTACAAGCCAATAAGCCAAAAACCGCAATTATGGAGAACCACAGTAGTAGACATTATTTTACAGAGCAAGCAGATAAAAATGACGTAATGGCAATTTAAATTACGAATGGGGTATGTAGACATCGTTGTTTAAAGAAGATCGTAGAAGCTTGACTGATCTGCACAAAGAAGCTGCCAAACGCTGCATAATCATGACACTTAATCCGTTTTCACTCCACCCTTCTGTCTTGGCATGAAGATGTCATAAACAGCCTACAACTAGAAAAAAAAAACACAAAAAAGGGCGATTAAAGAAAGAAAAACATAAATATGGCCACAACAGGACACAGCGTGTTAAAGTAACCAGGGCAAAAGTGGAATCGCTTCCCATATTTAGAAGCGTAATAAATTCTAAAAATATAAATCGAATATTAAGAATATAAGACAAAAAAGACACCCCATATGAGTACCATATCTGTCGTTTCTATTAAGTTGGGATCAATCTATTCTGAACTGCCCGTAGGAGACCATGTGAAGCAGGATTAGAAAGAGAATGATGCCGATGCCGGCAAAATTAGATGCAACCCGGGAAGGACAGGATGACGCAATTTTTTTTCTTGTTTCAAGGAAATAAAAAAGAAAAATGAGATTAATAAAAAATATGAATGTACTTTGTTCCGTTCAGTAGTCATGAGATCTTCAGCTTATTCGAATAGAAGTGGCCATGATGTAAGCAGAAGAGGATTCCAGGGAGGAATAAAAAGTTCAAGCTGCTGCCTCCACGTTCACAAATGGCAAAGAGAGAAAAATGGACTCGTCAGTTACTGGTGTTTCGCGATGTCCCGGACCTGCGGTATTTACCGGAACACTGCAGAAGGCAGATGATACGTGGCTCCAGTCACATAGGATCACTCTCCACACCGTGCACTCATCACGTCAAAAGAGATACGGATTGGGGGAGGGGGGAGAGGCTCACCAGGAGCTCCCGCGATCGGGATATGTACTGCGCGGGGCAATCTCCGACCGGAAGGAGCGCCCAAGACCGTTCGGGCGATGGCCCCGAGGCGGATGAAGGATGGAAAATCTCCGACCGGAAGGATCGGCCCGCAGCAACCACCCGAAGTACGCGACCGAGCTGATCGACGACAGCCAAGTGCGCACCACTGATGAGGGAGCCGGTGATGGCCGGACGGCAGGAGCCCGTGAGCACGCAAGCATGGAAAGAGAACGAATAACGTGCCGGTGCAGGAGGCCGGAGCCAGGGGAGAGAGACTGCGGCGGGGAGCAGCTCCTCCCAGCGAGGGTCGCGCGAGAGCAAGAGAGAGGGAGTAACAGCGGGAGCGGCAGCGCGGCGCCGTTTGTAGGGAATGGAGGACACAGGGACTTTTCTCTCTGAGCCCTCAACAAAGAAGATCATTCACAAATAGAATTATCTCCCTTAATATTACATTTAACACCTCTCCCTACCATCTTTATCATGTTTTTTAAATATATATATAATTGGATGTATAAAAGGTACATTTTTTCAAGGAGCTGTATTTTCTCTCTATGCCCTCAAAAATAAATATCATTTTAAAAAAATTATATAATTAAATATTATATTTATTGCCTCTCCGTGTCATCTTTCTAATTATCTCCCTTTGTTGATGATTTTTTTATAAATATATAATTGGAATTATTAAAGGTAATTTTTTTCTCTTTTACGAATTAGTCAAGGAGCTGTCTCCTTTCTCCTAACCCTCAACAAATAAGAAAAATTACAAATAAAATTCTCTACTTTAATATCATACTTAGTACTTCTCTATGATATATTTATCGTTATATCTCTTTGTTGGTGAACGTTTATAAATATAACATTAGATGTATAAAAGGTGAAATTTGTCAACAATGTCTTTTTTCTCTTAGCCCTTGACAAAGAAATATCAGTTCTAAACAAAACTCTCCTTAAATATTATATTTAGCACCTCTTCATGTCATTTTTCTCATCATCTCTCTTTGTTGATGATTTTTTTACAAATATATAATTGGATTTATAAAAGGTAAATTTTGTCAATGAGCTGTCTTTTCTCTTCTGGACTTCAACAAAGAAGATTACTTGCGAATAAAAATATATCATTTAAGATTATATTTATCATTTATCAATGTCATCTTTATCATTATCTCTCTTTGTTTGTAAACTTTTTTACAAATATAACATTAGATGTATACAAGATTAAATTTGTCAATGCGCCATCTTTTCTCTCTTAGCCCTTCACAAGGAAGATCAGTTAGAACTAAAGTTCTCTCATCTGATATTATATTTAATACATTTCCATGACATCTTTATCTTTATCTTTATGTATCCTTGTCGTTGATTCTTTTTACAAATATAAAATTGGATATATAAAAGGTAAATTTTGTCAAGGAACCGTCTTTTTTCTCTTTGCCTTCAAAAAGAATATTAGTTATAAGTAAAAATATATCATTTAATATTATATTTAGTCCCTCTCCATGACATCTTTATCATTATCTCCCTTTATGATGTTTTTTTAAAAATATATATAATTAGATATATAAAAGGCAAATTTTGTCAAAAAGCCACATTTTTTCTCTTAGCCTTTGACAAAGATCAATGACAAATAAAATTATCTCCTTTTAAGATTACATTCAGCACTTCTCCATCTCATGACCCCCTTCATCTCACCCTTTGTGGACGATTGTCTTTTACATATACATAATTTGAAGCATAAAAGGAAATTTTTACTATCGAGCCATCATTTTTTCTTGGACAGGAAAACCAAAAGGCGGTTTTTCATATATTTTTAAAGTTAATGGTCGAAATGAAAAGCTAATTTGAGGCGTAGTGTATCAGAACTAAGCTTTTATCTGCATTACTGTAGGTCACTCAAGACCAGTCACTAATCTTATTTTAATTTTAATTTCAATTATTTAAAGTACAGTTTAAAAGTAAACACTCTGAAGGTCAGCAGGTCTCTTAGGAGACATAAAACTATGCAGAATCCTGGGAGAAATGAAGGCCCTGTAAAACTAAGCCTGTTATTCTAATTAGGCTTTTAGAACCAATAAAAGTAAAAAATTTCCCAGGGGTTCAGATCATCTACGCATTTCTGGTCCAATGGTTTCAAAGATGAATGCACCCAATCCAATTGGCACCCCTAAACTTATAACTTAATATGAAGATTATACATGCATAAATTACATCAAACATACGTAACATGTAGGTAAAAAAATGAGTATTCCACAGTAGCAAAGTCCTTAAATGATGATGAGGAGTGATGGAACCACCATAATTCATAAATTTCATTTTTTTTTCTTTACAAGTGTGTGGAAAAGATGTCGTTCTATACAATTTGCAGATTCTTCAGTACGGCCAACAGAATCAGCTTCAAGGAGGCCAATGACCAAATCCAGCTCAAACTATAAGAAACTGGAGAAATAATGTGCGTGTGTATGTGGGGCATGGCCTTCATCCAGACTTCCAGCTAATTCTAGCCTTCTACTTCAGGGTCAGGCAGCAGTGGTGGTTCTACAACCGGAGGTATAGCGTCCACCTTGTAGCGCAAGCTCTGAAATAATCAAAGTACAAGAGAAGCAATGAGCTGGAACTGGTTGGGATGGCTGTATAAATCAAAAGTGGAAAAAAAAATAAAATGCGCCCATATTTTTTATCCCATTCAATGCGGTGCCAATCTTCACAGGGATCTTTTTTAGGTCCGGGCTGATGCTTCACAATAATTTTGCAAGAATTTCAAATGCCAAGCACAAATATGTGTGTCAGGAAAAGGGCTCATTAGGTGATTTTAAGAGGCTCATAAGGTCTTGAACATGATCAACTGATATTAACTATGCGGGCATTTAGCATTCACAATAATCTCCGGCCCAATTAGGGTCCTGCTTGCTAACTCATGCCAAAACATCATAGGATTCCCACCTTCTTGAAGAAGGTCGAGTAGGAGTTGTCCCAGATGAGCTTGTAGCACCCAGTTGAGATGGTGCAGAAGTTCCCCTGCAAGCAAAAATATGAGCTCTCCTTCAAGCTGAACGGGGGGAGGGGTACCCACCATTTATAGAAAATGTACTCAGATAGACAAAGAAATGAAAACTTACCTGGTCAGATTCATATCTCCGGTAAGGCAAAATCAGCTGCAAAAAATGGAATGTGTGCGCAAAGAGTGAGGCCAAACACATGCTGTCGGGTGACGATAGCTTTCTAATACGCAACTGTAATGCCTCGCAGGATAAACAGAGAAGGCTCACCATAGTTTCGCCAGATGGGCTCACATATTCAACGCTGAATCCAATATCCTGCCCAGCATGATAGCCATTGAGGGAGGACCAACACGAAATTAGCATAAAAAAACGAAAAAAAGGCGTAAAAAAAATACAAATAGCTTGGCTTTTTTATCTGGGGAATCGTTCATTATGTCAGTGTCTAGGAGAGTCGATATTCAGGGCTAAACCAAAACCTGGCCCTTAGTCTCTATTTTATGGGCTTGAGTAAGAAAATTGGCCCGGCCAAACAAGTAGAAGGCCGTACCCTGGGATTTTACCAGGGTCCAGCCTGGAGTCAAAATTCGCCACGGTGGATGCCAGATCAGAAAACTATCTGGCCGAGGATATTTTCCGAGGGTCAGGCCTGCTCCCATCTGGTTGGCCAAGCCCAGGCTTTATAGGACCTGGTGCTCTGAGACCCCTATTAGCCTCACATCGTACAACATTGTTCCATATTTTTGGGTGAAAGGCATCCAGTCAAGAGGATTTAAATGGTCCAACACTTTAACATGAAAGCACAAGAAGGTCAATAAAATGTAAAGAGATGATCTATAATTATATTCTCGAGTAATTTTTGGATCAGCATTTCTGTAAAGTCATTTTGAATTTTGGAAAAACCCAGTTTTTATAGGCTGCATGAATGAAAGAAAGGACGAGCCAAAAAACTAAGAACACCTAAATACCCACTATTCATTATATTCACGTCTCCATAGAAAACTGCACACCTCTGCGAGAAATCTCTCGCGGATTAAAGAAAATGCAGCGAAAAAAAATAGCCTCGTCAGAACTTCCCATCAATGAGAAAGAAATACCAGTGGACATCAAAAGAAAATGGGGGAAATGGTTTGGATCGTACCAGATTCATTTTCCCTTGAACCAAGGAAAAATCCCAAGCAATATATGAGTTCACAGATTCAATTGCCAATGATACCTGAAGACGTTGCAAACACACTAATAAAAAAACTGGCAGCAGTACATTCCAAATAATCATTATGGGGAAAGAGTATTTAAAATTAAAGCTAAGAGAAACAAAAAAAATAAAGGGACTTTGGTTTAAACCCGCTCAAACGCCAGTTGAATTATTGACTAAGTTTCTGGTCCTCTGGTTATATATTATTTTAGAAATAACAATATATAACCAGAATACCCAATGGATATTTACCGAATGTTGATATTATTTTGAAAATACAAAATTGTCCTTCTGCCTGTGTCTCCACAGTAATGGGCATGGTGGGCTGCTGGTACTGTGGGGAAGACTGCAGCAACTGGGGCAGCTGGGCCAGGAGGCAGCTGTGGGAAGCAGAGGCTTTGGGGAAGGATCCCCAAGGAGATGGAGGTGGGATCTGGGTTAGATGATCTGAGGGGGCATGCTGGACAGGTAAAGGGGGCGAACGAGGCAGCCGGGTAAAGAGCAGGTCTGTTGGACTGGTGCATGAGAGCAGAGGCAGTGACAACATTTATGCGGTTCATCAACTGAAAACATGGAAATCTCTCATGAATACATACTTTGGTAACCTGACAGGAAAGTAGAAAGATCTTGGCTCATTTTTGCTATTCCGGATTGGGAAACAACAGTGGATTACAAGTGACATATACAGTACATCGAGAAAGATAGCGTTTTTTAATTTCCTACTAAATAGAATCTAAAGGTTAATGATCTGCATTATCCTCGGCAAGGATTGCTAGTTCACCTCGAAGAATGCTTATTAGAAGACTCTTTAATGAAAAGGAAGCAGAAGGTGTATTATTAGAATCTCTGATGCTTCTTCAATTATTGTAGTTGGTGAATCATCTGGCCCATCCGGAATCGGTCTGAATATCGAGGAAATGAAACAGAAAAGAAGAAAGGGAAAGACAAATCTCTTTGCAGCCATTGTGGTAGGGAAAATCGATGGCAGAAAAACTGTTTGGGGGAAATACCGGAAGAAGAAGACTGAACATTCAAAAAAGAGAAGGAAGACTGGTCTTCTTAGCCGATGCAGCCATGCTCACAGGTAGCATACCAACAGATGTATCTATTGTTTTAATGAAAGTTGGCATTAAAAGTTGTGATACTGGCCATCCAAAGCTACTATTGTCAGCTTTTTCGCATAAGATATTCTGTGACTAAGAAAGTCCTGTCTACAGTCAAATCCCTCCACCTTTAAAATTACTCAGTCAAGTATGACCATGGAGTTATTGCATTGCCCCACAATGATGGCACTGTTAATCCTTCTTGGGTCACACATGCAAGAGCTACGGATCACATGACCGATGTCCCAGACATTTTCTCCTCTTATTCACTGGGTTTAAGGTAAGAAAACGTGATCATGGCAAATGGTTTCAAAGCCATTGCTGACCAGGTTAGTATTCGCATCAATGACCACTCAGCCTCGCTATTAACACTTTATATTCATAAATTCTCTTGTAACTCGCTCTCTGTTAGTAGTTTGACAAAATTCTTAAAATGTTATGTAACACTCTTTCTAAATTATTGTCTTCGAAGACTTGTGGGCGAGATAAATGTTTAGAAGTTGTAACCCAAAAGATCACTTATGACGCAAATCAACAAGCTAAGCAGATAATTCCCTTGGAAGATTCCTTTGAAAAAAAAAAACTTCAAGCTTTGGTTCTCATTCATGTTTTTAATCAAGCTACTCTTTGGTCTCTTAAATGTCATGTCCATCAAATCTGTCAGCATTGTCAAAGTTCATTCGCCTTACTTAACACTAAAATATCTTCCCCTTTTCTAACATGCGGGGACCTTCCCAACCATGACTATATGATGATACTAAGGAGATCAGATTATTGAAGGTCAAAACTTATTGACAGATTTACAATCGACTTTGGAAATTTGCAATATTTTCTCGAAATTGAATTAGTCAAAACACACATGGGGATTTACATATACTTCAGGAAGTACACGGATCACTGAAAAGATGTTGGAAAGTTAGGGTGAACCATAATTTGACCTCCTCTTTGATCCTGACAAAATACATCATGGACTAGGGATAAATTCTTATATTTAACTTGATGGCAACTATTCTGTTAATGCCATCACAAAAAGGACTATGAGATGAACGTTGCAGAACGGAGTTTTCATTATATCAAGCTAAATCACAAGTAGAGGTATCCTTCAAGACGCAACGCTTTTAAACTGAATGATACGTCAATGACATGCTAGTAGAAGACTAAATGCCGGATATTGACCTGACCTTGGTACAATCTAAACACCCGACAATAACCCTTCCTTCCTCAGCAAGTATTGCAGCAATCACACCACTCCCACTGTCCCCACGTTCCTCCTTCCCCCTTACCACATCCAATGGCTGCTCACCTCCCCTGGCTCCATCCCCTCCCATTCTCTTTCCCAAGGGTGCATAATTCCTCTTGCCCCAGCTCACCAAACCTCACCACACAGCCACTGAACACCTATTTCAGGAATTCACATAAAAGACTCTTTCATGCATACCTTGATCTACTACTGTACGAATAGCATTCACTGCTGCCGATTGAGCAGCAAAAGGCAGAAAACCAAGTTCTTTTGATGGCATACCTCATGTGTCCTTCCAGCAGGGATGATTGCTTCCTTAAATTCATTAATTTTCCTGGTTAGAACAAAGAAGAAATCAGAAACAAAAATTCAGAGGCATAGGTTTATCTCTCACACTTTCCAGTGATTTGGCTCAAAATGTGAGATACATGTACTTGATAGATATTTTGCTTGACAAAGAACTTGCCTTGATTCTGCAGCACCAGCTTCCTCGGCTGAGATGAAGAAAGGAGAATTTGCAAAAACCTCACTGCAATACCAAGCTTTTCCAGTAAGATAACTTACGCAAGCCGTTTGTTGCATATCCAAAATATAAAAGAATTTTAGGATCAGAGCCAGCATAAGCTTCTAAACCAGATTAGCCAAAATCAGAAGATCAGCAGGGAAATCCAGTAGACATGACCACAATCCAACCGGTATTCACCAAATCCAAATCAACCAATTACTGGAACTACATCATTTATTCCCTATTTATTTCACATTCACTTTCTCTGCTCAGCTACATCCAACCTGCAAAGAAGTTTTTCATGTATTTAGGAAATGGACCGACATTTCTTCTGTTTAAGTTTTCTGTACCGATTTGGGGTTACCCCAAAATCGATTATGCTATTCAGTGAAAGACAGTCGATCCTGAATCAACTATCCTTCAGCAATGACTACTTTTCGCCAAAACTGCACAAGGTAACGCCAAACATGAACAGGTCAACAATAAACCGCAGTGTCCGCAGAGATAATTCTCTTTTCTTTCTTTCCTACGTAGTTCTCTTCAGAATCAGATCTTCTAAACCGCATTGAAACTGGAAGGCCAAACATTATACAGAATCAGTCAGGAAGAAACCAGATGGATCCATTAGATTCTTCAAAGAATATGCAAGTACAAATGGAGATTCTAGATGCCATCTTCATCTGTATATATTAGTGAGTGCCCCATAAAATCGATCAGTAATCGGACTGGAACTGGTCTGGTTTCAGTTTCCCCCGTTTTCTTGGTCCTTAAAAAACTCCCTTCTTTTATCTCGACTATTTACAAATATAAATGGCTTACAAGGATTTGATATAGATCATATAAATTCTTAAATACTGGTATGACGCCGATAATTAAATATCAGCCACGTCGTAAGAGGTGCCCCCAACCGGTAAAAGGTGAACCGGTTGGGTCAGTGACTGAAAGAGGGGATGAATCAGTTCAAAGAGACGGTTAGCAGAAGAGGCAAAGGGGGGACCGTGGACGTATAAGAGGGGGGGAGATCAGCAACAAAGGGCATCCGGAGACAGCGGACCAAGTGGAGAGTGGAAGGATCTCTCAAACATCCTCCAAGGTGATCAGTCACTCCGACTGGTCATTTCTACCCTCAGTGTTCTTGTTCATCAATTCAAGAAGTGTATTCCTTTCAATATCAATTGGCATTCTACCAAATACAAAATTATTTAAGAAATCTGTGTCTGTCTGTTTGCGTGCGTATGTGTGTGTTACACACACACACACACAGAGAGCAAGATACAAAGATTCCTAATTTCGCACTTCTGTTTGGAAACGTACGCATGCAAATAATCATACCAAACAACGACAAAATTGAAAAAAAACAACACTAAATATGGTTCTTTCCCCGTCCTTCCCGAAGGAAAAAGATAGATTATTTTCTTTGATTGCATTTCAATGAAGTGGTAGCAGAGCCTCCGACCATTTGGAACAAAGCCATCCAGGGAAAGCCCAACATTACAGTCATGGGGATGTCAAGTCTGTGCATCGTTGGGGTGGGAGGACAGAACTGATCCAAACCAGATCAACCAAATTCACAGTTTGTGGAAAGGAATCAAACCTTAATTAAATAACTTAATTACATATGAATAAATAATTTTACTAAAAGAGTGAATAAGCACTAGAAAAGAGAATAATCGTCCAAAATAATAAGATAAACTCGAACTCCAGAAAAAAAAGTTCCTGCGCAAGAAAAAATCCTCAATGGACCATGGGACTACGCCTAAAGCTTCCTACAACGTCAGCTCTTCACATATACTCATAGCAACCCAGAATGGAAACATAAAGCTACACGATCCAGATGCAACGACTCTACAAGATTTCATCTCTGAAGCAATAACCCTTTGTGAGGATCTGCATGGGTAAGTAAACTAAATAATACAAGATCTGCCAGACAAGAAATCGATTAGGTGAAGAGAACTTTGGGGTTCTAGTCATAATTATTTTTGAGAGGTAACAGTTTTGTCACTGATGCTACCATGTCATACATTTCATTTTTTAATGTGAAATCGCGCATTTACAAAAACACACAAAAAATGAAGATATTTTAGCGTGCAATAAAATTATAACAAGCAATCACAGAAAAAGTGGACGAAATAACTAAGACTGCGTGTCAAGTAATCCATCAAAAAAAACAGATGAGGAGAACCATTTGCACCAACATGTTCACAAATAACATGATGCAGAAAATTACCCAATAAACAATAGGAATCTCTCCAATTCTGAGGCATAAAGGCCCACTGCCTGTTCCACAGTGGCTAGCTCATCTTTTTGCCTGGACAATATGAAACAAAAAAATACCTGTTAAAGATAAAAGAAGAGAAATATATGTAAAAATAAATGCCCAACATTGCAACTTAAAAAAATTTTGACATCTTCACTATGAAACCAAAAGCTGGAAAAGTGAAGTGATTCAAGATATCTCACAGTTTTCTTGCCTCGAAATGCCCCCACGAAAGATTCAAAAACAGTCGAATAGAAAGAACCAACTTTGTGAGGCTGTACAGGGATGGGCCATAGCGTTGTCTCTGTTCTTCCATGGGCCTAGCCATGCAAGTGAAAAGGAAAAATCGATTATCACACTGTTTGCATTATATTTCCAAAATCAACAGATAACAACAGCAATAATATATCGAGAAATTAAAGTATCCAACTAAAGATAAAAATGTACCCTTCATCATCATTTATTTGCCGTATGAAATCTAGCAAAACCTGAGAAAGCAAGGAAAGAAGCAATATCAGAAAACCAGATTCACACAGGCTCAAGCCTATCAAAAAAAAAATTAATGCAAAAAGTTGAATCGCAAGAACTATGGCAGAATCAAAAAACATATACATTAAAGTATTGGCTGGTCAAGAGATACAGACAGAAAATATAGTAAAAACCTAAGGAAGCAGAAGGAATCGGAGAATGTAGTACAACACTGTTTTAGAGAGCAAAGAACCACTTTACTGACAGGTATACCAAAGAACCAAGGCAAGCAGAAGGAAAAAATGAAAAGCGAAAAACCTGCCAGCAAGTGATTAGAGGACAAATAGACAGCACCAGCAGTAAGAGAGAATACATAAGAGGGAGGAGAAGAAAGACAAAAAGAGAGAAAACTGAAAATCCCAAAAACATTGGAAAAAACTATGTGAAATTCACTTTTTTTCTGTTGAGATCATTAGAGATTAATAAGGATTTAAAATTGAGATAGCTATAACCGATGCAAAGATCTCAAATTTGAACGTTACCGTGGGCTAAAAGAAGACCTCTGTACCATTAAAAGTAATTCAGCCTAATCTGGCAAGAATTAAGCATCAAGGACAATCAAAAGTAGTTACATGCCACATAACAGAAAATGTTCATCATCCAAACACAAGTGCCAAAACTTAAGCTAATCAGGAACATAATTTTATATTACTAAGCAGAATAGAATTTAACTAACGATAATTCAGTGTCAATGCATGCAATTAACCAGAAACCAAAAAAATATTCTCGAGTCAACTTCCAAGATTAAAATACAAGCAGAGTCTAGTTTCAGATATAATTGCAAAAGCATCTACGACCATTTTATGGACACTCAATTGAAAGGAAAAATGACCCATATGGAGAAAAAGAAACAAAGTACACATAAATGATCCATGTAGAGTGAGACCAACACGGGTTTCTGGTGGAATAATGACAGCGATGGTGAAGCATCAAATATTGATGCTGGAGAAGGACAATGAACATTTAATGATCTCTTTTATTGTATCATTTGAGCCATGACTAAAGATAGTGGGACCTGGTAACATGGGAGATAAGATCCACGATTGATAGGAAATGAATCACATTAGAAAATGTCATTCAGAAGAGATTGTGCGGATCCTTCGTCATCTTCAAAGGGAGTACTCGTATACATCAAATTATATGGGGCAGCTTTTCTCCAATAGTTTACCACATATTATAGAAAAATGGAAGCCGTAATTAAACACAACCCTCAGAAGAACTATACAGATGGTTTTTAGGGTTTCTCTCATTTGGTTATGAACGTGAAAATTATAGTAAAAAAAGACATAAATCATGATAATTCTAGTTTATCAAATAATCCACATTAGCATTGTTGAATTTTTAGGATATTAGTGCTATCATTCATAAATTAACCATTTGTATAGACATATCAGTAACTTGGAAAATGATGTAAACGCGTTACTCTTATGTAATTGATAAGACAACATGGTTATCGGGACATATTTTTGGTTCAACCTTCCATTGGTCACAGAGCACGGCTAAATTTGCTTAGAAGGTGATGAAAACATATTTAATAATTAGTATCATCGTCCACCTAGACACAAAATAACCCAAAGATTCAAAAAACCAAAAGAAACAACATTACTGAAACCAACCATCTGACCAAGAAGGTGTTAATTCAGTCATTACATATCCACCATTTTTTGCATCCAGAAAGCACAACGCTCTCTTCTGGTAGATGAACCATGACCACCAATCAATTCCGGCCATTATTCAATAAACGGGGATCAGGCACTAAACTGGATCCTCAAAAGGAGGAAAGATAAAAAAAAGTGAATACTGCACATGTCACTTCGTTGCAAAATTATTAAGTATCTATTATTTTCAAAGATGTTTCCATAAAAGGTTGGTCAGAAAATAAAAAGGGGTATTCTGATCATTGTCATACTAGGTGTCCCTATTTAAGGGACGGTATGTTGTGAGAGAAAAGAAGAGTTTTTCTGAAACTCTTCCCCTCCATCTAGAGGACGGAGGTTTCTACCCTATTCCATGTGTTTCATCCCTCAATCTCCCTTATGTATGGGTCGATTTTTCTTTAAATGAATCTTGCGTTGCTTTACCAGCATTTTTACCCTGAATCTCCTGGAGAGAAGGCGTCTCCCCTAAGTGGAAAATCTAACAGGTTATAATATTTTAGTGTATGGCAAGACCATTTGCCTGAGGAGTGAAAGTGCTAGTATAGTACATGCACAAGTCGAACTTTAGCTACATAGACACTAAGGTAATTTGAAATCCACCAACAAGACTCATGGGACTCTAGGCAGGTCTTTTACTCACAAAGAAGACCATTGACTACTGCCCTGAATGAGCTCTTCACCAGGGAGATACTGAATTTTGCTACTTGTAGATTTATTTAATAAGGTCAACTTGAAAAAAAATATGTACAGGATTCCCAAAAGTTTAACCCTGCTGCATTGAATAATAGTGTTTTTTATTATTTAATGAAGCTAATGATGAACTTTCTACATTTATTGGGCCAAATACTAGGCTATCAAAAGACCTTTCTGAAAATGTCCTGGATTCAAACAGTTGGAAATGACCAGGAACATATCTCTGAACCCCATCTTGCGTGATTTTTCTTCTGCGAAAAATGGACAACATTCTACACTGAAAAACTAAAACATGGAGTTTGAGCTTAAAAATGAAGGTTCCTTCAGTTTCCAATAAAGTTTGGGAAAAAAACTTCACATGCATGCATTTAGTGGAATTCGACCCTCTGGTTAGGGTCCCTTTTGAAAAAGTTGAATATCCTAGAAATATCATCCAAAATCCAGCATTTGGTGTCATATTTATCTAAATAAGAAAGAAAAAAGCCCTTTCATTCCATGGGCAAAGACCAGGTCTGATGGGTCAGGAACTTTGACAATCCGTGTGATTGCTTTCTGCGATAAAAAGTCTTTGGGATTAGGTGGAAGGTAAAGAAGTAGCATCCTGGCCTTTAGGGGACGAAATTAAGCCCATGTCTTGGACTGACGGAAATCACTGCTATGTTATTCCTAAAATCATCTGACGGGACTAATTATTGCATGTTCTTGGACAATTATAACAAAACTCGAAAAAACATGGATTTTTTTCATAAACAGTAAAAAAAACTTCCATATGGAACAAGATATTTGAGTTGACCGCGGAAAAAATTGGCGAGATATAAAGGCAAACTTTGACTGATCACGTAACAAACCTGAGGCACCCCAACCAAGTATTTAACAAGTGTCTTATAGACACCAGCTGCAGATCCGAGCTGAGCTAATTGTCTTCTCCTGAAAGGAAAAGTAGTGGAGTCTATGAAAAAGAACATATCAAACAGGGAATACAACTGCTGAACAGAATCCTTAATCTAGTTTCAAAGGAAAAAAAAACAGAATGAGATTCTAGGAAACACACCTCTCCATTTGCTGCCACCAAAGTAATGCATATCTATCACGTATACTTCCACCAGCACTAACAAGAGCATCAACTTCGGCTTGCTTATTTCGCTCTGAACGTTCCCTCTGCTGTCTGATAAGTGAACCTCGAAAATCTTGTGGCATGTATGTCATCACTGCAAAAATATTTATAAGAACTGTTGAAGATAAAATCAAGTCTGGTGTGCTGTGTAGAGACACCAGAGCCCGTGGAGAAGGATGTTCTCTTATTCGAAAATGAAAACATATTCCATTACAACGTAAGAGAAAGGCCTTGGATTTATACCAGACCTCGGAAGGTTCTACAAGCAAAGCAATCAAATCCTAAAAAAATACTAGACACGTCTATCCTCTGGATTATGTGTCTCGTCAACAAGAACTATAGATCAAATTGTGAAAGGAGCGTTCTGAAAGCATTTGAAAATTTACTACCATCCCCCCAAACATATAGCTTATGGACCATTCATTAGTAAGTTAATGACCGAGATCATTCAGAGTCTATTTGCATGACCACATTATTATCAGTGAGCATCCTAGGTACTTCATCCTGAAAACCAGAGTTCCGAACTATTTTTTATTATATTTGTGTTGCGTTTTAACCAGTTATCAATCCACAAGATGGTCAGAAAAAAGTTGCAAGGACTAGCCAAGGCACCAAAGTGATATATCTACAAGAACGAGGGTTGTCTACACATGGAATGTGAAGTAAGAGAGAGTTCATAAGAAGATAATACCCAGCCCACAAAAGGCAGTGCAACTTTTACAAACTTCCATTTATTTGTATGCCGGAATAAACAGTTTTTTTGTGGAAAAGAGAAACTCCCATTGAAAATTAATGTTTAAGAGTGACGAACACCTTTAAATATATCAAAACAAGAAATACTTGACACTGACCTGTGTTAAATACATTGGCAGTATTTTTCGATTGAAACGTTTCCAAGGTACGCAAAGAGTTTCTCAAGGTGTTCTGAAACTTTTCAAGAGTGGCAGCGATTTGAACATCTTCATGTGTGGCCTGCTGTTGCAGCTGAAATGGAAAAAGAAACGCCTAATCATATAAAGCTATTCATTTGCACACGATTTAAGCAACCCCAAGTCATTGGACGTTATCTTCGATTCCTCAACTTGAACCATAACAATTGCGACTAAATTAATATAACGGCAGGGAGGCGTTCTTATTTCAAATAATTTCAAAGCAATAAAAAAAAGGACGGAGTATCCAAACAAGAAGCTGGAGCATACTGATCCTGGCCAATGAGATTTCTCAAGCAGGAAGAGTATCTCTTCAATATGTTCTCTGTTCTTCCACATGTTCTCATCTAATTTGTGTGGTGCTGGAGAATCTGCTTCACATATCAATTCTCTTTCACCTTTGATGATGAAGTGAATATCACATGCATAAAAAAAACAAGAAATATTGATTAATGAATTCTTCTTCAAACATTAACAATTGAAAAGAGTACGCTTCAATGTGAGGAATAAGTAAATGCACGGGAGTAAATAATGAAAAAGATGACTTCTTTCCATTTGACAGTCCACTCGCTATGTAAAGTTTTAACCGTATAAGAAATATTCACAAAAGCAACCTTTGTAATACTAAAAATAATGCATTCAAAATTCGATGGTTAGGATAAAAGAAGAAAACCCATTAATGAACCCCATGTGAAGAAAAACTTTCCAATCTTGCCTACCACCATAGTCATCCTCGTTGGATATCATAATCACACCGCAAGCATTAAATAATAAGCAATGAAACCCACCCACTATCTAATTGTACACCGTTGTAAGGGGTCCTCTGCATTTCCTCTAGCAGTATTAAATGGATATTTCTCCATTTATGAACTCCAAAACTCTCAAATATGATCTTGATTCTTTTTCATTCTGTGACAACGTAGGTAGAGTTGTCATGCACAGGTAACGTACACTGGAGACTTTTATTCATGGAACCTAATGTTCATTGTTTATGTTGTATTTTTTTATAAGCATAGCATTTATGCTGAAGATTATTTTTTCTTCTAATCACCAATGTATATTTCTGATCTGGCAAGAATTTGATTCGACATTATTTAGATAGTCCAGAAAGCTCTCGGATTACTTCACAAAACAGTCTGGAGCAGAAGATTTCATTATTAGATTCGATGCCAATAATTTTATCAGGAAGAAATAAGAAGGCAGGTGTCAATTATCAATATCACATGATCACGCAGGTTGTTTCACTCCCTTCAGGAAAGTATCAACTGAACATTCGACACATTTTATACGCCAATCCCATACTAAACAAACCAACATGCCTAACAAGAACCAAGAAAACTAATGTAAATAATTTTAGGGCAATTGTTAATGGATGAAAGTCGGCAATAGATTGAAGCACCTAAAAGTTGGCGCACAAGGAAAGAAACAACAATATGACTTGCATTCCATTTGCAGGTCCATGCCCAGTTACTTTTCTGATGTTGATAAACCGCAACATTGCCTTTAAAGCATCATGCTGTCCTAGTAGCATGCGCATCAAACTCCAGAAATGTCTTAAATTTTCTGGGATGGATTTTCTGTGCCAGGAGATTTATTTTTCCTAGTAATCTGCCAGTTAGTTGCGCGGAAAAAATGATTATCAAAACCACGCCATTTGTGAAACTGCAGGACATACTGAAGAACAGAAAAGAACAACGATCGCAAATTGCATTCCATAAAATCTCAATCTTTAGACAAACGATTTTGATCGATCTTTACCAGGAGTGAGAGAAAAATCTTTCTCAAAGACGCCAGACAGAATCCGGAGCTCGCTGGTCAGGCGTGTAACATCATCGGAGATAGGGGAGAATGGGTACTTGTCGTAGTAGCGCGACAAGAAGGCCCGGGTAATCGGCACGAGCCCCTCCACCGAGGAATTCATCCCGCCACGAGCAACACTCGAGCGACCCGAGATCTCCCCCGTCGGATCCCTCGCTTTATGCAAAGACGCTTGCCGGCTGGGACAAGATCACTGCAATCCCACACGCTACCACTAGAGAAGAAGGGTTGAGGGGCGGGCGGAGATCGTCCTATTGGCCTAATGGAGAATGTCCACTAACCATCACATAACCCATCCACCCCAGAGGAGACGGGAGCCCTCTCGGCGTTGACCCCTTTGCCACGGCAAACCGCGCGTACGGGCGCAGCGACCGCTTCGGACGAGACGCAGCGCGCCGTCAGATCCCTCCCCTTCGTCCACCCGGACCTGCTGACGTCCCCCTCGAGATCCCGAGCTCGCTGGGGCAAATCCGTAAAGATGATCGAAACCCTAGCAGATCACCGCCGATCGATCCCCCGCAAATCCGTGAAGATGATCGGAACCCTACCAGATCACCGTCGATCAATCCGCCGCAGCAGCGGCAGCGCGGGGGATCGATCGAGCGAAGAAAACGAAGGGAAATTAAGAACGAGAGGTGAAGGGGATTGATGGTCGGCGGAGCAGATGCCCAACGGAAGATTCCTCGCCCAGATACCGGGAACCCGGAATCGGATCGGCGACTCGGCAGGATCGGATCGTCCGGATCGCCCCGATCTCTTCGCCCTCTTTCCAGGGGTACTTACGTCACCATCCCAAAAAGTCGCGTTAAATTTCTCCCAGAATTATCATCATTTTTATGCCCATAAATACTTTTCACCCTCATTAAAATACGTAGAGACCAAGAAAAAGAAGTAGGTTTTAGAAAATACAAGGGAAATACTCCGTGACATCTTAAAAAAATAGAAAAAAAAAGTAACCTAATGATGCTCACCTTCCTGCTTAAATTTTTTTTGCGTATATACCCCTTTATGTTAGAACTTCGCAAGGGTATTAATAAGAACTATGCAATGCAAATGGGTTTTTGGAGAAGTTGGGTCATCTAATGGAAAATATTTTTGCAACCCATGTTCTAGATTCTTCAACATAATTTTTATAGCTTGTTTTATTACGAACCAATTTGCACATGTTGGGTATTTATTTATGCACATTGGATATGGAATACAATTAGGTAGAATTATGGGTGATTATTATACGTTAAATAATCAATATTTTTATAATTACCATTCCATCATTGCCTTTTAAAAAAAGGGCCGATCCTCTCTCTCTCTCTCTCTCTCTCTCTCTCTAAAGTGAGTCATCTTGGGGCCTCCGACTGGCCAATTAAAAAGGGGGCAATCATTGAGCCCGTAATATATATAAAACATGAAGGTGGTGCGGGCCGCATCGAAGAGAAGAGGCCCATAAAACGGTTGATTTGGACCCCGCCACAAAGATATTAAATCGGGCCGATTTCCATGGGCCCGGAAGCTTACGGAGGTCTAGCCCATCGGGCTTTTTCCTTTTAACATTGTCCGTGGCGTCATCAGTGGGCCCGGGAGAAGGGCCAGACCCAGAGGGCCAGGGGCCGGGCCGGAGAGAGACGTGCCGCGGGCCCGGGCCGGGTGCGGGCCCGCTGGCGCTGCTATTCACCGACGGGCTCTGTTTAAGGTCCGCTCTTAGTGAAAGGTACATGTAGAAATATATTAGTTTGTGGGTAGCTTCGTCAGAGGACGAGAAGCGTGCATGCAATGGGCGGTGATATTAAAAACAATAGACGCCGTTGAATATTGGCGCCGCGGCCGTTGATGCGTGTCCATCGGGTTATCGACCAGTCGTCACCCCGGTTAGAGAGAGAGAGAAGAGAGAGAAGAGATAGAATAGATAGAAAGATATATAGAGAGAGAAAGAGGAGAGAGAGATGATGATGGGTCTTCTTCTTCTTCTTCTTCTTCTCGAACTTGAATCTCGCGTTGAGAATCTGATCTCGAAGCAGCTGACTTGGTCTGTGCTCTCTCTCTCTCTCTCTCAACGACGTAACGTTTACTACGATCATCTCTCTCTCTCTATCCCCTCCGTCGACGTTCGATGGAACTTGCTGAGAAGGAGACCTCATCGTCGTACGTCGTCGTAATAATATGTAAAACCTCTCTCTCTCTCTGTCCCTCTTTCCCTCTCTCTCTATCTCTCTCTCTATATATATATATATGCATATATATATATATATACCTCTCTCTCTCTAATGCTAGATCTACGTCAACTACACAGGCTCCTCAAGAGTACGGGCGCATGAGCCTGCATGGGGCTTGATAAGAAGAAGGCGTCTCACCGTGGTACGACTTCGTCATTAGAGGGAAGCTCTCTCTCTCTTCTCTCTCTCTCTAACGTTTTTAATGGCCGCCCCCCGCGAGGAAGATGGAGACTAGACGTACCGCCCAGGGGGGGGGACGGCGGCCACACCGGCCAATCAGATGAGATCACATGACACGTGGCAAAGCGACAGCCATCAATTTGATCTCCCCCCACGAGAATAGAGGAGGTCTCGTCCTAATCAGACACCCCCACCGTTAATCTCTACCGTTAACCACTTGGTATCCTCACCCAGAGCCATATATAGAAACCCACCCCACCGTAGCTTAAAGCTCAGAGACACAGAGCTAGAGAGAGAGAGGGGGGTAGAGAGAGAAGGGGATGGCGAAGGTGCACCCCAGCGCCGCCGCCGCCGCCGTGGAGGCGGCGCCGCCGGTCGCCGGCGGGGGAGAGGCGATGGCGCTGACGGTGTGGAGGAAGTCGCTGCTCTTCAACTTCGACGGCTTCGCGGCCTTCGACGGGAAGGGGGACCTCGTGTTCCGGGTGGACGACTACGGCGGCGCCGCCGGGGGGGGTCGTGGTGCCGCCGGCGGGATCGTCCTCATGAACGGCGCCGGGAAGGCGCTCCTGACGGCCCGCCGGAAGGTAAGAGAAGAACCCGAGTCGCCGCCTAATTGAAGAAAGATCGTCCTCCGACTCACCCGCGCGGTGCAAAGTGCAGAAGCTGAGCTGGCGGGAGACGTGGCTTGTCTACGAGGGGGAAGGGGCGAAGGAGGAGCTCTCGGTGAGGAAGCGCCTCCACCTGTTGCCCTCGAGGGCCCTGGCGAGGGTGACGTGGGGCGGCGGCGCCTACGACGTGGAGGGCTCCTACGCGCAGCGGAGCTGCCAGGTGTACGACGAGAGGCGGCGGCGGGTGGCGGAGATACGGCGGAAGGACGGAGCCCACGGGGTGCGTCTGGGTGCCGACGTGTTCAGCCTCGTGGTGCATCCTGGCTTCGACGCCACCGTGGCCATGGCCGTCGTCCTCCTCCTCGAGCAGATGTTCGGATCTCGATGACCCACCAGAAGAAGAAGAAGAAGAAGAAGAAGAAGAAGAAGATGGTGATCATTGTAGTTATCGTTGTCATCGTAGGGAGTTTTTGCATGAGAAGATGACCCTCCTCCTACTTCACCGTGGGGTTGGTGTACGGAATGCATAAGAGAGAGAGAGAGAGAGAGAGGGAGGGAGTCTTCGAAAGTCATTCCAAGAATGCATTCTCGTTCACTGCCTACCATTGAACAGGGAGATCGACCCCTCCAAGAGAGGATCCAGCCAGAATGCATTCTGAATCACCTTCTGTAGTCGGATCCAACGACGGCATAGATCTCCAGAAGATCAGTGTTTTTTTCTCTTTTTTTTTTCTGTTCTTTCTGGGTGGTGGGGATGGGGAGAACACTGGATCTACAGAAGAAGAAATGGGCATTAAACCAATAACCACTAGATTACAGGGGGCATGATGCAATCAAGAATGTCCGAGGGCTCTTCAATGATTTCCGCATAAACGAAGCTTCGTCTCGCTCGATCTACTGCTCCTAAACGTCGACAGCGAGAAGAACGACCGGGCTGCTGCAAATGGAGAAGCGGTCGTCGGGAAGGAGAAAATGATACCAATTTTTCAACATCTAACAGCTGAAAAAAGGAGCGATTTTTTTCATACTCCAGGAGGGTGAGAAGGGCACCTTTCGTCGAGACCACAGCGGACGACAGATTTCCTTCTCTCGGCTTGGATGGGCTCTGCAGCGGGAGGCTGCTTGTGCTCGACTGGGCTGGAAGCATAGGGAAGATAGGTCAACGCCCAAATGAGTCAACTCAAGAGATGGGGGACTCTGGAGTGGTTTTTTTTATTCTTTTGTTCTGGGATTTTTTGTTTTTGTGAACATTCGTGCCAAACCATTCATTTTTGATAGAAATTCCAAAAAAAGAAATTACTGCCGCAGTATAATGTTGAAAAAAAGAAAACGAAAAAGAAAAAATTGACGGGTCTATACCTGGAGGGAAGTCAGAGGCAGCGCAGGCGTCCATGCTTGCCCTGCTAGAAGGCCCACCATCATGAATCTCAGATAACGCCGTCTTTTGCGGTCCGAAGCCTTCTTCTTGGGCATCTCCGCTTCTCTTGCTTGCAGACTTGCCCTCTTCTTGGGCATCTCCCCGTCCTTTGGAGAAGAGAGAAGGAGTGGAGCGGCCAAACATAAAGAGCCTCCTCAGCCCCTTCGGTGGGTCCTTGTGGTACACCAATGCCGGCGGCTTCTCAGCATTGCCCCATTCAGTAATCTCCTTCTCAGTGTGGCTGGCTTCCGAAATTAGTGAGGGCGGATGGTGGAGGAGAGGGCCGGGTGACGGCACAGGTGTGATGGCAGAAGATGCAGCAGCCCGGGCCATGGAGCTGCCGCAAGCCTCAGACGGCCCCTGGTGGGCTATTCCTGGTTCCTCCCATGGCCCTGAAGAAACTCCCAAGTCCTCATCAGGTTGGTTCTTCTCAGAGGGGAGACCCGCACCAGGAACAGGAGCCAGATCCTCTGTCGTCTCCTGATTCACGTCGTAATTTGACACATTTTCAGAGTTCTCACCATTTCCAGGCGTTGTTCGGGTTGAAGCCTCATCAGATGGCTGAGGAATTGAATCAGCCATACCCACGACTGGATCTTTCTTCTCTTCTTGCGCAGGATTGCCACCGGTTCTCAAGGAGCCATCAGATTGAGGAGGTAGAGTCGCTGGTGCTACTGATCTGAGACCACCTTTCTTCAAGAATGGCTTTGCTTCCAGTGGCACCACACTGCTCTTCTTAGTAACCTTGCTGCGTAAATCGGCCTTGGCTAAGACTTCATTTGAATCGTTTCCCTGAGCTGAAACCTTCGTTCTTGAGATTCTCCTGCTGCTCAGTGAACTCTGCTTCTTGTTTTCCTTGCTCTTCGCGGCAATTTTGCCTTGAGCTTGGCTCCCACTCGAACCTGACGGTCGAAGCAAGGATTTCTCTGTGTCGGGGCCAGAGTTGGTGGAGGGTAGCGCTGGTTGAGGTTTCCGAAGAGTTGGTGTGTTGCTGGAAAGAGTTCTGGAAGAACTTCTAGCAGATGCCACACCCATTGTTCTTGAAGAGGGAGTTGATGGAGATGAACTGTGAGTGATGGGTTTTGGTGAAGATGACTTGGGCGCTGGCTTCTTTGAGACAGCTGATTTTGATGGCTCCTTTCTGGGTAAAACAGGAGGACAAGAATTCCTCCTCGATTTCTGAGGATGACTTGATGAATCTAGTTTTCCGGGAGCAGCCAAGGCATTTGAATGCATTTCTGCTTTCCTCTGATCAAGGGCCTCCTGCATCATTTTGAATTGCAATTCCTTCTCAGCCCTCTGTCTAGCAGTTTCAGATCGAAGCTTCTCGTCCCTTTTCTCCTTGTACTGGCTATAGAAATCCCCTCTCTTTTCACCACAAGTCTCCTTGTTCCCACCAGATTCCAAAGCACTTCTATGGCTCTCGGAGGGCTTATTCTCCGTCATTTTCAACAGAATTTGATTGATGTCGGCTTCTTTTTGCTGAGTCCACTCGCCTGCTCCACCCATTCGGAATCTATTATTTGCAGGCGCATCCAAGTGAACATGGTCATTAGTTGAAGCACTCGTCATTATATCTTCCATCAGAGACCTTTCAATCGCAGGAGCTTCCACTTTATTTTGGTAAAAAATGGCAATGTTCGGCTCTGACTTCATTTCAGATATATTCTCCCCCTCTGCTGCAGGAAGTAGATTGTCAGATTCTCTCCGTAACTCACTTTTTGATGTGTTCCGGCGTGTGTCTTGGTTCCTGTAATCACACATACCTGCACTCCATCTTCTTAAAACAGACTTATTGGCAATAGAAGTTGCAACATCCGAACCATTCTTGTAAAAATTCAAGCTTTGATCTTTTTGCTTGCTTTCAAATATACTAATCGCATTTTGCACACTCATTTTATTCACCGAGGTTTTGTGGTTTTCTGAGGACCGATCAGATTCGTCATCATCACTGTTCTTTCCTTCGGTGTCCACGTTGTGGACTGTTCTTTCCCTTGTTGCGAAGTAATTTAGGCTCTTGATGGCAATAGCCGCTGACCTACGTGATCCAGATCGTCCTATTTGGATCCGCCGCATGGGTGATGCTGATCTTCTCTGTGATCCAGATCTTTTAAGTGGATGACTTCTCTCAATAGGGGACAGATGTTCGTCACAAGATTCGGAAGAAGCATCACTTTCTGATGGATTCTGTTGCTCAGCCTGTACAACGTCGCCTGGAGAAAGGCCAGGTTTAACAGATTTCACTGTAAAACTTGGCGACGCTGCCTGAGAGGTCTCATCTGTTGTTTTCCCACTGTTGCTCAACACATCACGTGACAGCGCTGATTGCTGATCTGAAACATTAGAAAAACGCTCCGTAGAGTTCAATTCCAAATATTGCAGCAAGGAATTCCTGCAGAGAAAAAAAGAAAAATATTAACTTTCAGAGCTGGGGAACCCTTTGAAATGCATGGCTGAAAGAGAGTGGGTTTAATAAACAGACATTGGAGGGGGGTTGGGGTGAGAGAGAGAGAGAGAGAGAGAGAGAGAGAGAGAGAGAGAGAGAGACGAAAGAACAAAACAGTTACAGAGCTCGCTAACATTTTTCCTGCGACAAATAAGGAAGAAAAAAACTTCATTGGTAAAAAAAACTTTTAAGCAGGCCAGAATAGTTTTTAAAATAAACTCCTCCGTAGAAAAGGGAGATACGATAGAATCACATCCACAAAACTCAAAAATGAGATCGTTCGAATAGACTTCAAATTGAATAGCACAATCATTAAACAGGACTCCAAAACAAGGAAGTTACAAAGGCGAGGAAAAAGTATATGGGAGTATGGCAGAGAAAGAAATGTTGATGGACATAGGTCCTGCCCATGTTCTCCTGGTCCTCAAGTAAAGGACAGTACCCCATATCTTTTGCTCCAAAGTATTGACAGAATGCTGCCACATCCGAAATTAGTTTGGTGGAAGCAGCAGTACCCAGAGCTTGATTTAGAGTAGCAGAAAGTGTTTGCCTTAATGCCCTAAGCCTTCGTTCAATAGCCCATAGCAACTCATTCCTGGATATAATAGCAATTCTCTGTAAAGCATTACAAATTATTCACAATATCAAAGCAAGGACAAAGAGAAAATTGCATACTTCGTAGCATCAGCTGATGCAGTCTCAACTCTGACCTGAAAAGTTTGTAGTGATGCTTTTCTTGTGAGCAAATACAAGTGAGTTTGAATCAAAAACCTTGGGAATCACACTTACTTTTGGCGTGAAGCCCACCTCCATCAAGTTCCAACCATCTATCACAAGAGAGAAAGGTATATTTGTTACATACTCAGAGAAAAAAACTTGAAACGCATAAAAATTGAGTTGGCATCGAAGAGCTATGAAACAGTAAGCTATTTATAATAAATGAAATTACTCTACACTAAACATCAAATGTCATTTTCACACTCCATAAGTTGTCAATAACCAGATAGCAAGGCACTATCATTCTACAAGTAAACGACATTTTGAGCGGCTCCACGCCACTTAACTTCCAGCCAAAACATGCATTATGAACTCTGTCATCCTTCTGATGAGCAGGCATCTCTGACTTCCCCTTCATTCCGGTCACATTTCCTACCTTCAGGTACGTGCTCTTTTTCTTTCAACTAAACTATGTGCATGGCATATGACGATAAAAATTCCAATTCCTCTCTAGGGTAGCCAACGACCTAGGGACAGAGGAGAAATATAGACTAATAGATATCAAGCCATTATATCTGTAGACAAAAGTGCAGTACTATGAATAAAAAGCCACAAATATATACTACTCTATCTGTGCAGATCTGACATGCATATAGGTGCATTTACGAAAACTAGAGATCGTCAACAAAGTAAAAAGATACTCGAAAGGACACACCTCCTAGGACGCCTGACGGATGATTCAAAAGATCCTGGCAAATGGGAAAAATTTTAATAGAAACAATTATGATAAGGTTGAAAATAAATCCATGCAGAAGAAAAAGCAATACTACCTCTGCATACAGGGCAAGATGACACTTCCTGGTATCTTCTAACTGAGAAATCTCATTTTGAATTGAATTGACACTTCTTAGCAATTCAGATGAATTTACTAGACACAAGAAGCTGCAAAAGAATTTATTATACTGTCTCAGAGGAATGGGAAAGTGTGAGATAATGGATAGACATATGGAGTAAGATGCCTCTCCGGGATGCATACCTTGAAACAGTGGATTTGGTGAACCATGGACAGCTCTTTGTCATTTCAACCAACTCAAGTTTGAAGCTATCGGTCCGGTGTTTAGAATGGGCATCTTTTGCTTTTGGTAAGTGCAGTGCTAAAATATCCAGACAGCCGGAAGCTATTTTTTCGAATTTTCCTTTGCTGCAGATTGTGGCATCAAACCTGTAGGAAAATTCATCTTTTTAATATGTTTTTCTCGGAAATGGATAGGATAAAAAAATCATTAAATAATAAAAATAATTTTTTATACAAATAGCTAAGTATTTGATAGAAGGAGAATCTACCACGTCAGTGGAGCATGTGAGACAACGGGGGATTAACTCAGATCACCAAAACTACCTAAGCAATGAAAGAAAAGACAATCTAAAACCGGTTTTTTCATGGCACATAAGAGCCACGAATCTACAACAGTCCTTCTAGCATGCAAACAAAATAACTGCGAGAGAAAGAAAGATTCCTGGGGAAGCCTTTAAACATTTTTTTCCCCTTATTTCTCGTACGATTCCTCCTCGCGAGGAGATCAGCCGATTCTAGCCTCAGATGACTGAGTGCAACTCTTGCTTTCAAGCAAGTAATGAATATTCATGAAAGATTTAGAAAAACAAGCTTAACAAAGCTTCAATATATCACACTTGGCCGACAAGAAAAGATGATGCACAGCCTGATTATTGGCTACCAGGCATATAGTTGTGGGACCAACAAATCAAGCGTCATTTCCATCTTTTTCCCGAACTTTAGCCAGTAAAATGGCCCAAATAAAAAAAAATTATAGACGAAAATTCACAATACACACTCACCTATTATGGTTTACCATTGTGTGAAATACGGCAACATCCAGCACAGAATTGGCATCTATTCCTCCCTCCATCTTACTTTGAGTCCTTGAAACCCACGGAAATAAAGCTTGGACTTCTTTAGGTACCAATCACCATAGAACGATCCCTCTCCACCCCTTATATGTGATGCCCGAAATGGCCCAAGTTGATCAAGATCGACGAGTAACAATCGAACAGGCTGCAAGATTATAAGTCAACACGAACTTCATTATCACACACTCTGAAAAATAAACACAAAGAGGGGGCGCTTGGAGAGAACGCGAGAATCCATCTGAAAAACCGTAACAGGAATATTAAAAAGGGAAAAAATATCAGCACACTAACAATCGCATTGCTAGACCTCAGCAGCAAGTCACATTCGCCCAAATAATCCCACCTTCGACCACTCATTTGGCAGGGTCACTACGCCTGAAAATAACCGAATTGGAGCATGCTCGGGCAACCCGAAGAGACGTAAACGCGGCATACAAAACCAAAAAGAACGCTCCCCTAGCCTCACTCTCACTGTACCCCTCCCCCTCCCTCCGTCTTCAGATCGACGACGACTGAACATTACACGAGGAAAATACGCCCCGGGTGATGCCAACCGCAAAAATGGAGAAGAGTCTGAGCGCTCACCAGATCCGACGAAGTGCAGTATGCCGCTGCTGTTGCTGCTCAGCCGCCACTGCTGCTGCTGCTGCTTCTGCCCTCCCTCCCTCTCTCTCTCTCTCTCTCTCTCTCTCTCTCCCCTTCTCTAGGAGTGTGGAAAAGGGCCGGCTGGGCACAGTCGGGAATGTGTACGGAGGAAAAACGGAAAGTAAAATAAAAATAAATGAAAAGAAAAGGCAAAAGGCAGCACCAGAGGAGGTAGACGGCCGCATTTATAGTCATCTATTTACATAAAAGTCCTCTGAATAAAAAGTGTTGTATCAATACCCATCTACGATACCCCACCAATGATCCGTTCTCCATCGATATCGGCACTTTGACCGAGAATGTTAACAGGTTTCGGATGAATCAGAATCCACCCTTCGATTTCAATCCAAGGGCTGAGAATCAATCCACGGGATTAGCACCGAGCCGGAAGGACATTTTATGCGGGGCCCAGGTTGACTCCGCTTGCTCCGAGAGTAAGTTGAGAAAGCCCAAGCCCGCTTATCATGGTAAGTTCTGGGCCCGATCTTTTAATAATTGGGCCCACTCTGGGCCCTTTCCCCCCACGCTCGCGCCACGGGCCCACCCCCCTGGCCCGCCTCTTTACTAGCCCGAAAAGGGCAGACCGGGCCTCGGATTATGAGCGTGCCACTTGTCACGTTACGTGCGAAATAAAAAAGGACCACATGCCTCGCACGTGCGGTCCCACTTTCAGACAAACACCGTACATGAACGTATTTTGATCTCCAAACAATCAATGGAGAGAGAGAGAGAGAGATGCGTACGTGGGAACCACGTGTCCGTGGGGCCCACATGGGTCAATTGGACCACACGTGGACGAGGCCCTGCCGGTTGCCGGTGTAGATCTCGTTGCGATCCTCATCGTAGTAGAGAGCCGTGATGTCCTCCAGAGCCTCCGCCGCCGCGTTCCGGTGGCCGGAGGTGGCGGAGCGGGTGGGCCCCATAACCGGGCTGGCGGCGCTGACTTTCGCGAGGCATCTCCCGGTGAGTATGTTGCTGATATTTATCGACCCGGCTGCTCATGTTTGAAGATGAGTGGAAATAAGATCGCAGCCCATACATGAATCGGTCAACGCCATTGGCTCGGTCAGAAATCTAAACAAATCGGTCAAAACTCTTCACAAAAAGCCCGACTCGGTGACTCAGTCTGCCCGCCAGACGTTTAGGAAAATATACACGCCATCAAAAGCAAGATACATCAAAGGAAAATCATGGCTCGGAGATGAGATACAGTCGGTGACTCGGTTCACAGAAGACGAGTTCGTAGGAGGCCGGGCTGACTCGGTGACTCGGTGCGCGCAGGTGGGTCAAATACTTAAAAAACACTTTCTGGGCTACGATGAAAACGAATTCCCGCCAACAGTCCGAGCTCTCCGCAAACAAAAGAGAGTAGGAATCGGTGACCCGGTGACTCAGTGTCAGAACCCCAAGCGGGTCAGAACGCAAGCATATGAACAATCTGAGCACCTTTCCGAAATAAGATGCAGACGAGCATGGTGAAGAATTTCTTCATAAGAACCGGTCAGACGTTTGAGCAAAGTCAACAAGTTTTTCGCGAAAAATGCAGTGAAACTCGGTGACTCGGCGACTCGGTCCGCACAACGTATGAACAGTTCGGAACCACTTATCCCAGAAAGGATATATATTAATACCGTAAATGTGGGGAGACTAAATAAGAACTTCAGCAAAAAAAGAAATGAGAGAGGGAAGAGGAGTTGACTTTTAGTTACCGTTTCTGTCGGGGGAGTCGTCGTCGGATTTGGCCTTACAATAAGAGATTATAAGATCCTGGTCGGTCGTGATGTAGATGTTGTTCGTGTTGCAGTCGGGGTGCCAAAGCAGGTGGTCGTCGAAGGTGGTGACGAGCTCGCCTCGAAAGTTCCAGACGGCTACGGTCCGATTGCGGAAGGTCAAGAACAGCTGGTTCTCGTACAGGAAGATGAATGCTGATGGGGTTGTGAACTCCGTTCTGCTGACTTGCGTCAACTGGGAGTTCCGGACCTGCAAATTTTTTATAGGAATTATTTCGATTAACGATAAGATGATGACCAGGGGTTGGGGACGATGAATTTTTGACTTCCTTTCATGGGTCAAAGGATCTTCAATCGAAAATTTGGAGAGAGAGAGAGAGAGAGTTGTAGAAGGAGGGTTGTTCTGACTTTTTTTGAGCCCAGATAATATGAAAGCAAATAGTTTCAATGAACAGAAAATGACAGGAAAAAAATTGCCTTGTTTTGACTGGTAAAAAGGGGGATCTTACATCGAGAATCTGGAGATTTTCATTCTCTTGCTTCACAAGGAGCTTCTCGTTGAATTGTTCTATAAAGTCAACCTTCTGGTTCCGATGAAGAAGGTGATTGAAGTTTCTGAGGACAGTGCCATCCTCGATGGAGAGAATCTTCAGAGGGACGTGGCCGCTAGCTCTCTTGAATATCAGCAGCATCACACCTGGGCTGTTCCACCAATGGATGCTAAATAAATGCACATTGACCAGAATATTACACAGTATTTGGTCACAACCAGCAGCCAATTCGATTCACATGAGATTGAAACAAGATTAAATCAAGAAATTTAAATTTTTAGTCCAGGATGCGTCAGAAGACTCAATGTGAATCATGGTTGTATACCCACATATTTCTATAATAACCAATGCGGTACTAAGATGGGGAAAAAAAATAATTCATGGGTAGAAAATGGGAAAATACAACCTCTCACTTTCATTCAACAGAAAATGGATATCTATAAGAAACATGGAACCAGCACAATAATCACCATCATCGCCAAAAGCTACAGGGTATAAAAGGAAGAAGCACAATAATGGTGAAACTTAATACGTCAGAGAGAGGAACTTGCCTGATCTTGATTTCATGGATGTTGCTGTCAGATATTGAGTAGAGCAGCCTGTAGTTCTTCAGGTCGAACACCTTATAAATGCTAAGAAGAGAGGGCAATAAATATTAGCACCCGGAAAAAAGGAACCTTTATCAAAGTACTTGAGAGTCCACAACTTACCAATCCTGCGCAGAAAAGGTAAGAACCTTTCCATTTACATCATCAAATTCCACGAAACCAGGCCATTTTAGTGATTCCGACTCAAACAGGGCAAAGCCAGCATCAGGCTTCCCCCTTCTAATATACCTGGGAAAATGCACTCAATCGTTACAAAAATACAAGAAAAAAAAGGAAAATGAGGCAAAATTATACTTCAGCCTCAGTGCTCACTCGATCCTGGTTGTTCTACACTTCAAAGAGCTGAAATTGTCGGCTGCATAGACTGAGACGGTAATCAGCGAGTCGTTGTTCTTGTTATAAAATAAGCTGCGGATGACCTCATCAGGACTCACATTAAGGAAGCATATCCTCTGGTTCGTCTCTGCATTCCAAAAATCCAGACCCAGGTGGAATCAAGGGAAAGTATTTACGTATATGCATATATATATATATATATATGAACTCTCATGCTTCCATGAATGGAGATCGGGCATGGTCCAGCACGCAAACCTCTGCTGAAGGCCGCACACACACCAGACTGGGTCAAAGCAAAGAGAATCCCACGCGCAGCAACAATCTCGATCACTTTGGATCGTTTCCTCAGGAAGGGGAGTTGAAGGAAACACTGCCCCTTGGGATCGTGAGTGTCGTACTCCTCCTGAAACAAGAGAATTGTGAGTAGCGCTGAGGAGATGCTACCTGGGAGGCCTTCGAAATGCTTGAAGAGAAGGGCATGACTTTTCTGAATGTTGAGGACCATGGATGAGTTTTACAGCTAAAGATGAAGACAGGTCCTTAGCACATGAGGATGAAGGCACGTTACGCAGCCTAATGAAGGTATTGAGGATGAAGCAAGAAGATGAAACTCCAGAGACGATCAGTGAGACCAGAATTCTGTCCCATGAATGCGCAAGTTAGGACTCGACAATTTCAGAATATTTGCTGCCTGGATTCAACCTTTGTATCCACTAACAGCGTAGATTCGGCAGACACACGACAGAAGGGGGGAGGGACAATTTTTTTTCTAGGGCTACATCACATTTGGCCAGCACCTCTAGCATTATCATCAGATGCCATATATGATCTATCAAAAAACAAATCAGAATATATATATATATATATATATGTATGTATATTCCAAGAACCAAACCCATTCTAAATAATATAGAAAAAGGCACTGTTGTAGGCACTTCATTCTCCACTGGCGAAAATGACTCCGAAAGCATTGTTCTCTACGTGATGTTTCTGATTCAGAAGAGGGGCCATTCTACATACTCTTTGTGTATATTTATTTTTCTGAACAGTCTAAAATTTTTAAACCGAAAACTGGGTTCCCCGCTTAGTCTCGACGATTGTTCAGACTACATGCCAGAGGAGACGACACCCCAGCGAGCGAGCGTGCGAGAGAGAGAGAGAGAGAGGAACAGAAAATGAATTGAACTGGAAATTAGTAAAACCCAGCAGCAAGAGGAAAGAACGCCACGAACCTGCAAATGTATGTTCCTGAACCTCTCTTGCGCGTTACTCCCGCCGAAAGCACGGTCCCGCTTGCAGCAAATCTCCCTCCTCTGCAACTTCTTCACGCTGTTCACCGACTCGTCGAGCCGAGGCCTTTTCCCGGCCACGATCCGGCGGTTCCGGCACGGCCTAGGGCTGACGGAGACCCTCCTTCCGTCCATCCAAAACTATCCTCACCACTCCCCTTCCAGCTCACACTTCACAGCGGCACAGGCCTCCGGCGGCCGCGGCGGTGAGCACAACCAGCATCGCCAGCTCAATCCACCGGGCCACCCAACCCCTACAAGATACCACAACCTCTCCAACTCCAGTGAAAACCAAAATCTGAACGAAGCCCAGGAGCCATACAGATCTCCGCACTGAACAATAAAGACCGAACTCCTCAAATGCCTCGATCAGCAGTCGAGAAGAGCTAACGAAGCCCAGGCAGCGACAGTACGAGGGAAGCCGCCGCAATCACAGAGAGAGAGAGAGAGAGAGAGAGAGAGATTTGAAATAACTCTGAGCCCCCGCATTCAAATTTTCGGAGCAGCCATTTTATTTGAAATTTTCCGACATCGGACCGCCGCACCCGGGCGGGGGCGGCGTGTCAGCGGGCACACAAGAGAGAGAGAGAGAGAGAGAGAGAGAGGGCCAGTGGTGACTGAGTGGGCCGAAAATACAGAAATCGGGCCGGCCCATTTTAACAAGCAAGAGAACTATGTAGATGGTCTGTTCTTGGCCCGGCTGAAACTGGTCTTTGGGAGCATAATGGGCCCACTTTTCGGGATCCGGGCCCAGATTCCGGCCCGACACAGAGCGGGCCGTACTTTATAGGATGTATTACAGGCCCGGCCCATCGACACAAGATTATAAGGCCTTTTTATTAATATATATATATCAACACGTTTTTTTCGCGTTTTTCCAGTCAGGAATTTTGAATTTCCGGACGAGTTTAGAATTCAAGCGAAGCCTGGCCTTGCCCGTTTTATGATTTTGGGCCGTAAAACATACGTAGGCCCACAACCCCCTTCATATGATAGTGGAGGGGGGAGAGAGAGAGGGTGAGAGAGAGAGAGGGAGAGAGATAGAGAGAGGAGAGAGGAAGAGAGAGAGAGAGGGAGAGAGAGAGGAGAGAGAGATAGAGAGAGAGGGAGAGAGAGGGGGAGAGAGAGAGAGAGAGAGAGAGCGGGAGAGAGGGAGAGAGAAGGAGAGAGAGATAGAGAGAGAGAGCGGGAGAGAGAAGGAGAGAGAGATAGAGAGAGAGCGGGAGACAGGGAGAGAGAGGGAGAGAGAGAGAGAGAGAGAGAGAGCTTCATTGGTCACAAGGTCTATGAGCCGATCAGATATTTACAGGAAGAACCCCCGATGTTTTACACTTCTCTCACTAGAAAAAAAAACAAAATAATAAAAAAAGCGAGCCCAGCTCATGAGGTCAACGTATCCATGGAAATTAAAAAAAAAATCTTCCCGTGTTATTGAAAGAAAACAAAAAAAAACAACCGCGTACAATTTATATCTGGATTCATCGCAGGAGTCAACCCTTCCCATCTGAAGATCCTCCGAACAAGTTTCCTCAAAAAGTAACCGCAGATGTCTTCGTGAGCTGGATTAAAACTCCATCATCTCCAAGAGAAGCCCGCCGTTTATAACAATTTCTCATCAGCTGTGGAGCTTAATGACCCCATTCAACGGGGGAAAAAACCCCCAATTTATAACTGTTTGACTCAGATGTAGCTGGAAGAACCCAACATCAGGTCAAACATGTCGTCTGGAGTCAAGAGCGTGGTGCCTCCTATCATCAACTCTACATCGAGCCGACCACTCTCTGAAATCGCCTCCTGGAGCTCTCGAATCTTCCAGAGGGGGAAAAAAAAATTGGGGGGTGATGGTGAATTTACAGGACAAATATTTCTGATAATATATCGCACACAACTTTAAAAAATGAAATTTCAATAAGAATTTCTGAGTACCAAAAAATAAAACGACATTATGTAAGAACAGAACGCGATAGCTCTGTTTAAGAGAGAATAAATCGATCCAAGAAAAAAAAATAATGACTGGGAAATTTTTGCAATTTTTTTCTTGATCAACAAAGACTAGATGGGATTAAGTAGAATGCAATGATTCCATTCAACGGACGAGGAAGAATCTGAAAAAAAAAAATTCAAACACTTCTGAGCATTGCTGATTTCCTCTCGAGCAGAGAAAAAATAAAAGGAATGATTCTGCTCGAAGGGCAAGAAAGAACTGGGAGAAAAACCAAAAAAAAAAACGAAAAAAAAAATTAAATCTTGAGCCAAACCTCGAGGCTGTTGATACCTCCCACGACAAACACAATGATGATGTTCTGATCGCCCAGATTCGGCTGTGCCTGCAGGATGGATCAGAGTGAGATAGGAGTTGACTTAGCCAAGCTTGAACACGCAGAGGGAATACCTGTCCAAGCCCAAGTCTACCAAACCCACTCTTAAGGAACCGCCCCACGCCCGAAGAATGGTACTCCAATCCAGGTACGTCGTACTTTGCCAGAACCATTAAGAAAAGCTTGCAGAGTAACCCCTTGCTGCTAAAGGATTCGCTGCCAATTCGGCTCTCCAGATCTATGAACCCCGGATTTTTCCACCTGAGGCCGGATATCTTGTTGAAGAACTTGAAAAGGTGGTCAACCCTGTCTCGGAGCTCCAACTTGAGCTGCATTTCTCCAAATGCTTGATCATTATTATGATCCGTATCTTCCTCCCAGCTGCCCCAGTTATCATCCAGGTCCTCCATGCTGAGAGAGTCCAACGCATCTTCAAGCTTCTCGGACTTCCTTTTCCGGTAATGGGCTTCGAGCTCCTCCTCCAGGCCATGGAGGAACCTCAGACCTCTGGTCGTCGGCAACTCCATTATCGCCTCCAAGACAGCTTCCTTCAGAGAATGCTCTTCTTCCCAGGAGAAGGGGCTGGAAGACCCAGACGTTGGGGAGCTCGCACCTGCCAAGATATATCCAACAATGGCGAGGAGGAGGGCGTCTTGAAGAGAGAAGAGGCCCCGATCCGATTCGCCGCTGCTCTGACCCTGCCCATGAGCTCTCAATGAAGCACTTCTATTGATGATATCACGGATCTGATTCGAGAGAGTCTGGCTGCTGTCTCCGCTGCTCATCTTCAGAATCCTCTCGGCACCGGCGAACGCGCTCCAGTGAGAATTAAAGGGCTCACTAAGAGCAAACGAGGAAGCAACGGCCAGTTGGATTATCCCCCTGTTTCTGATAAAAGACGCCTGGTTTGAAGCCAGCAGCCTGGCCATGGAGATCAGCTCCGAGGCTGAAGGAAACGCCAGACGATTCTTCAGGCTGACCGACAGCCTGTCCTGGCGAATGATTCCCAAGATCCACTTCTTGACCAGCATAGCCCCATCTTTTATTCCTCTGTCTAGCAATGCTTCCAAGTAATTGATTCCTTTATAATTGTCCAAAGATACCAGGGACCCGGCGAGCAAGCCAGAATCATCCGCCGACTGACGACGAGAAGGCACAGTATCCTTATGATCACTTGAGCCCCCACCTGCATCTCCAACGCCGCCAGAGCTCGAGCTCCAGCCTGAGATGAAGGCTGCAATGCCGTTGAAGAACATCTCATTTCTTGCCGGGGAATCCCCAGCGGATAAAGCTTTCTCCAGGGGTATTTTCACATCGAGAGGCGCACGCCGTACATGAATAGAGGGAGATTTAGCCGATGGTTGTGGGCTTTTTGCATGGGAGGAGTAGGCTGTTCTTTCCCTCCGAGGCAAAGAGGACAGCATCCAATCAACAGCGGAGTCCCCGTGGCAGCACGGTGTAAGAACATCAAGAGTGCGATCAATAATCAATAGGCCAGCCGATCTTTTACTACGCCGACCCACATCATAGAGGCTTGACATGTCTGTCAAAATCTTGCCAATACGTTTTGAGAGGTCGCCCACAGAAAATATTTCCAGCTTCAGATCCATCTGCGCTTCAGAAGAAAGAGATATCAGTCGTACCAGAGACTATGAAGCGTCTGAGCAACAGCACAAGTAGACCGAAGCAAGAGAATAGAAAGGCGGAGAAGGAAAACAACCTTGGTGGCCAAGTAATAAAGAAAGTCCGCTGTTAGCGTTGCTCCTGGGGGGATCCCATCGCTATCTGAACCATGCCCAGTGGATATTATGGGCAAGCCCGGGCTGAGTGAGTCAAAATGTTGATCTGACAACCGGGCTTCCGCAATGCCTCCCTCAGAGGGTAAAATGAAAACCCTTGGTGAAAGAGCACAAAAAACTATAGGGAAATGACTGACAGAGATGAGCAATCTAGGAAATCCATCTTGCCCTGCATATCCAGTAGAAGTAGCTCCAGAGTTTGGAGGACTAAAAAAACTCCCCTCCAGTGCAGTATCTGTTGATTTTATGACCTTGTTGATTTTATCAGAATCCATTTTTCTCCTCTTATCACTTTTGACAAGTTCTTCGTAATCCATGAGAAGCAGAGACTCGTATTCACGGAATGCATCTGGCCCCAGAGGGGAATCAGCACATGCTGAGTGGCATACCTGTCACCATAATAATATATAATAAGGGAAGCAAGGGATTACAAAATGAAGAAATTTAATCGAAACTTGACTACTGTGGATCAGTTGCAATAAACGAAATATGAATAATCGCCTGTAGACAAAGTATTAAGTAAACGACAATGCGAATATGCAATTGGAGTAAAAACTAATCGACCACTTCTCCACCCACAGCAGAAAAACCCATTCAACGACAAGGAGACAGTCTAATAGTAAATGACAAAGGAGATGAACCTAGATAACATAAACCGACAAATAAGCTCCAATTTGTTCTTCTGTTTTTATCCACACATACTGCTTAAAATTGAGAACCCATGAAAGCAAGAAATAGAAAACTCATGTTATGAAAGGTGTAAAAAAATTTCTGGATATGTTCTTTGATGCGGGAAAATGACAATAAAATGACTGAGATGGGTCAAATGATTCTAACAAAGCTTGGCCTTCAATGGCAGTTAAATTAAGTATTGTCTCCGAAATAATATTTTATATCGATTTTTTAACAGAAAATTATAATGCATGATTGCACAAGCCATTAAGGCACAGAACATGACTTAGTTTCTAGGAGAAAAACCAGCTTGGTGCATCAAAAAATAAGATGCTAGATCATTAGGTAACAAGTAGAGATTATAAAAGAATAAAGTGATACTGTTAAGCCATTTCTATCAGTACTACAAATACTAGGAGCATTTCATTCCCTACTGCTGTCTCACCTTTGCCACTACTGACATGACTTCCTTCAAAACATTTGGGTCGATGAAACCAAAACAGTAGAGAGTCCAAGTTGAAAAACCTTAGCATTCACATAAACTCCTCAACGTTCATTTGTTCTCAGGGTGTTTAAAATATAGACCCCTACAGTTAAGATACAAGCCTCCTAACCTGAACATTTTTGTTCAGAACTGCCCATATTGTCTATTGTTCCAAAATATGCCTCAACTGTTTCCTTTAAAAATATAACTACAAAAGTTTATATTCTGCAAAAATGAAAATGACTTCAAAACCGACTTTAACAATATAATTATTCGAATAGCCCCACTGCATCCGTCCAGCTCCACACCGTTTGTTCCAGAACGAGAAGATAAGGAGGACTAACTGGTAGAGGAAACGGTGGGCGATGCATTGATGAGTGGGGATCATGACGGCAGATTGATTCCTCTTATTACTCCTCTACATTCCAACAGGGTGTGATGACAGCCACGATTAAACAAGTTATTGTCACGGCCGCTGATCCATCTTTCTTCGTCTAACAGAAGCACACGATTGCTACCATGACTCATGCAGGCTGGCTAAATTTGTATGTCAGCCAACAGTATTCACGTGTGAAATTGAATGGTCTGCACACTGTGAACACAATTTATAACCCAATCAAGTCAATACATATGTACTGACTTGTCCCCAGGTATTTGTCAATACACAGGTATTTGACATTTCATCCAGCTCAGATGTTAGTAGACCAATTTAAATGGCAGGAATCCGTAACTTCGCACAAATCACTTTAAGTCAAGACTGAGTCGGCAAAGCCTAGATAAAAGCGACTCTTGAAAAGTTACCCTACATACCTTTCTACGAGAATAAGGAAGGACATAAAACGCTACATTAGAAAGAGAAAATGAAACTGAGGTCATGTTCATCATGCTTTACTCATTTTAATCCTTCACAATCCATAGGCCAACATCTGATGTCATGCTTATGCAATGTCTGAACAACATCTTCATGGGAAAGAGCAATGTAGTTCCCTTCGATAAAAATATTACAAATACAGAGCACAAAACAAAAAAATTCTTGCCATAAAGATGATGTTGCACGTGGTTTATATCTAGAATGATAAAGTTGGCTTGGATAAATATTTAAGGCTATTTAGGAACGAAAAATGAGCTAATACATGTTGCCTAAAAAGAATCATATACTTTGGGATACTGAGCATAAACAATCTGATTCGCACAATTATTTCAAGCTCAATAACCCATATGAAGTCATAACAAAAGCATGCCACTTGTTTGAGCTCGCATCAATACAAAAAGATACGCACACAGAGACAGACAAAGATCAAGAGTGGCTAGAATGTTATGGTTATAATTTCTCCATAGCTAAGTACCTCTGATATTGAAGTAAATATTCTGCAATCCACAATTGTTTGGTGCGTACTCAGGCAGCGTAAAATATACCTATGTGCGTCGCTAAGGAGGCGTGTTGTAACTACTACCATCTTTGTTGCAGGATCAGTAGAGGCTGAATTCCAGTTAGCAACCTGCAAGAATGGAAAAAAAAATAGCACATCAAGCACTACTAAATGCCTCCACAATGCCCTAAGGTGCTACAGGGAATGTCAAGTTTGTCATTTAAGTTAACAGGCAGGAAAATAATCATAATTAATAACGATTTTTTTACGGAATCCAGACATCTGGAAGTGTTCTTAAAATTGCCACTAAAATTCCGATGATCAGTTTTTTTATCTGTATCTGTCTATATATAAATAACAAGAACAAATTCCAAACGATCCCCATCTTCTGTCTTTTTCTCCTTTAGAAGATCTTGACTGAACTTGAGATCTACCAATCAGTATAAGGGGAAGGGATGCAAAGCTGGGATAAACATTTAGCTTGAGAACGGCTAATATTGGCATTGCCATCAACATGCAACTTGATTCGTATAGTCGTCGTTTCGAGCTAAGCAAGTAGCTACATGAGAAATTAAGAATGATCTCATTTCCATTAAATCTGCAGATTTTGGTCGGCCCCATCAGGATTACAGTCCTGATTTTTATTTGACTAAACAGGGCCAGTCCATCAATCCAGAACAATACAAATCGTAATATTGTATTATTCAACATATTAGTGACTTACAATGACAAATCTTCCATGGGAAAAGTTTTGACCAATACAGGAATAAAGCCTACCAGAAAGCTCGGATTACTGTCATAGCAAACCGGACATCTAATCAAGAGTGTACCTCCTAAGATCAAATTTCCAAAGGAATTTCTAACACTTTTGCTCAAATCAATATTGAGGTGAATCTGTTGGAAATTTAACAAGACAATTATTTCATGTGAAGTACAAAATGACTCATACCTCTGACTCTTAATTAAAAAATTTGATACATTGCTAAGCCTTTATCTAAAAACACTGAGAAGAGTACCAAGATCGGCTGGCCTGATGGCTGGCCCTCTTCACAGATCCTCACCTTTCTAATGTTATTAACGTGAAACTCAATTGAGGAAAGAAAAGTCAGACTCCTAAGAGATACGTCTCCAGACTGGTCAGAAAACTAGGTTACAAGCAGCTTTAACGTCCCAGCTGTCAACATTCTTGTGAAACTTTATCTGGACGTTCCTTATCCAAAATTACGATCTCCCTCACGAAGTTCCCATATCTATTTCGCCATCAATTTTATATTACCTGTGAAAATTCATTGGAACACTGCCCCCCCCCCTTTAGGGTCATAAAATTCAGCATAATTTCATCACAAATAGCCATCTTTTGGTTCGTTTCCCTTCCTAAAGGAAATGGAATTTTAATAACTTCAACTTTATCTTAGTTCAGATAGATTTTTAAGATCACAAAGAAATGATATCCAAATTGGAGATCAATGTTTGCATTAAACTTTTCTTCCCTCGATAGCTATGTGAGTGCTTTATCGTTCTATTCTTCTGATGTCCTCTCTTACTCGGTCACCAAACCACGCCATGCCATTCCTGTCGAGATTATGTTCTGATAAAGGAAAACTGTGGAATTTAATATCAAATATGAGTAGACGACAACGTGAATTACAGCAAGGACGGAAGCTCTGTCTAGGTAAATATTCATTGCAATATCTCTGATTCGAAGTAGTCAACCAAAAAATTTTATAATCGTCCTAAAAAATTATCAGCTTCTGATCAGACTATGATTTTGTCAACTTATTTGGTCATCCTAGTGTCATTTTTATGACAAAAAAGGCTGATGAAGTTTTACCTAGATACAGTCATCTGGACCCAGGCACCAATTTAAGAGTTTCTTACACTGAAATCATCTCACTATTAAGATTTTTTGCACTGAAAAATATTTCAGTCGAAAATTTCCATCACTAATTAGTTCTCTCGTGCAGTAGTTACACGCTTCTTGATTTATGGGAAATTTGAATTTAACGGGAACGCTGAAGAAGTCAACCTAATACTCCGACAAAGGAGAAAGAGAACTGTCTCGTGGAAGTTTGTCGTCGATCCCTAGTAAAGAATACGTAAATTTGGAAATTTAAAAAATAAAATTACACTCACAACGTCTAGAGAAGACATGTTCTCCAAGCTGCAGACCGCTCGGGCCCCGAGTTCCAATAACAGAGAGAATGCCCCAATAAACTGAAAGGCCTCCAGGCATCCAGCATCGAGATAAACAACGGCGTCCACAACATCGTCTGATACCTGCGGGATGTTTTTAGCAGCACAGATCAAAGACCAACACAGACCGTGAATAGCGCATTCAAATCCATCGTACTGGCATGAAAATCCTGTCGCCCAAAAATTACAAACGAACGTAAAATAGTATTTTGAAGAGTCTAAAAAAAATCGTAACTAATCCAAAGAAGGGAGCACACCGGACAGAACCCAAAGAAGGAAAAAAATTCCACCACTCATGTAGCTGAAGCCGCCGCGGAAATGCTCCTTCCGACGAAACGGGGGAATCAAACTAAAACCAAAGAAACAAAAAACCGAGATCGCCGGAAATTCTCACCTGCCGGATGGAATCCAAGCAAGATTTTATCACATCAACGGAGCCCATGCTCCCCCTCGCACCCCACCCGATCTACTAATCCACCAGAGGGAACATAAACCTCCAGGCTACTGCAGATTTCCCTCTTTGGCCTGACACCTCCCCACACACGAGCCGCTGGTGGCCGGCGGGCACCCGCCGGCGGGGAAGGGACGGTGGCCGGAGCGACGAGCAGAGAGAGATCAAGGGAACTGAAACGCCTCCGTCGTTCCGATCTTCCTTCGATCTGGTTGCTTCACATGTCCCTTCCCGAAGCTCCGTTACGGCGGCGAACCCAATTACACTATAGCCCACTAACAAAAAATAAATGGGCTTTTAATGGGCCCGTCTGGTGTTTGGAATCCACATCCCTTACCCTGTCGACCACGGCCCATTATCTTCAACTCCTGTTTGAAAAAAATGATGATGCACTATTTTTCTTCGATTTTTTTATTTAAAAATTTTAAAAAATTTATTATACCTGGGAAAAAAACCTCTATAAAATAATATGCCCCTACCCGCATACAAAATATTTTTATTTTTTAAAAATAAATAATACGCAAGTGGCAGTGTGAATTAGAAGGAAAGCAATTTTGGACCATTTTTCCAACATAAATAAAATCTTAAAGGCGGTAACTTGGTAAATTATATATTTTATCCGATTATTTACCTATTTATAATATTAAATAAGGATTTTTTACATCCCTCGAGAAAATCACATGCCATGTCATATTCCTTGTATTATAAAATATTTTGAAGTTATTTTTAAATGAATACAGTACAAGTAGTGGTGTGGATTAGAAGAAAATAGTTTTCGACCATATTTCCAATAAAAAAACTCGGAAACGGTAATTTGGTAAGATATATCTTCTTATCCGTTTTTTATTATTTATAATATTAAAAAACGTATTTTACCTGCTAAAAGAAAATATATGCCCCAATATTCCTCGTCTCATTAAATATTTGGAGGTTATTTTTAAATAAATACAGGGAAATAGTTTTGGACACTTTTTCCAAATAAAATTAAAAGGTGATACTTTGGTAAATTATCCCTTTCCACCTTGAAAATTTGTAAAAATGCCCTCTCTATGTGCCGAAGTGGGCTGGGTCCACTTTGTGTACACCTTATTTAAATTGGTCCCATTTCTGCATGTGGCCAAGCCCAATAAATAAAAATCCTATAATCGTGGGCATATGTCCAATTTAGTAAATGTCCAATGTGTACACATCGTGTGAGATGATGGCCCTTGGTTCTATAATTGGAACTTGTTTGCATACGTGGCTCGGCAGCCCAATTCTATGATTAGTGGGACCCACAACTAGATTCATTGCAATGCTTCTCATTGACATCGGTAGAGTCAACATCTAGGGATGGGCCTAGACTTCACCTTGGTGGGCCCAAATATTATGAGTGAATAAGGATCAATAGTTAGGACTAGTGACTAGTTGACTTGTCTAAATTGTGACCATTTGGGATATCCTCTCCTTCTCTCCCACTCATTGCCCCCCTCCTCACTCTCTCTCTCTCTCTCTCTACATCTCTCCCTTTCCTTTAGGCACATGGGTTCTTATGCCCAACTCCACCTAGGTGTTGCCCACCTCTTCTTTTTATTTTCAAAATGTTTTGATTAAGTTAAATTTCTATTATTTGTTTTTTAATCATTTTATTATTGATTGTTTCGTTCAATTAATTGCATAGTGGTTGGCTGATTTACATAATAATGATTGAAACATCTTATTTACTTATATATATGTACGTCATATTTTATATTTTAAATATATCATTTGTAAGCATTCAAATTTTAATAATTATTATATATTAACGTTTTCAATTTAGATTATAATTTTAAATAACTATTAGTAGTATATACATTATTTGAATAATATAAATAAATAATAATAATTTATAAAGTCATAAGTCAGATCAAGGTCAAAGTCCTTGACCAGACCGTGACCGAATTTTAGGAAGTCTAAGTCACACCTCATGATTGGTCTGTGATCGTTGATCCTTATTAGAGAAGCCTAAAGAGCCACTTTAGAGAGAGAGAGAGAGAGAGAGAGAGAGAGAGAGGAGTAGACGATGTAACATGGAAGTTGAATTTCAGGCTTCGGCCCGAGACTTAATAATCCGGATCCATTTATTTATTTAATGTTTAGAAATAAAAATACTAATATTTTGCAACGCCTAGCTAGACGGTAAATGTTATTTTGATCATTTTGTCTATATCTGTATATTCAAAATATAATATAATTTAAATAAAAATTATCAGGCTCGAGAAAGGGAAACGTTAGGGTTTTTCACTGCTGAAACTCTCTCTCTCTCTCTCTCTCTCTCTCTCTCGCTGATCCAGCGGCGTCTGCCTGGGCTCCGATAAGCAGCGCCGCCGCTGGTAGTTCTGCCGGTAGTGATGGCCGCAGTAGCTGGTGCCAGATCTGTCTTTCGATCGGCTTCTTTGAGGAATGCGGCGGCGAAAGTCGCCTCCGGTGGAAGGAAGCCGGCGGGCGCCGGCACCTCTGCCTTCCTCCGGCCGTCGGGAGTCTCTCGTATCGCCGTCAGGTAGGTTACTTCCATCCGTCGCTATCTCGGATAAGTCGTAGTTCTTATTCGCCGTGGGGATGACTGAACTGTCGTTTTCATTCGCCTGTAGGTCGCCCATTGAGATGAGCAGCTTCTGCCTGGAATCGCTTCTCCCTATGCACAGCGCCACGGCGTCGGCTCTGTTGACTTCGATGTTGTCCGTTTCGAGACGTAGTTACGGCTGGCTTTTGGAAGGTACCGAATGTTTTTCTGTCTAGTCCTAGAAATATATCTTCATTTTCAAGTCTGGCGCTGCACATTTCATCTCAAATCGAATTCACTGCTGTCATTGTGTTATTTTTTATCACCATTAGGACGGGAACCGCTTATAGATCCTCAGTGCAATAAGATGCTCTCGGTCTGATTATCTTATCAAGTCATTTGGCGAGTGCTTCTGGATTTCTGGTCGCTAGGGACTGTTCTTCAGAAAATGGATTATGTTTAGGAACCAATCATCATTTCTCTATTGTTTTTTGTTCTAGAATTATCACTTTTTTCATATCAACTTCCGAAGTTAGGCATGGCACTTGATTTAGGTTTTCCCCACGTACTTTCTACTCATTTCACTGATCCATCTGAATGCTGAAATAATCTGAAAACTTCCTCATCTGTGCAAGATAAAAAGACGGCCCACAGAAAGAAAGGAGGAAGAACCCAATCCAGTGTACCTTATCGGAAATTATTTCACTTGCTCTATGGTTTGAGGCTCTGTAGACATAGAGAACTAATCTGGTCACGCGCATCATTTGTCTTCTGGCTTCGGCTGTGTAGCAGACACCTTGAAACTCCTTCATCTTTGTCGGTTGCATTTTTTAAGTAAAATATATGTTGTATTTACTGGATTTAAGTTTCTTCTTTTAAAAAATTTTGATCACAGTGAGGAATACTAATTATTTTTCATTCCATCAGTTGGCAATGATGACGTGTGACAAACTGTAGGAGGAAACTAGCAAAATTATCTGTGTCCAGCAGTATAATTGTGAGTATCTACAGAAAGTTTCCGCCTGGCATTTGCAATGAACCTGTTCTTCCAATTACTTTTCAATTTTTTAGCTGTCTCTCGAGCCGTTGACCCCGAGTGTTGTGGTGAAACTAGGAAGTTCTCAGTAGCTTGCCCCTGACACGCTAATTGCCTTCTGTTCCTTCATTATTCCCTGAATATCTTTGTTGGCGTTGGATCCTGCTGTGTGATCTAGTCCTTGGGAATATTTTTTGAGGGTGATGCATGCGTCTCAGTTCTGAGGGATGTCCATGTTTGCAAAACCCGAATTGGTTTCCTTGCAAGAAAAAAATCGTAGTAGTATTTGATCTTAACCCAATGCACTATCTAAGGAAATCGGAAGCTCTCTCTCTCTCTCTATATATATATATATATATATCGCATGCACACTCACGTGCATACACACAATCATTTATTCCGGGGACAATTCAGATTCTCTTCGGTTTTCTCCATGCTTATTCCTCCTGGTTATTATTTCTGCTAACAGTGTGGATTTATTTGATGGGTTTTCTCTGGGTAAGGTCTAGAATGGACGGTTCTCTATGATCACAACCCATTAATCAATGCCGATCCCGCCCCTCTTTCCCATTATATCAGCATCATCTCCTTGTCCTCTCTCATCCGCAGAAAACCATAGCATCTGTTTCTTGGCTTTTCCACCAGACTTTCCATTTTTATAATGCCAGCTTAGTTCTGGCTTCTGATCGACATGGTCAACACATAGCCGAAATTTTTTGCCTTAAATCTTCTTTCACCTCTGATGAACTCACCCGATCTTCTGTATTCAAGCAGCTTGCAATGATGACGTATGAAGAAGTCCCAGTGGACACAGGCCAAACCTTGCTGCAGATAACCTGTGTGAAGAACCCTCTAAACTTCCTGAAATAAGTAGACCATGAGGATCTTCATCCAAGAACAAGGCTCACTCCCCCGATCTATTTTGTACCATCTTTTCTTTTTCCACTTTCTACAACCTGCTGTATCGACTATATAATCGGCGTTCTTTGTGCCCGGTTTCATCAAAGATGTCTTCTTTCCCAATCCCTCCCTAATGTGCTGTCTCTTTACTCTGTCTGGGTATATGCGTTGACTTTTTTTATTCGTTGCCTAGGTCTGTGACCATCCGCCTGCACCTGCCAGTGGGTCCGTGGAGACCATGTTATCTGGAGATTTTCTCTCTTCTGCCCTGTGAATTAGTTTTTTTTCTCTGCAATTGGAATAGTAATTGATGATGATGGTGATGAATGATGAACACGATGTTGGGATTTTTTTGGGCACATTTTCTCCTCTCTCTCTATCTCTATCTCTTTCTCTCTCTATCTGGATCGGCTGTCTCTACAGAAGTTGGTCTTTACTGTTGTAGATGGGTGAGCGGTGGCCTCTCGTTCCTGATGAAGGGGCGGGACCCGGGTTATGGCGAGGCTCCTGACTCTGTTAGCCTCCGACGGATGATGATAAGGGGAACCCGCTGATTCGCCGTCTTCTTCCTACGTCTGTTCCTGCTTCCTCTACTACTGAACAGGGCAAGAGAGAGAAATCCCCATAGCTTTGCTCTCTCTCTCTCTCTCTCTCTCTCTCTCTCCCCCTCCCTCCCCGGGTGTCTATGTTTAAGCACTTGCGGTTGATGGGTTCAGAGGAAATCGCATGAAAGGGCTTGTTCATCACCTAGTGACCAGTAAGCAAAATTGGATGTAATCAGAAGATTCTCTCTCTCTCTCTCTCTCTCTCTCTCTCTGGATGTCTATGTTTCAGCAATTGAGGAAGAGGGGTTCAGAGGAAGTCATTGGAAAGTGATTATTCATCATCTAGTGTCCGTTAATGAAAATTTGATGTACTCGGAAGAAGGCCCCCACTCTCTCTCTCTCTCTCTCTCTCTCTCTCTCTCTAGGTGTCTATGTTTTAACACTTGCGGTTGATGGGTTCACAGGAAGCCATAGAAAAGTGCCTGCTCATCATCTAGTGACCAGTAAAGAAAATTGGATGTGATCAGAAGAATCCCCCTCATTCTCTCACTTCGCCTCGCTCTCTCTGTCTCTGTCTCTCTCTCACTAGCCCTGTCTTTCTCTCACTGCGATGGCAGTCGGCGGTCCGGGTCCGGGCCTTCGCACTTTCAGAGGAACAGCTTACCGTAACTGATTCCGAGGGAGCATGCGAAACAACTCTCAGTTAATCAGACAAGGGGGACGACGCTCTCGATAAGGGGTCGCTTCTCCGCCATACCTGCGCTTACCGGGGATTCTGCGGCGGCGCTCTCACTCCGGCGATGGTGGCTCCGGCGGGGGCGGCGGCGCTGGCTCTCCAGCCATCTTCCCCCGCCGCAGCCGGCCTGGTGTGGACTCACGGCGATAGCAGCTGCTTCTTTCCCAAGCTCCCCACGCTCAGCCTCCAATCGGGCCGCTCCCGCAGAGTCGCCGGCGGCCTCCGTCTCGCCGGCGGCGACAGGCGGCCGCCGAGCTCCTCCTCCGCCGCCAGGGCCGTCGCCGCAGACTCCGAGCAACAGGCGTCTTCCCCTCCGGCCAATGAGGTACGAACTCCCTTTTCCGGTGCGATTCAAAGCAACTCACGATTCTAGGGTTTCTAGGGTTTCTAGTGTTCTATGGTGCTGATCTGCTGTTCTCCTGGGGGAGAAGACGAGGAGCTACCACTTCGTGGTGGCGAACGCCAAGTTTATGCTGGACGAGGAGGAGCACTTCCAGGAGCAGCTGTCGGAGAGGCTCCGCTACTTCGGGGAGAAAAATCGCGAGCAGGACTTCTGGCTGGTGATCGAGCCCAAGTTCCTCGACCGGTTCCCCAACATCACGAGGAGGCTGAAGAGGCCCGCCGTGGCTCTCGTGTCCACCGACGCCGCTTGGATCACGTAAGCTCTTCGTTCTCCACCTCCCTTCCCCCACATTATATGAATTAGGGATTCCGAAACCCTACACAGAAGTAACAAGCTCCATCCGCTGCATCAGTCATCATCAGCAGGCCGGCTCATCAAGATGGCTGCACCAAGATGACTGCCCTAATCCAGAACCCGAAATGGATATGATCCAGAACCCAAGAATTTCATCACGAGGAAGAAAAACCTGCCATCATCCTCACCACAGCCTCCTTGTTCTTCGATCCCCAGGTTCATGAAGCTGAGGCTGGACAGAGTCCTGACAGAAAGCTTCGAAGCCAAAACGCTGGAAGAAGCGCTGGCCTCCAACCCAGTCGATCTGCAGTTTGAGAAGCCCAAGAACTGGACGGCCCCATACCCAAAGTACGAGTTTGGATGGTGGGAACGATTTCTGCCACCAGCCTCCAGCGGAGCAGAGCTGTAGGAGGAACCCGCCTCTGTTGCAGTGATCTTGCTTGGTTTTTCTGCTGTCAGTGAGCCAAATTCCTGTAGAGCCCAATAAAATTTCCGAAACCAGGCGAAGGCGGGGGGTGTTTTGTGATAGTTTGGAGCTTGAGGAATTGCCTGCTCGTTCAGAAGCCGCCCAGCTATGAAGAAGCTGAATCATGATGCCTTGTACTTCCCTGGTTATACCCTAAATTTTCAAAGACCATCTGGTCACCTCAGATTGTGATGAACAGGGTCGATTTTCATCATATTTATATGGGTAATCCATATATGAAGGTTTAATCTTGGCGTCTCCTTTATTTAATGCCCTATCCTTCATCGGTGTATAGCCTGGAAAGGGTATAATCTTCTGGGAGAAGATCAGCATGGGCTGTAATCCGACTACCCTTTAAGGGGCAGACCGAAATGTGATGGCCTCTTCATAGCTAAGCAGAAATTAATGCAATTAATCCAACAATGGCATCTGAATTTCTCCTCATAACACCGGGCAGCCAAAAAAAAAAGGCCCAAAAGGATTTAAAATCATGAAAATATGACCCCAGATATTTCTCATGAATATGAATACAAGAAGAAACAGGTCATGCATTACGATCATATTTCAGCTCGCATCAAAATCCCCTGAAAAAATGAGTTTTTTTTTTGTTTGCAAAGTAAACGACTGGAAGTTATAAATGACCTCGTCAGTTAGTAGACAAACCATAACCAGATAACTCCGGCTATGTCCAATTAATGAAGACAACAAGAAGGGGCCCATCAATGGCCTCCTCCATAGGTCAGGTCGTAGTGAAGTTACTTAAAAAACATGATTGGAGGCCATAAATAGTCTCGTTAGGCAGTAGATAAACCACAGAAAGATAACTCCAGATATTTCTCATAAATGAAGGCTAGAAGCAGGCCGTGCATGACCTCCATATGCCGAATCGAAGCCATAGTTTCCCAAAAATGGATTACATTATATCAGAACAATTTGGATACCCACTGGAGGATATCACAATCTACAATTAGTATAACAAACGACATTAGAGCTTACTATAAATAATGGGAACCTCGATATCTTCTTCAATCCTGGATGGCCGAAAGGTCACCTTGCAACCTCAGAGCTCCTCACCTACCAAACCAAGGTAGGCCTTCCAAATCAGAGCGATCTACCTGCGCTATAAATGACAAAAGGGAATACTATGTACCAATCTGACTATAGACTAGAGCTGCACATGATTTCCCTCCCGTCTGGCCCCAGAAGGTCTTAGTAAGCTTCAAAATTCAAGTTTGCGGCAGATTTTAGCATCGAGCTTCCTTGACTGGGGAACCGGCCTGATGGGCGCGCCAGGGCATGTCTCTGCAACACCATTCAGCAATGGTGCCACCGTGGGTGTCCTCGAGCCATCAAAGAGAATAGCATCCGTTGAGGGCCCTGCATTCACTGACCCCCCCAATTGACAGGAAATGATAGCTTCGAGTATAGACCTGTAGAACATCTCCAAGAGCGCCACTTCTTCTGATCTTCCTTCTGGTAGATGCTTGGGAGCACAGCAAGAATCAAAGTCCAGCTTCCGCTGGACAGGAAGGTGAGCTTCTTTGGTCACCTTCTTCTTGGGGGCAAACATCAGTTCTTCTGGTCCAGGGGCAAATGTATCAATGGTGCTCTCTCTCGGTGTCTGGCAGTTGGGCCCAAGGTCTGCTCCATCTGCTATATCCGAAGGTAAAGAAACTTGCGGGCTTTTTCTCTCTGGTGAGGGTGTGGGAGGACCCGTCGGGAGACAGCTGATATCAACACTTGATGTGCCAGCTTTTGAAATCTTCGAATGATCCATATCTTCCCCAGCTTCAGTGCTAGATGTGCCACCGCCACTGTCGTTGGAAACCCTAATTTCGTCGAAGAAGGAGATGCAGGGTGAAGTGATTACATCAAAGAGGGACCTGCAAACATTTCCTTCTTCCTCCGAATCTTCTTCAGAAACAGTGCTTACCAACCGTTGCTTAGAAACGCAGCAAGGTTCAAAATCTAGTTTCCTTCGAATTGGATCGCAGGGTTTCTTCAACGCCGTCTTCTTGGGGGCGAACATCAGACTCTCTCGCCCAGGGGCAAATGGATCAAACATGCTCCTTGTTGGCGTCTGAGAGTTAAACCCCGCATCTGCTTCGTCGCATCCACATGAAGGCGAAGGAGCTACCTGGTTTTCCCTAACTAGAAAAGGGGTAACAGGCCTCATAATCATCTCATGAGCTAAATCCGACGGACAGACGCGATAAACACCTGAAATCCCCAAGTTTGCGGCGCAGTCCTTGCAATGCTTGAAACCCGATCGGTCCTTAGCTTCCTCCATCACGATGGCTTCCGAACTTCCGGCCAGAACAGCTTCAGAAATTGAGTCCCATCGAGAGAGCCCGAGTTGCAGGCTGAACCATCAAACCCTAACTTCGGAAACTGATCCGCCCCCTGCTGATTGAAACAACGACGGCCAAACTAGCCGCATTTTCACGGAAGAGGCGGCGATCCAACGATTCGTCTCCAAAACGCAACCTACAGCGCAGCAGACAAACCAATCAGTTTCTCGAACCAGACCAGATATTCTCACCAGAACAGATCAAACAAACGAATGCCCCGCCCTCAATAGCCCCCACAGCACATATTACAACGATCAGCCAAGAGTTCGATGACCACAGGTATAAAATCCCGACAACGCTTCAACTCCAGAAGAATGAACAAGAGAGAAGAAAAACCCCAGCCGCAGTGCGACCCCGATAACAGAAGCGAATAAAACCCTAACGCTAATCCATTCACAACCGTAACCTAAGAGAATCCCGAACGGGGCATCCCGAAAGAAGCTGCGAGGATGGGCAAAAACTCAGCGGCACTCCGAGAATTCCTTCCCAGCTTACCTCAGAGAACAATCCCCACAGCGTCGAAGCTCCGGAGCGACCGCCGGCCAAAGCGAGATCCACCGAGTAGAGAGCGAGAGCCAGGGAGAGAGAGAGGGAGAGAGAGAGCCAACGAACTGCGGGGCGGGAGGAGAAGAACCCGCCTGGAGGTACAGGGGACTCTGTAAAACGTGAAATCGTTCTCTCTGGACGGCCAAGATCTCATCTCGGGACACGAAAATCGTTCAAAACGTGATCGAAGGTGAGGATCTTCGGGATTTCATCGCGGGCCCACGTGTCGGCTAATAAGCACACGAAAAACGCAGATAATAAATACGTGATGTGATATTTTCTCCTAGACCCCGTAAATTCTCTAAATTATTGATGAACCAAAGTGATCTTTTTAGTCCCTATGTGTAGGAAGCTGATGTGATAATTTCGTGTGTACATATTAACAATTCGACCACTGATATCGGGTTATTTAGTAAAAAGCATTAATCGTCGAGGAGTTGTGGTAGAAAAGGGCGTGGTTTTGGTCAACATGTTCCGACGGATACGACTGGCTGCCGACATGAGAATCTGGTCAACGTTCCCCAGGGGAGAACGTGGCAATGGGAAGAGGCCACGTCGGGCCGGTTGAACCTGCCAAACGCGTCCGGGTCAAACTGAATATTGTAAAAAATATAAGCGCCGATTATCTCTCCTTTTTTTTTTATTCGCTATACGACCGCAAATCATGTAAGAGATATTAGTGGCGTCCACACACAGCGAGAGGAGAGAGAGAAAGAGAGAGAGAGAGAGAGAGAGAGAGAGAGAGAGAGAGAGAGAGAGAGAGAGAGAGAGAGAGAGAGAGAGAGAGAGAGAGAGAGATAGAGAGCGAGAGAGAGCGAAAAAGGATAGGTTATTCATTCTTCCAGTGGAAGGGATCAAATGACAGGGTTAGATGGGCTGGTAGGAAGAGAGAGAGAGAGAGAGAGAGAGAGAGAGAGAGAGAGAGAGAGAGAGATGATTCAGGAGCTCTTGGCGGAGATGGACAGCATCATGTTCTTGAACTCGGAGAAGTCCACCCGGCCGTCATGGTTCCGATCGACGGAGGATATCATCTCGCAGACGCGGGTGAAATCCCTTCCCTCCGGCAGACCGAGCTTCCCCAGCACCGACTGCAATTCCCTGGCGGAGATGAACCCATCGCCATCCTCGTCAAAAACCCTAAACGCCTCCGCCAGTTCCTCCTCCTCCTCCACCGCCTCCCCCTCCGCCGCCGCCCCGAAGATGGCCTCCCCAAGGGACCGGTGGAGCCCTGTGAAGTCCTCGAAGCTCAGCCCTTCATGGTCGGGTTTGATGAAGGTGGCCACCGCCGATTCGAGCTCGCCGGCGCCGTGTTCCTCCAGACCGAGCCGAGCCAGGGCCTGGTCCAGCTCCGCCAGGGTGATCTCGCCGTCGCCGTTGTGGTCGAAGAGGTCAAAGACCCGCCGGAGCCGGAGGGTGTTCAGGCTGGAACTCCGCAGCCGGAAGGACCTCCCCACCCGCTCCGGCGCCGGAGGCTTCTTCTCTGGCTTTTCCGATCGCGCCATCGCTATTCTGAAACCAAAGGACGGAGAAGAGAGAGATCCGGATGGGAGGGGATGTGCAAGTAGGAGAACCGGAAGAGAGAGAGAGAGAGAGGATATATTTATACTCTTGAGACGTTCGCCGGTGTGCCTCCCGACAGGTGGGCGGCGGGCACCGCGAAGATAGGTTGGCTTGGTATTATGGCGGCCGTGGACCGCACACGTTGACGGTTCTAGAATGGTTGACCATGGTGCCACGGGCCACGCCTTCCCCCGCAGACGACGCTTACGTATAAAATTTGACCTGAAATTTAATCTACTAACTTGTTGGTCCTTGGTCAAAGATCTCCCTGTTGTTTTTGCCCAAGGCAAACAGGTGCCCACCCTTCTCTTGCCGTGATTAGCGTTGACCGTGATCCAACCACCTCAAGCTTCCAATCTCGAAGATGGTATAATTATTTTTAAATATTAGAGCTAGTAGAATTGTTTAAAAAACACCGAAACATATTTTTCATATCAAATTTTCGCCATAATTTAATGTATGCACATTATATAAATTATGAGATATATATATTTCATCAAAACCAATATTTAACAAATAAATACAATTGCCGTAGCCCTGGTTTAGGCTCTCTCTCTCTCTCTCTAGTTATGTGTTTTGTGACGAGTCATAAGTTTGATGGCCTTCTAAGACCGTGCTAATAATTTCCAAATTTATTTTTGGTCAAGCTTTAAATAAGTAAAGTAATTTGTTGAACGTAATATATGTGTATATATTAATAATTAGTAATTTAAACGAAACGCTATACGGCGGCATTTGATCGATGCCAGGGGAGTTGATTGATACAACGGAGAAGGCGACGGCTGACCGACCGTTGATCTTCCGGGGCTCGCAAGTCCACGAACGGACGGTGGGGATCTTTCGATCCCACGGTCGTTGTACTCCGGCGAGCGACGGCAATTGAGAAGACGACGTCTACCGGCAGGCCAACCGCACGGCCGGTTCAACTACGGCGAAAGCAACGGCTAACAAGGAGACGTGGAAGACGAGAACACGCCACGTGGCGGGCTCCTGCCGACTGAGTTGAAGCCGCATGGCGGCGAGGGGGACGGCGGCGCCGCGGCTGTCGGATACGGCGGTGGGTCGCCGTCGGCGGTGGAGAGCCACCGCATTGCACCGGTGAGCCTTTCGCGAGCTGCCCGCCTGCCGGGAGCGGGACGTCCTGTAGAGATAGAGAGAGAAACCCGTCTTCTACTATAAACGGAATTCTTGAGAAAAATGTTCTCGAGGGCAACCTGTGAGCGGAATCCCGGGGGAGAATGATGACGACCGAAGAGGATTGGGGCTCATTTTCCATCTTCTTTTTGTTTTTTTCAAAGAAAAAATTCCCAGGTGGAGTTGCTGCCGTCGCCAGTTCATCGTCTGCGCGGAGCTTCGATCAGTCTGGATGAGCTTCGAGATCTGAAGGCAGATGTTTTGGCTTCTCTCTCTATCTCTCTCTCTCTCTATCTCTCTCTCCAATAATCGGGTAAGATAATTTTTTCGACGGATTTTTTTGTTGTTGGCGTGATTGCCGATTTATGATGAAAATAACGGGTAACTTATTCACTCAAACTGTATCATCTATTTGTTACATTTTTCTAGAATATTTGCCGCGAGTGATTCTGTAGGATGCCGAACCGCCATGATATATTGTGGACTTATTCTAGACATAATAAACTGATCACATTGCTTTGATATTAGTAATTTAACACGCCATATATATTTCAATAATTCAAACCAGTGCAAAGTACATTTGCTGGATCGAACTTAGATTACCGGACCGCTTCTACCACGAGATAGATAGATAGATAGATAGATAGATAGATAGATAGATAGATAGATAGATAGAGAGAGAGAGAGAGAGAGAGAGAGAGAGAGAGAGAGAGAGAGAGAGAGAGAGAGAGAGAGAGAGAGAGAGAGAGAGAGAGAGAGAGAGAGAGAGAGAGAGAGAGTCGCTCCAAAGGACGCAGTCAGAGTCACATTAAGATCTTTTTTATTTGAGGATGTATCAATGAATGTGATGGCCTTGTTGTTCATGTTAGTTTTCATTAAATGCTTTCAGCATTTTGTTCACTTCGTGCCTTTATTGGCTTTTATGGTCTTGATAGTTTGCTCCTCGGACGTATACTTTCCAAAATACAGGTCGATTGCCAAAACTCGGACATTAGCTGTATACATACAGCACATTCGAATATTCATTTATTATTGGAAATAAATTAATGCGCTAACTAGATAGATGCGTACCATGATGATAATGATAAACGACCATGGGGCTGATGCATGGGTTTTTCGAGGATTTTTTAGATAATACCCCACGAAGTAATCAATCGAAGAAAAATGATAATTGTTGATCTTATTATTAACAAACAGTATGCTGGGGTAAAAAAGATTTACATCTAAATGATGGTACGTGGAATTATTCAAATTATTTTACATAAAATACTGACTATGAGAGTCCAAACACATAAAAATACCCGTATATAAAGATTTATAATTACATTATATACGATCATCCCCAAGTATTTTCAACAATTCTCAGTTTCACTCGCACAGTGCGTCGGCTTGTTCATTCGCCATCTCAACTGCATGAACTGGGTAGATTTTGAATGCCCATCTCACCAAGAATGCATTTTTTTTGTTCATTTATTTTTACTGGTCGCTGTTATTATGATCTTCTTCGTCGGGAGTTTCTGCTTCCAAATCCCGGTTTATGGGGAGAAAGCACGTCGAATTCAACGAGAACCTTCATCGCGATGGGAAGCCCTGCCTCATTCTTTTGGAACATTATGCGTTAAATGAAACCGGTTGTACTACGGAGGGGGCTTGAGCCTTACGCCATGGCTGGAAGGTGGCGGAGGCAGGAGGTGGGACGTGGGTTCTCCCTATAAACCCGCCGAGAGGGGCCTCTGCTGGAAGACGAGCCCCAGATTCCTGGCAGCGCCGCCCCAGTGGCTGTCTCCCCCTCTGTCTCTCTTGCCCCCCGGTTCCTTCGTTTCCACGTGGGGAAATGCTAGCGTGACTCTCTCTCTCTCTCTCTCTCTCTCTAGATTCGTCTGAGGAGCGGCGAGCGGCGGAGGTTGCCCTTCCTCTCTCTCTCTCTCTATCTCTCTGTGTCTCTGTCTCTGTGAATTGCTTCTCCGGCAAAGAAGAATGGGGAGGTCTCTGGTATCTGCTGCGATGGTGGGGCTGGTCGGAGGGCAGTCCATCTTGTCCACCATGAAGTTTGCCGTCCTGCCGATCGCAAAGGTCTTTACGATGTGCTTCATGGGGTTTCTTATGGCCTCCAAGCACGTGAACATCCTGCCATCTCCTGGTCGGAAGCTTCTAAACGGGGTAAGCAGTTGATCCACTTCTGTGATTGCCTTTCTCTCACTTGCAGGAGATGAGATGCCCCGATCTCGAATTATTTCCCAATCGATGGTAGAACTTAAGTATGATCGTTTATATTAAAAATATCACCCATCTCCTGAATCATTCCAAATTAGCTTGCAACGAGAACACGATCATTCATAATTAACGAGAATCACCTCTCTCCCTCTCTCTCTCTCTCTCTCTCTCTCTCTCTCTCTTGTGTCGTGGCTTCTGTCTCTACTTCTCATCTGAACCCCTGTTGCAGTTGGTTTTCTCTCTTCTTCTCCCATGTCTGATATTCTCTCAGCTGGGAAGGGCGATCACGTTGCAGAGGATGATGGAATGGTGAGGACTCAGATTTTCTAGCCCGGGGAAGATTATGACCATAAATGGCGTAAATTTCATAATCTTGTTCATAAGATCGTTGTCTGAATGTTCATGCAGGTGGTTTATTCCTGTCAACATTGTTCTTGCCACAATATCAGGTTCATTAATAGGTTTTCTCATCGCATCTGTCATACGGCCTCCTTATCCATACTTCAGATTCACCATCGTCCACATCGGGATCGGTACAAGTTGCTCTCTTTCTTCATGAAAAATTATCATACAAAATTTATGATACGTTTTTATATTTTCATATTAAATTTATTTTGGATCCCGGATTTTATCTGCCTTTTAATTGCAGGAAATATTGGGAATATTCCTCTTGTTCTAATTTCTGCCTTGTGCCGCGATACATCAAACCCTTTTGGCGACTCAGACCAATGCAGTGAGGATGGGACTGCATATATTTCCTTTGGCCAATGGGTATATAACCTCTAATTTTTTCATTAAAGGCCTATGCGACCTCTTTTTATAGAAAATTGTGTCTATTCTTGTCTATTTCTCTATTTTTATTTCATTATCACGGCACTATCTCTCCGTCGGTTAGTTTTGGACTATTGAAGGAAACTGTTGTCTGGATTCTTTGGGTTATTGCTCATTTATGATGATCATCATGTGTGGGCTCAAACCTAGCATACATTTTTTTGGGAAAAAAGGGTTTATTCTCTTGTAATCCCCAGTTCATTATTAAGCATCATCATAGTGGGCACAAACCTGATGTGCCTTTTATGGGGAAAAAAATGATGTTTATTTGCTTTTAATTCTCATCTCTAGCAAATGATCTCAACTCATGTTTATTTAATTTTCCTGGGTGATTTTTTTTCAAAAATAGAAATTTAATTTTCATCTGGTAATTCTTCGGGGACTCAGCTGTGCTTTTTACTTTCCAAGGCACCATCACCAAATAAAAAAACTAATTTACCAGTTAATTTTATCAGCTTGACCCACTCTAAAAAATATATGTTTTCTTGGGCATTGAATATTTACTAATTAATTTATATTTTTGTCAGGTTGGCGCTATTGTGCTGTACACCTATGTGTTTCAGATGCTCTCGCCTCCACCAGGAGGCTCCTTTGATTGCACTAAAGAAAGGGCCCTTCCGATTCAGAGCCTCCTTCCTGATCCTCCTCCTGAGCAAGTGCCTCTTTTAAAAGAAAAAGAATCTGAGCCTTTGGATCGTGATGCTTCGAACAAAGGAAAAGTAGGCGGCTTCTTTTCTATATTTCTCCAATCTATGCTCCCAGACCCACCCTTTCAAAAATATTTATCTCAATTAATGTATTATTTTCCTCAAAGTAGTAATAATTTCTCCATATTTATCAGAAGGGCGTAATTATAACTGACAATTAAAGAAAATACAGCATTTTCAAACTTTGGCTTAGTTGTGTTGGATTATTTCTCATTTAAGATTGCAATTTATAGAAAAAATTGGCGAAAAATATATTCCAAATAAATTAAATATCTAGCATCAAATCTCTTGTTGAAAAAAAATATTAGTATTGTTGAATTTTTTGGGATTTTTCAGGACCTAACGAGCTCCATAGATGTTTCCTCGATTGGGTGCCCTCCTTTCCCCAAGATCTCCCACGACAGTGTATCATTTGTCTGCCGAAGCAAGGTGTTCTTCAAAATTTTCCAAAAATAGATGCCGTCGGATGGATGTCTCTTGTAGACCAAGCTGATTGCTCACAGGTCTCTCTATGCAGATTACTCACAACTTGATCTTTCTTCTGGACAAGCTGAAGCTGAAGCAGATTCTCCAGCCCCCAGTCGTTGCCACTGTGAGTAACCATGATCGTGTGGAACCCAATTGAGTCATGGGTTCTCCATCGACATTAAACAACTGAATCATGCCCTTGATTATTAGTATTATATTGTATTAATTTAAATTAAACGATTAAGCCGTTCATTTATTTGTAGTTTTTTCCTTCTTTTTTTGCACCAAGCCCATCGATCTGTGAGAAAAATTCATCTGAAAAAAGCTGGGTAACTGGTATATTTGCATGACAAGCAGGCAGAAATTTGTAGGCTTGGCCACGAGAAAAATATATATTTTTTATTAATTTTTTTAGATATTTAATTCATATTCACCTGGTTTCTGTGTTTTTCCGACAGATGCTGGCGATGCTCGTTGGTGCAGTCCCTTTTCTAAAGCGCCTGATTCTCACAGATGACGCCCCTCTCTTCTTCATCACCGATAGCTGCATAATTCTGGGGTATACATTTATATATAAATGCGTATATTTTTTAATTTGGTATATTTTTTATCTCGAGTGCTGTGCATTTTTTTTTCTCGTTCATTATTTCTAGAAGAAACCCACTAGCTAAAACATTTTTATTTTCGAGAAAAAAAATTATTTTCTGATAAATATCTGACTTTTACGGCGGATAACTCCAGGGAAGCCATGATTCCATGCATTCTCCTGGCTCTGGGGGGGAATCTCATCGACGGTGGGCAGATTTAAAAGATCAGATCTTCTTTGTATTCTCTGTTTCTTCCCAGAATGGAGGGACGATCATATAATGTTCTTGCTGTTCTTTCCTTCAGGGCCTGGGAGCTCCAAGCTGGGGGTGAGGACTACGGCCGCCATTGTCGTCGGGCGGCTGGTGCTGGTGCCGTTGGCCGGAGTGGGGATCGTCTCTCTGGCGGACAAGCTGGGGTTCCTGCCCAGAGGGAACAAGATGTTCAAGTTCGTTCTCCTGCTCCAGCACTCCATGCCCACTTCAGTTCTTTCTGGTAATTTCCCTCTGCTCACCCTGTAGATAGATCGATCGATCGATAGATAGATAGATAGATAGATAGATAGATAGATAGATAGATAGATAGCTAGCTAGCTAGAGAGAGAGAGAGAGAGAGGGAGAGAGAGGGAGAGAGAGGGAGAGAGAGGGAGAGAGAGGGTATGGGAGTAATTTGCTCTGCCCCATTTTCCTGCTCCAGCACTCCATGCCCACTTCAGTTCTCTCTCTCTCTCTCTCTCTAGCTAGCTAGCTATTTATCTATCCATCTACTGCTCCATAGAGAGAGAGAGAGAGAGAGAGAGAGAAAGAGAGAGAGATGGAATGGGATTAATCCAGCTGATTTGATCTTCTTCTTCTTCTTATGGGGGAAATGAAGGGGCTGTGGCCAACCTGAGGGGCTGCGGAAGAGAGGCGGCCGCGACGCTCTTCTGGGTCCACATCTTCGCCATCTTCTCCATGGCCGGATGGATCGTTCTCTATCTGAACATCCTCTTCTGACTCTCTCTCTCGCTCTCTCTCTCTCGCCTGTGTACAGTAGTCGAACACCGAGAAATTGTCCATGATGATGATCCAACCATGGTCCATCCTTGTGTATTCAGATAATGATCATCGTCTTCCATCGGAAATATCATGGAAGCCTCTTCTTTGCCAACGTCTTCCTGATTTTGTGTGTGAAGAGAGAGAGAGAGATGTTGTATCTTCTGAGGATCTCAAAGAACGGGGGCCGTTGAGTCCGTCAAGTGACGGAATATTCTAAGAATATTCGACTCTCCAACGGCCGTTCCCATCTCCGAGAGAATGTACAGCCGCTGCTCCGCCGCCGGTTTCTCTCTCTCTCTCTCTCTCTCTCTCTCGATTCCCTTCTCTCCGGCGTACGGTCGCCGAGCGGGGCTCGCAAAGGGAGGACGATTCTGGTTTCGGTGGTCGGCATTTGGCTGCGTTCTTATCCTCTTCGTGATCCATGCTGGCTGGGGTTTGATTCATTGTCTGGTGGTCTGGAATTCGTGGTGTGTGGCTGGCCATCATTTTCTGCCCGGTAGTATCTGGGATACTCGGACGGCGGTAAGGGGAAGCCTTCAGTATGAGCGCAGTCTCGCGGTGCTTCTGTGCTCGCCGAGTCCTCCGGTTGGGGGTTGAGATGAAGTGCGGGGTCTCGTCCTGCTGTCTGAATGCGATTTCTTCTCTTGAGCGTCGAGCTTCGATGAGTCGTCCTCGAGTGGGGCTCGATGTTGGAGGCTTCGGGTACGCTCGTGTCTGCAGCAGCGTAGGCGAGGTGAAGAATGGGAACCCTCTTTTTTCTCGAGAAGCTCTTCCTTCCGGGCGCAAAAATGGGTACACAGGGAACGGCGACGTTCTCACATGTCTGACCGGGGTTTCTTCTGATAATCCTCTATCAGTGACGGGGAGCCGACGTCCCTTTGAGCTGGTATTTTCCGCTTTTCTCATTTCTTCGAGCTATTCGAACTTCCGTTTGACTCTGTTGGGGTCTCTTCTGGAAACGGGATCCTTGTTCGCGTGAATGGTATCATTTAAATGCTTTTTTCTTTAGGGGTTAGGATGAATAATCTTTTTGAATATGGTGTTCAGAGCGATCATTATAAATGTGCAATATTGGCAATGGCAGCGGCTATGGTATCTCATGCGAGTTGAGAAAGGGAAAATGTCCAGTGACTTTGCCGGGTGGATGAGGATAATAGGGGAGAGTATGCCCGAATGCTTGATGATGAGATCGCGATACAATCACTTAAAGAATGATCCTCTTGGTAATAAAATTAAAGTGGGAACTTTCTTGTGTGCTGAATTTATGGCCTTCAAAATCATGGTTCCTCCAGTTTAGGCACGGTTCTCCTTAATCAGATTTGAAATCATCTTGGGTGATATATGAGAGACCCTTAAAGAGAATCATGACTTCTCCAATGTCAGATATGATTTTCTTAGAGGAACCTAGTCTCCAGTGTCAAACCCAGCAACACTTTATGTTACAGTCATCTGATTTACATTACATAACATATGTTCTATTTAACATATACTGTGTAGATTCGTGAAGAGGATTTTTTATTTCTCTGATAGGATCTCAGATAAAAATATAATGAATTATCTCTTCTCCTGTTGAAAGAATTTTTCTTTGTTTGACGGGAATATCAGATAAATCTAGGATGTATTCGCTTTTCTCACACGTGAAATAAATATTATTTTCAAGTTGGACGAAAAGGCAAGTTAAAAATAACATTATACATGTAGTCCACTAAGCAATGTCCTCATTTATAATTTCTTTGAATATTGAAAGTGGAACGAAGAATGAAGTAGACATGGATGATAGCAGTATGCGTTTTTTAAATATAGCTGTAAGTAAAATTTATTCCTGCCAGTCGTATGGCCCATAGCATTATCTTATGAGTACCTCCCCAATATATGGCTCAGTTAGATGCATTGAAAATTTTAAATATCATGACTTCCTCCGAAACTAGTTCTTAAACCAAGAGCTCGAGAAAGCAAGCTCTTCCAACTTAATTTCACATTTGAATATCAGTTTTTTGAATTACTATAAGATAATGAAGCCGTTAATATTTCTTGAAAATTTTATCAACTTCCAATGTCTCCTATTCTTGGATTTAGTTGAGAGTGCATCTTCATACTTGGTTATTACTGAAGTTTGAAAGTAATAATCTTGAGTGATTCATATTGTTTGTAGCGCAACATGTTGTTTGGTGTCCGTTCATTTGCCTCATCAGCGGGTGGCTTGACAAACAAAACGCCAGTTCAAAAAACTTTGAAGCAAATCGACAATGCTGCAGCTGATAATGCAAAAGACGATGACAAAATTGCGGATATGACAATATTTCGTACTCTTGTGAAGTATTTATGGGCGAAAGATAATCTGGAATACCGCTTGAGGTTTGTCTCAGCATTGGTTTTACTTGCAGGGGCGAAGGTGTGAACCTTTTTTTTACTGTTTGACCATCTCCAACTATCTTTCTTCCATATATATGTGTGATTGCGAGTCTGTATGGGGCACGTGTCATTATTTCCCTTGTTTTATAATGCTTTGTTTAACTTCAAAAATTTTGTGGCATATACATTTTTCTTGGCTTGCTTTGTTCTCAGAGTTTCTCCTACCCCACATAGGTCAGCTGTTTCTAATATAATTTTTTCATATGATTTTATTCGCTCTTGGTTTTGATGTTGAAATGAGTTGACATGGTTTCAATCACATGTATTGTATGAAGAGATAATCACTAGTTGTAAGGTTCATTGACATATGCTAGTGAAATGCGAACATCTATATTTTATAATGAACTTATGGGGTACTTCCCAAGAACTTTGAATGCTATACAAATATCTCCAACGAGGATTTGTCATACCTACTGCGAAAAACTAGCATTTTTCGTCTGAGAACTTATGCTTTTTATCCTAGTTATAGTAGAAGTAGACACCTGGTGGCCTAAGCAAACCTAGAATGATGTTGACCTTCCGTCTCCAAGATGTCCTTGCCAATACATCATTACCATTCATTCATCAACTAAAGTATCTGGGGAGCAAGTTACTTGCATATGTGGTCTTAATCTGTTCGCAAGTGAATTATTTTTATTTTCAGAGAATAATTTCCATGTTCTTTTTCAGAGCTTTTTATTTTTACTGTGAAGGGAATGTTCTAAGTTTAGGTGGAGAAATGTTCTTGTAAAGGAGAGCTGCACTTGTGCATTAATATTCTCTTTCTAGAAAAATGGCAATCCTATGCTTGAGGATCAGTTTACTCTTGCAGTCGTTACCAATAAATGATTGGTGTTCAGATGAAGGGAATGCTATTATTCTCTAGTAGACGGACCTTCTGATAAATTTGACTCATATTTTTTGTAATCAAGTTTCTAGTTGCCTAGTAGATCAAAGATTCTCCTACGAGGGAGAGAAAATATTGCCCATATCCCTAGTACCAAAGCTTCCCTGTTATATCCAGTATGACATACTCTTTTCCTTGGATTATCCTGGCTATTACATATTTTGGATGTTCCTACTAGTCCCTTGGCTCCTGTAACTTTAGTGGACAGATCTTGATAGGGGAGCAGATTCTTGATCCATCCATTATGGAGTAACTTCATTTGAGAAATCCTTCTATTGATTGCTAATTTTCATTTTTATTCTTGCATGGTTGTTTATATGTGACCCATCTAATCCATTGATGCTCTGCTCTATTCCATTAGAGATATAAGTGATAGCTAATTTTTATTTTACTACTTTGACTGTTAGAGCCTTGATATTATCCAGTTCTTCACCTAATTCTGTAATGCATACCAATTTTAAACTTGTGACGTTATTGGATTAGGTGTCAGTGAAGAAGTTGTTGAACACCACTTTTCAATATTGATATAACATGTAGTATTATATTCATATTTACGCTGTTTTTGCTGCTGAATCTGAATTCTTTACATTCATATTTGTTATCCACATTAGGTTGGATTGCGTTATTATAGGTTACCCTAGGTTTCTCAGTTTGCTCTTGTTGATTGGAAAAGTGTGCGCATATCATGTTCTCTCATTGGATAGACTCGCACACAGACGCATACAATCTGCAGAATGAAACTAATTCTATCATTCAACCGAAATTTTCATTTGTACACTTTAGCAGGAAAACACTAATTGGGACCCGGCTTTGGCAAGTTGGTAGTGGTAGATGCTTCTTTAGATCATGCACTGAACTTCACTGGAATATTGCGGTCATTACTTGCCTCCATTGAAATCCCTAGGAGGGTCATTTTCAATGTCAAGATTAAGGTGAAAATCTCAAGTTAGATAATTTTCCAGCAGGCCCTTACAGATAAACATACGACTAGTGGTCAAGAGATAATGTTGTTTTATTATACACTGACTCAAAAGGGCTGATTATGCAAAAATTTGCTGTTGGAGCGGTTTTTAGTTTGATATCTGCACTGGACCTGATCGTATTGCAGTTTGGAAATCTATAGTCGCATGCTAGACCTCATGTCATGCTAGCAAGCTGATATTTGTAAACTTATAGTCGTTGCAGTATCAGTGAATCCCCATTCTTGGCCGTTTTAGGTTTCAAAAATGTACCTAATCTGTCCTTTCGACGCCATTTTGATGTCCAAAGAGCAGGTCATGTTTCTGTCATCATTTTTCACAAGACCGCTGAATCTGAACTAAGTAGCGAGATTGATGATGTGTTAGTAATTTGGAATTGAACAAAACATTAGTTTGAGAAGTTACCACTTTATAGAGGAAACTGTGGTTGAAATTTGTTCTTTAGCTTTTAAAGTTTTTGAGGCCAATTATAAGTTCTAATTTATGCCTCGTGTAGTTTTTAACATCTAGCTTATTTTCTGTATGCAACAAAAGTTTTGTTATATTACATGCCATTCTTTCAGGACGCAATATTCTTTTTTAATTTCTACTGTTGATGATACCTTTGATGATTACTTAAACTCTACATATTTAATTCAATATCAGGTCATAAACGTTCAAGTTCCTTTCTTGTTCAAGCTCGCTGTTGATTGGCTGTCATCTGTAACAAGTTCTGGAGCTTCACTGACATCCTTTACAGAAGCAAACTCCATTCTCTTAGCATTTTTTGTAAGCCCGGCAGCTGTTCTAATTGGATATGGGATTGCACGTGCTGGGGCATCTGCTTGCAATGGTATCTTACATGAAGTAATCGTTTACTACTTTAATGAAGAATTTCATAGATTTATAATCATTTGTACTTTAAAAAAGAATTGTAAGCTTTTTTACCTCTCACTGCTCATAAGTGTCTATTTCTTCCTGCATTTGTGCCACATATTTTTCTCGTAGGTACCCTATTGTCCTGATTTGTGGATTCATTTTTCTCTCTTTGGCAGAATTGCGTACTGTTGTGTTTTCTAAGGTAGCATCAGGAGCGATTCGCAGTGTGTCTAGGAAGGTACAACTTGATTAACCTGCCTCTATTTTCTAGTTTGCGTCTGCGTTTACTTTCCATCTTTTTGCCATTATGTTTTCCCCTTCTTTACAAAAAAAAAAGGAAAAACTACTCTTTTCAAGTGTACCCAACCAGCTTTTTAGTTTTATATTTTTAATATACCTTGTTGATTATTTAAACTCGTTTTTTTATGTGCTTATTATAGATCGAACAGTCTGTATCATTTGTGATGAAAGTTGTCATAAATTGGGCACCTATGCCTTCCTATGACCTTTTTAGGGAAGTTTCAACCTTGTAAACTCTTACTAACAGCAGTCTGGAAGAGGTATTGCCTGATATCTATAAATTTATGAGGGCATTTAGGTGTTTGGAAATACTGTATACGACCTTAGGAGCAGAGTGGATATTACACTTTAATGCCTAATGTTGGAAATCTTTATGGGCCTGTATTCATAACGGCTCCCTAGCATATAATGAACGGGGGCCTGTTAAGCTCATATCCGAATAAACTTTCCAACATTTTCCTTAAAGTTGGCTTGAAGATATTTAATTTCCCTAGCTTGTTAATCTAGTGATTGAATGTATGTATTTTAAGTTTCTTTGTAAAGGTATCAATTTATTGTTTTTTTGTAGGGATAATGGAATACTTAATAGCCCTCTATCCAATTTCTCTTTGACAAGATGCTAGTTGACTCAGCATGTTCCGTTCTATCATGATACAGTAGGTTGTGAGATAGATTGAACACTACCTTGCCAACTGAATATAACTTCATGTCTTGGTTCCATGAAACCTTCAACTTGCCTAAAAGTCATTTTAACCGAGGAAGTTCACATTTTCCGTGTGCAATGACTTGAAATTCACCTTCTGCACTGCTTCATGGTTATCAGTTTGCCCATTTGTGAGTGTACAATATCCAAATGTTGACCTTCTATCATCAACAATACTGGGGCAATCAACATGTATTTTTGATTCAGTATATGCATTTTCTCTCTTTTTGAACATCATCTCTTTACCTCTAGCTTGCTTAAGACACGTGAGAGTTCTATGGACTGCCTTTTAGTGCTCACTGTGAAGATTATATTTGTCTGGGTATGCGACAAATAAATTAATTTTCCGATCAGATGTTGACGTTTTTTTCTTATCCATCTTAATATTTGTCCTTGCATTTAACTTGTTGTTTGTATCAATTTTGTATCCACACATACCAGTCCCTTCATCGACCAGATGTTGATGTTTCAGCAGGTTTGCAGGCCAGCATAGTGTATATTTCCTTTGAGACATCGAGCTCTAATCCTTGATTTCTGATTCCACGAGAATTGTATTTGGTTTCTCTTTTGGGTGATCATCTAATGCTAAGATGATCTCATCCAGACACACAAGAGTTTTGGAATCTTTCTACTGTTAACATACTTATAGGACATGGTGCACTTTACCTGGTATACTTATGTATTACTGCGAACTCTGATTTACGATTTTTTAGTCTCTATTCCCTAGGAAGACACTTCCTCGGTGCGATTCTTATCCAATTTTGTTATCTCCTTGAATGCATCCTTTCTCCGCTCAGGAACAGCTAGTGCCTATTTTACAGTCTTGGGGATTTCTATGTTTGACAAGTCAGAAATAAGTGCTAAAAAACATGGAGGACAATCTATGGATTTTGCGGTTGAGATGGTAAACTTTTAATGTGAAAGGATTCGGAATGTATATTTGTCATGAGTAGGGACAAATTTGTATGATTCTCCCCTTGAAGATAAAATTTGAGAGAAATGAGACTGATTTTAAAAAAATTGCTTCCATACTTGCACAGAAACTTTTTGTAATAGGTTCAAAGGACTTGTATTCTTCTTAAACTGGCGAGAAGCTCAGGAAAGTATATTTTTTTTATCAATATGAAAAATAATTCTGCGCTGGACGCTTTAGGAGGCAGATCACTGGAGATCCGAGTGTGTGGATTGGTTTATCAAATAATATTTTTTAAGGTTTTCAAAATTGATGTGTTCGGGTTGGCATTCTATTGATTAAATACAATGCAATTTGGACAGCTTCTCCCGGAATATGTTTAGGAACTTCGGTAGTAAATTTAATGGCCTGGGCAACTTCTTAGAGTGTCAAACTTTTCATTCTGAAACTCATTTTTTGGGAGACACTGAGACGAGATGTTTGATTTATAATACCCTTTTTCATTTGAAACTTTCTAGGGTTGGATATGTAGTCTTAAGTTCCATTATAAGTTCTAAAGGACTCGCATTTTTTTTGGAAATTGGGTTTAAATATGCTATAGGAATTTCGAAAGACACCAGTGGCACAAGATTTTTCTTTCATCGTGTTCAACACTCTTTAGTGTGATGATTGACGAAAATTATGAACCACCTGGTCAAGTGATTTTTTGACTGTTGATTGCTCTCATTTGTTTCTATGGATTGAGTAAAATTGTAGCCTTCAGTGTCTGGGATAGTTTCCATTTCCATGCTTTGATAAAGGTCTAATGTTTTCATAAGGCTCTGCAGATTTTTGTAGTTATCTGTGATGCTCGACATCCCTTGCTTAGTCTTTTGCACTTGATTCTTGCTCTGAAAATTCGGTGAGCAAAATTTTGAATTAGGTTTTATTTACTGCTACACAGAAATATGTGGCTGTAGAAAGAAGGAAACCAGTCTTGCTGATTTTTGACTGCATTGAATGGAGTTTGAGTTTTGAGAACATGCTCAGAGGTTTTGGAGATGGCTGGAAACGAGGGGAATAGAGAAAAAACTGTGGTAATGTGCAAGTGCTTGGGAGAGAAACGAAAAAAATTGATGGGAAAGAGAGTCACCAAACATAAATTTGATAAACGTGAAGAGAAAAGGATTGAGATGTGAAATAAAAATTGGCTGAGGGGAAAAATCGAAACCGAAGGTCTTGTGAGCAAGCCCATTTTCGTGACTCATGGACAAATCTTTAGGTGTCAAAGTATTTCAGTTTATTTTTGTTAACATTTTTTGTCAATATTGAAATATTGTTCACTTTTTGTTATTTTCTGGTGTGTTCATTTATATTTTCTTACTTTGTAGGTGTTTGAACATCTTCATGATTTGGATCTTCGATATCACTTAAGGTATTATCTATCATCAACGGACAGGATACCACATAATTCTTATATTTCTATATTTCTTTTTAATTGACAATTTTGGAAATGCTTTTGAAATTTGAATGTTTTTTGGAGTCACGTTGCCATTATTTTGTTGGACACGTAGCCTCTCTCTTTGCAACTTGATTGCATGATTCAATAATTTTTATTTTCTATTAACCCAAGACGATGTTCCCTGTCATATTATTGTTTCGTTGACATCGAGTTATGAGGAGCTCAGTTTGCCCAGATACCAAGTTAAGATTAGGTCGGATGAGGATTTGTAATAAGGTTGACATGGGGTTTTGGAATGGAGGAGGTCATGGAGGTGGAATCTAATTATTGTCCAAATTTCGTCACTTTTATGGGTATATTTCATGTGGGGTATTTTTGTCTTTTGCCATAGTTACAGTCTTCCTTGATCCTCGTGTCATATAGGAACTTTTAGGGCAGTTATCATCTACATTGTAGCTTTCTTAAGTAGATAGTAGAATCCTGTGGTGGCATGTAGAATAGCTCTCATGTCGAGATAAATTTTTTTGCATGCTTTTTTCCCCATCTTGTCGATTCTCAATGCTCATAACTTATTGGAACTTGGGTATATTGCTGGTATGCATGTGATATATTCTATTCCATATCAATGTGGGTGATTTGGATTCATCTGCAGGGGAGATATTCTAAAATATGTCTGTATTAAAACTTCTTTTTTAGGTATTTTTGTTAATTTTATCCTTTGAGGATTAAGATTAATGTACCTTTTTAATTGTCGAACCCTGTGAAGAAACTCGTTAGCAGGATGTCTGTTGAAAATTAAATTGCATTTAATATGCAATGTTTTGCCTAACCAGCAGAGTTCACTTGTCACTCATCCATTAAGGTCTATTTCTTGATGGTTATTTGTGTTTGCAGTTTGTGAGATGGAGGTTCTACTCTAGGACCCTGGTTATTAAAATGGAAACACTAAATTTCTAGCACTTGATGTAAATGTTTCACTGGCAAGTCAGCAGTGCATCAGCCAGGGTTAATTGCAATTGCATCAATATCTTTGAATAACTTGCTCTATTCGATTTATTGTTCTCTCTTTCCTTATGGTGATTGTGAATATGAACAAAATTTATGTACCCTAAAGTTCTAAGAACAAGATAGTTCTTAACTTGGATAGTTGGATAATGATAGGAACCAGCAGGAATTACGAATATTTCGTATTAGATGAAGAATACTCTCTAGAACAGAAATATCAAGATAAAACAAAGTAAAAGAACTCAGAACAGATAGAGGGTCGCATACAACCCTAAAACCAGAATAGATGGAAGGTCGCGTACAACCCTCCAGCCCTTTCTCGTTGATGCACGAGATTCTAACTCCGATTTCTCCCCCCTCTCCTTCCTGATCCGCCCTTCTTTATATATTCTCCTTTCCCTCTCTTATTTAGGCAGTTAGTCTCCTGTCATAACTGTTCTTATCATAACCGCTCTTTGCCATAACTGCTCCTTGTTATAATGCTCTTTGCTTTGTGCCTTCCCTCAATAATAGTAACTGTTATTGACTTATTGGGTTTTGGGCCTTCTTCCTTCTAACATATGTGCGTGAAGCCTTATCAGATAATTTGAGAATAATGTTTCCATCGTACTTCTAAATCTTAAGACTTGAGGTAGACGATTTATGAGATTTGTAGCAGCCAAAACTACCTCTCCTGAAAGGGTTTTTGACACATTGTTCTGACAAAAGAGGGGTTTGGTTGCCTTTTGGAGATGTCCATTTTCCTTTTTAGTACTATATTATGTTGTGATGTATTGACGCACAATTATTCATAAATTATCCCTTCCTTCTGAAATTATGAGGTTAGTGTTTGATTGAAATAATTCTTAACATTATCTGACTTAAATATTTTAATATTGGCACCAAATTGATTTTTAAGTAAGGTATAAAATTTGGACACCACTAACCTCTGATTTGTGTTTTGAGTAAAAATATATAAATAAATTGCATAAAAACTATTTGTCACCCAAGACATTTGGAGTTGTTAAAGGACCTCAAATATCACTATGAATGCAAACAATGGAGCTGAACTTCTTTTTTGCTACTAGTTGAAAATGACATATGTTTGTGTTTAATAAATTCACAAACATCACAATTAAAATTTTCTAAATTCAAACTTTCGAATAAGAAAAGAACTAAAGTTTTGATTTGATCTAAAAGATGAATATCCTAGCCGTCAATTATGAAATTATTTCTTTTGTAATTAGATGTAGAAGATGACTGAGGTTCCAGTGGTGGACCGTCGTTAGCAATGTAAGATTTGCCTAATGCTTTAAGGTAGTAGAATCTATCATGTTCTCTAGCAAGTCTGATCTTCCTGTTCGATTACTTGTCATATGACACACAGGTTATGATAAAAGACTACTTTGCAGTTTAATTAATCAAAAAGTTTTTTACAGACACGATTTATGCATAGAAGGACATGAAGGACTTTTTTTAAGGTCTCAAGGTTTTTAAGCCTATTATCACTTACACCTGCACCAGTAATCAATGATCCTTCTACCGTGACTACCTTCCTAGTACTTGGACATGGGGTATATGTGGAAAAACTTTGTAAGGAGTTGGTCATATGATCGGTGACACCCAAATCAAGATTCAAGAGGTTGATAGAGGGTTAATAGAGGCATTAATCCAGTGAAAGATGGAAACTCACCTGAACGAGTGAAGGAGCACGAGGTGACAACATATTTCATTTTCTTGCTCTTAATTTTCAATACTGGTTCTCAATATCTCACTCAGTTCCTATGGAATAGGTCTGATGAATCGTGTCCCAGATATCCTTGACTGTAGCCAAGAAAAAACATGTATGACTGATTTCCAAAATCATAGTACTCTAACCACGTCATAATTATTGAATCTTTTTCTTTTCAATCATAGAATTGAGGATCTGAACTAAGATTTTTGCTAAGGAGATGGCTAATCTTCCCTCTCCCAGCCAGCACTGCCTGAATAAAGTGTGACTACTTGAGTAAATTTAATTTAGAGTGCCCGGATTCTGGATACTGTGATGTAGAGGCTACCTCTTTGATTTCAGATATCTAGCTCTCTCACATCAGACTATTCTCTTCACCAGACAGCTTTAGTTGTTGTCTTGCCTCCAATCCACAGGAGAGGAAAAATGGAAGAAAAATAGTAGCTTGTGGAACCAGATATGGAAGACGAACCAGCTGTTCGTGACACTAGAGAACCATACAAACCAGTTGTTTGCGACACCAGAGAACACACAAACCAGCTTTTTATGATACCAGAGAACGAGATGTGGCAGCTTGGACGAATGAGCTCAGAATAAATGAGAGATTAGAAGTCGCAAGCAAACCTTGAGCTCTGATACCATGCCAGAGGAGAAAACCTTTGGCTGCTGCCAGTCAAGACAAGGGTGGACAAGAGAAAATTGAAAATCACTATGAAGTGTAAATCGGGTCTGATATTTATACCGTACCCACAGATGCGGACCAGATCGGACAGGGCCGGTTCAACAGTGAACTGGACCGAGACAAACCGGTCTTAGGATAAAAAATATAATAAACAAAGAGTTAAAAATATAGTAAACATTAATGCCTGATACTCCAACAACTATCATTATTATCTTTGACACTGTTAGAACGATATCATTATCAACACCTATTATTTAGCTCTTTGTTACATGATGTTCACATGTTCAGTCTTAAATGTCACTCCCTGGGTAGTGAGTAGCATGGCATAAAAAGTGAAAGATCTTCTTCGTAGATTTTTTCTTGAGAAAGTACATGGCTTTTTTTTCGATGCTATGGTGTGCTTATCAATGTTCTTTTGTCATAATTGCTCTCCACAGTCGTCAAACTGGTGCATTGAATCGCATAATTGATCGAGGAAGCCGTGGGATAAGTTTTATTCTTTCAGCTCTTGTTTTCACTACGTTACCCACTCTTTTAGAGGTATGATTCTATATTTTTTTATGTACATCTTTTATCCTAGTTCTCTACAAAGATGATTGTATCAACTTTCTTGCCAAAGATAATAAATATAGTTTACTCCTATGCGGGTGGAGAAACTATGAAAACAATAGAAGTGCTCGAGCTCTTTCTATGATAGCAATATATTGCTTGGTGCTACATGCCCGAAATAATTTTGTATTTTTACTATGTAACTTGACTTTTAATACAAGTGCTGAAGAATCCTTCGAGGTAACCTGAAACACTTCCATCCCTTGATGAAACCTAGTAAATCGAAGCACTCCAGTTTCCTTTAGGTTGCAAAAGGGGCTTTAGATTACACTGAGGATTGTCTTTTGTTATGTCATTCTTAGCTGTTGAGCGAGTCATGAATGTCCGATTAACTGGGTTAATTTATCTTGCCTGTTATCCTTCGCTTCTTGGTGCCTAAAGATCCTCTTGCATGTGGTAACCTTTTAATAGAATGGGGTTTCATGATTTGGATTTCGTTTGCCTTCTATCATTTCTTATCTCTCACCCTGGGATGTTGCTGTTATATAATTAACCTTTCTTATACTTAACAATAGTAAAATCGTGCATGATACATGCTGTGATGCCCACTAAATACCCTGGCACATTCTCCAAAACGTTCATCATCGAGACTTTGTCTATGCTAGTAGAGAGGACTTTCCCTCTAGGATTGGGAACATTTTCTGTACGGGTTAACACTGTGTTTCTAGTGATATTATTCTGAAGAATGGGAGAATGCTTTCCATGGAGAGTTCTTTACAATTTGTTGTGCATCCAAAATATAAAAAAAATTAAAAATATTCTTACTCGCAGCAAGGAATCATTGTGTGATTTTGAATAATCATTATGTGCACAGGCTAAAGTTTATGTAATTGGAAGACAAGCGAAGAACGCATTTATGGACACTATTTTCTTGTAGGTTCACTCTAATGATAAAAATAACATTTGAAACATTTGTGCTGCTGAATAATTTCCTAATTTTTTTTTTCTTTCAAATGTACTTCTAACTGTATATTAGCTTCACTCGAAGGCCTCATGGGTAAAAATTTATTATACTTTTATTTATTCCTTAACATAGGAGTGCACATGATTTGTTTCTTGCATTCCTCTTATTGATTGTCTAAGCATACCTTTTTCCAGATTTTCGATGTTTTGTTTTTCAGATAGCTATGGTCTCAGGGATCCTGGCGTATAATTTTGGAGCTTCTTTCGCATTCATTACATCCTTGTCTGTTGCAGCATATATTACTTTTACTCTGATTGTGACGCAGGTATGATTTTGGGCTATTATTGTTACGTTGATGAGATATTATTTTCTTTCTTAACTAATCACTTCTCGTCTGGGCCAGTATTTTTCATGTCTTATTTTCATTCGGTTTATGTCGTCTTGAAAGCCAAAACAGCGTCCTATAATGTTCTATCGCTTTTCTCTTTTTCCAGTGGCGCACTAGGTTTAGACAGGTCATGAATAAAGCTGACAATGACTCAAGTTCAAGAGCACTTGACTCCCTTTTGAACTACGAGGTTATCTTTCAATGATAGTTTTGTTCTTATGCACCAACCGAGAATTTGCTCGGGTTGAGTTTCTACTAAGCATTCAATACTTTTACATCCAGACTGTCAAATACTTCAACAATGAATCGTTCGAAGCTACAAAGTATGATGAGTATTTGAAGAGTAAGTGGCCATTAAAATATGCTATTGAAGCAATCCATAGTGCTCGGTTTTGTTTTCACTGATGTCAAAATTCATAAGTTGTTAGCCAAACAAAAACCATAAGGTTTTATTCAGTAACTCAGGTTGTCCAGGCAAGTACCTTGGCACTACCACGTTGTTGCTTTAGACTCCCTAAAATCATGTTTGAATTTATTTCTATTGATTGTTTTATATGGACATAATGTCATTCAGTCAGACTTCTTTTTTTCTTATATTAAGCTCTTTGGTACGTGCACCATACGTTTGCACATGAAGAAATGATGTTGAGAGCTTACTGTAGATCTTACTAGTGAATAAATAGCGTCTAGAGGTAGTTTCACTTGCTCATAAAGGGTGTCATGAGAATACTGATGTTTAGAGGAGAATGTTTTATAGCTGGAGGTATGGACTAGTGTCTAGAACTCACTTTGCAAATCAATATGCCTGAAAATAATGTATAGAGGATAATGAAAAATGACATTGGGCAAAGATATATTTGGCTTAGACTCAAATCACCCATTATGGCAGATTATATTATCTCTCATATCTGATTTTCCTAATGTTACTTCTAATAATGACAAGTTTTTCTTCTTATAACCTGATTGTTTGGGATCTTATTTTTCAGAATATGAAGATGCTTATCTGAAGACACAGAATAGCCTTGGTTTCTTGAATTTCGGTCAGAATGCAATATTTAGTGTGGCTCTGTCCGCAACAATGGTTTTGTGTTCACATGGAATCATGAGTGGGAAAATGAGTGTCGGTGATCTGGTACGGTTTGTTATTTGGTTTTAATTTTTTTCTCTCGATTCAACTTATGTTTCTCCACATACTATCTCACATACTAACTCTTCTTACACGGGTTTGTTTTTATTTTTCTTAGAATTTTTATGCCAGAAAATGTGTTTCTCCTTTGCACAAATGTTTGAAAAGACTTATGATATGCAATAATGTTGTTTGATTATTTGTTGTCCTAATAGATTGTGAGGATTTATTTTACAATTTTGAGAAAAAAATCATGATGTGTGGATTTTACAATAAATAGATGTTGTTTGTCATGCCTATGTTCTGAACATCTTTAGCTCGGAAAATCACAATGTGTTCTGGGATTATCACTGTTGAGAAATTGCTCTGTTATTAGCACACTGCAATTAGGGACATATAACTCTATGTAGCATATTTAAGGTACGGACCAAAGTTCAAGGAATAAGATTTTTTTTTGTTCTGGTTATCATTGGACGTCATCTATAGAGATGGTACCATTATATGCACATTTAATCATCTTATATTCAACTTCCACTTGCAATTTCTATTTCTGGTCATTGCAATATTTGCTTGATCTATGCAGGTCATGATCAATGGTCTACTCTTTCAACTTTCTTTGCCTCTCAACTTTCTAGGGAGTGTATATCGTGAAACGAAGCAGAGCCTCATTGACATGAAGTCCATGTTTCAATTGCTTGAGGTACTTTCCCTGCTCCGTTCATAGTTAGTGGTGAATAGCTTTGAAATAATTTGCACTCTTCTTGCTTCTCTTTTTATTGTTTTCTGCTGTTTGCTAACCTTGCTGCTATCTATCCGTTTTCCTGGTTCGGACATAGTGGTCTATAGCCTTTGTGTATAAAGCATTTCCAAGTGTTGAAGATCCAGCTTCTGTTGGGTGTTGGGCCTATGGCTGTATGACTCCGATAGTCTGTTCTAACTCCTGGTTTCTTCTTTTTTTTTGTGTAATATGGGTCATTATGTCTTTTTCCTAGTTAGGATTTCATGACAATTAGATTGCACATCCCAAGTGAGAGTTTCTGGTTTGTGCACAATTTATGATAGAAGGACTGAATTTTGCAAATTCTCTCCTGCACTCTTCTTCTACATGTTATTGAAATGCTGATTGATCGGAGATCAAAATGAAGAGCATGCCCTGAATTTCAGGATTTTCAAAGAGGGAAGGGAAAAATACTCCATCCAACTTCTTGCTACCTGCCGCCAAAAGATCTGAAGGATGTGCCAGATACTGAAAATCATAGTTTCTTCGAAACAGTAAAATTTTCAATAAGTCTTGACAGCTGCAGTTCTGGAAAGAAGGAATAAGATATTTTCTGTTGTATGTCTGGTTTATGATTCCACTGACCGCAGGCTGTCTTTCTTCTTTCCTTTAGTTTTTATGCCATGCTAGAGTCTGTCCTTGGCCTGTGTCTCTCAACAAATTCTCTCTATTTGCATGCTTTTCTCCAGAATGACAAGGGACGGGTCTATTTATTATTTTGTCGAGTACTATTGTTCCCAGAAAACCTGTGACACATTCTTCTATTTCTTGGGAAATCCAAGAGTAGGTTCCCTAAGGTGAAAGCGGGTTCATTGCATATTTCCGTTGTTTCCCAATCTTGTGGTGCTTGTTCATTCTAGATGTTGCCATCCGACTCCAGTATGTGACATCAGAATGATCCCTGGCTAGAATAATGCCTTAATATCATGTATAATGGACAATGTGAGCTTAAAGGCCCAATATGTAATTTTATAAAGTTGGCAATCAGGGAGATATGGCTTCTTCTTGATGAGATGTATAGTTAGAAGTAAAATGCACGTGATATCTCTCAAATTGGAAGCAGCGTATTGGACTGAAACCAAGGAAATTTGGAAGTATCGAGGTACTTGGCTACTTGACCCTTTGAGAAACAAATGGAAATAATTTTATTACTTGATTATTAAATTGGAAAATATAGAGTAATAGAAAAGTAGTTCGCTTAATATCTTCTAGTCTGTGATTGGCTCGAGCTAGGTATTTGAGAACCTGAGACGAATCGATTATGAGTTTAAATCCTATTCCTTTTTTAGCATGGATACAGTACAATGTCCTAAGAGACAGGGAGAATTGAGATGATGAATTATGGTCCTCAAGACTAGTGTGAGGAAGCTCTTGACACCTTTAAAGATTCCCATAACATTGAGAAGGGAGGAATGCACCTCAAGGGGAGGAGTAAGGGAGGTAGGTTTAGCCATCATTGAAGCTATATTATAGCGGCAATGTTGCAATCAATATTATTGCTAATTATTGACGTCATGATGTAACAAACTTAATCGGAATTGATTACCATTTCATCAAATAAGATTGATAGTGGATAATTGTGCATCTACATTATCCATCTTTCAAAGGACTATCTAGATACATTCACATTAAGATCGATCAAACTTCATTTGAAACATATAATGCTACGGATATTAGCTTTTTGGGCCTCCATAAAGTACAAGAAGATCTGTCCAAGCTTTGGTGTCTCTATTTGTGATTTTTGTTTCTGTTATTCTAGAATTTTTGATTTTAGTTAAATTCTATTTATTTTTCATAGTCTGTTTATTCTAAAATCTATTTTGATTATGTTCAGAGTCTGTTTTACGTTTTGAAAGTTTGTTGGGGGTGTCCCACCTTCTTTCAAGGCCTACAGAAAAGTCCTCATATACAACCCTGACACTTTAAATTCTAATTTTTGAGTTTATCGCATGTAAGGTACTCGTCATTTTTTTTTTGAGTCCACATATCCAACCACACGCTTGTGGATTCTAGGGTCATATCTTTGGTCTTAAGGATTCAAGGGTCATATCGCTAACTTTGTGGATTTAAGATTAGTTCTTTTGTCAATGTTAAACCTTTGCAGATTCCAGCCCAAATTTTTGTATTTTATTTTTCACAATTTTGTTGCACTAATGAGTGTCAAAGTAAAGTTGATTGTTCTAAACTTGCCTCGGATAATGCTTAGAAGTAAATTAATTCATAATAATGATGAGGATGTTCTAGAGATATGCCTCATCTCACATTTTGATTTTATTGAGCTTCAAGAAAGAATAGATCATAGATTTGAGGAAGTGAATGGAATTTTGAAATAACTTTTTGGCACAAATGACTACTTCAGAAAGTCTTTCACATCCTCCGAGAGATCTTGATTTCAGGCGTAGTCAAAAGGCCACCTCTAATGAAAATGGGACAGATAATTCTTAAGTATTCATTGTTGTAAGTTCTAGATGTTGAGCTGATGAGAATGAATCTCAAGATTCCCGCATGAAAATAAATTGACCTTCTTTTAATGGTTACTTACAACTAGATGAGTTTTTGGATTGGTTGGCCAAAATAAAGAGATTTTTCGAAATTATAAAAATCTCAGATGAGAAACAAGTAAAACTATTAGGTTATAAATTGAAGAGTGGCTCCTCCATTTGGTGGGAATAATTATAGCCTACGCTTGCCAAGGAGGGTAAAGAATTTGTTCCCATTTAGGACAAAATAAAAAAGCTTATGAAATTTCATTTTTACAATCTGATTATGAGCATATTTTATATCATTAGTATCAAAATTGTAAACAAGGTCTTCATTGTGTTTTTGAATATGTAGAGGAGTTCTTTATCTCATCTCAAATCACTTTTAATGTCAAATCATGTAGGACTCTATTCTATAAAATTAACATGAGAAGATAATCTATATAAATCTGATGATATAAAATCTGCTCATAATCAAATTGTAGAAAATGAGATTTCAAAGGTCTTTTTATTTTGTCCCCAGCGTGAATAAGTTCTTTGCCCATGCTGGTAAGTGGGAACTGCAACTGCTCCCACCAAGCACCACTCTTCAATTTATAAGCTAGTAACTTTTTTCATATTTGATTTTCATATATTTGAAAATTTTCTCTACTTCAGCCAATCAATTCATTTTTTCTTCTAGTTGTAAGTTTCCATCAAAAGAGGGTAAATCTATTGTCATGTGAAAACCCCAAGATTCATCCTCATCTTTTCAACTTGTAGATCTTCCAAAAACTGAATACTTAATGATTATTCATCACATTTTCATTATAGTCAGCCTTTTGAGTATGTCAAAATCAAGATCTCTTAAAGTATGTGAATGATTTTCTAAAATACTCATCTATGCAAAAAGTCACTTTAAAATTTCATTCACCTCTTTAAATTTACGAGCCATCCTTTCTTGAAATTCAATATAATCAGAACGTGAGATAGAGCATGCATCTAGAACATCTTTATTATTAATATGAATTGATTTACTCTAGACATTTTTGAAGGTGAGTGTAGAACGATCAACCTTACTTTGACACTCATTGGTGCAATAGAATTATGGAAAATATATAGATTCCGGTTAGAATTTAAAAAACTTTATCCTTGATAGAAGAATTAATCTTGAATCTACTTAGTTGGAGCCTTGAACTGTTGAATCTGTAAAGGGGATGACGGTGAATTCTTAAGAACAAAGATAAGACCTTTGAATCGACAAGGGAGTGGTTGGATCCACAAGTAGAAAATGAAGAGTACCTCACAAGATAGAAACTCAAAAATTAAAATTCAATGAGTTGGGTTTACACATGAGGGGCCTTTAACCTTGAAAATAGGTGGGACGCCCCAACAAACTCTGAAATGTAATACAAACTCTAAATAGAATCAAAACATATTTTGGAATAAATAAACTGTGAAAAACAAACAGACTCTGAAAAAAATCAAAACAGTTTCTAGAATAACAGATAAAAATCACAAACAAACTTTGAATGACTCAGCAAAGCTTGGACCGATCTTCTCTTATTTTACATATACTCAAAAAACTTTTTGGCCATCTTTTCACACTCTTATCTTTAGGGTCCAACATTGTGCATTTTTGGCTGCATCAACATATTATGCTTGACTTGAAAAATGTTAAGGATGCTGCTTGTTTGGGTATCAAATCCAAGGTTGTGCATGGTTTCAATAGCCCATTATATATGCTCAGGGTATTCTTATTAATTTATTGTCCTTGAACCATTTATGGACTAAGCTTCATGTATTGTCTGCATCCTGTTCTTTCCCTTATTTGGGTTTCATCTTCATAAATTCTTGACAATAGTGTGTGCTCAATGTAAGAAATATCTCCTGGTCTGTCAACGGCCCCGTTCAAGAGATCAGACTAAGCAAGATGCTGTAAACTCATCTAATGCATCCGCCATCTTTCACTGCTGAAGTCCTTTAACTCACGTAGTATCAGTTTATTGATCTTTTTATGCCTGTTTGGAATTATGTAATGAAAAAGGAGCCGATGGCTATCAAATGAAAGCATGATTTTAAATTATTATCAAGAGCAGTTCGTATCTCGTTTTTCATCTGAGACGGGTAATATGTGAACGTTACCTCTGATATTATGGACCTCCTTTCGATTGTTTTTTGTTGATATTTGTGCAGGAAAAGCCTGAAATTAGGGACAGGGATGATGCAACATCTTTAAAGATCCGCGGAGGAACCATTGAGTTTGATAATGTGCACTTTGGGTATATCTCTGTCTCTTAAATACGATCACATAAAACACGTTCCAAGTAAAAAAAAGAGCCTTTGCATAGCTAGCAGTACATCTATGTTAGTAGGTTGTTAATCAAGCCCCTAAGAAGGACACATGAAGGAGACATAGCTGAGCCAATGCAGTGGAATTTCTTCCCACATTCATGGATCTCTTCACTGATCACTTATTCAAATGAAGTTGTTAATGGCAAGAAAACTATTCTCCTTACTGCCACAACCATAATTTTCGAGTGACAACCTGCTTATCGTGGACATTCTCAGTCACCCATACTCCCTCTTCCAAAGTTGTGTCATTCTGGATTGCCCACCGAGGAAGTAGCCTCTGGAAGAATTCTAGTTGAATCATTCCATATTAGATTTGTCCTTGCTTTCCTTTTATTCGACTTCTGCCCTTCATTGGCGAGACTAAAACATGGACAATTCACTGGCTACCTATTGATTCGGAGTTCTTCTAACCTATCTCCCATGACTTTCTTACCCTAATGTTCTCCAGATTCTTGATGTATTTTTTCGGTCAGGAGTGATCTGGTGATAGTTTCTCTCATTCCGCCATCAAATACAGTTTATCAGTTAGATGAACATAACCATTTGAATGAAGAATCACCATCATATTCTGATCTTCTTCCACTGTTGACAAAGATTTTCCTCTACTTTCATGTTGATCCCGAATATTTTTTTCATTCTTGATATTTTTTTTTGGCTGAAACGATCTTCTTTGGGATGATCTTCTGGTTTAACGTTGTTGTTCCTCTAATTTACCCTCTCATCAGGCTCGTCAGTCTATGGTGCAATGCTATCACTTCTCTTCTCTTTTCTCATGAGTGAGTACAGTCAGCAGAATTTGGTGGGGTACATTTATTAATCTATCCAACTCTGAAAGCCATTAGACCGATGTAGAATGGCTGATTTGATCCTCCTTCACTGGTATTGGATCAACCTATCGCTCTATGTTCCTCTTTTCATCTTCTTGTGTAGAAGTATCTTGTCTCATTTCCTGTTCCGTTTCTTTCTCTAGGCCGCCATGCAGTAGCCGTCCACGATTCCATAAGCATAGAAAATAGTGGCTTCCATAGTACTGGACAAGGATCGATGTGTTCTCTAAATCATGCCTCCGTTTTCTCCTCCTGATTGGTCATGCTATGGATTTTATCATACCATTTACTTTTCCCCGACTTTCAATTAAGGGTCTGCTTCTTTTGTTGTACTTTATTCAACCAATATTTTCGAACTTTTTGCATTTTTTTCTTGAGGTCGGTTTACGCTGCAGCTTTTGATTCTGTTCTTTCTTCTCATGCTACGAGTTACTTTTAATTTCTTTTCTTGGTGCTGAAATAGACCTGGTCACATTGTCTTCAGCTGAGAAAAGACCAATTTTGGTTTTGACCACATATCATATGTTTGTTAGCCTTAGTGAGTTGAAATCTCATGGCTACAAAGTTTGCTAGTATCTATCATTTTCTATCTGTTGGATTTTTTTTTTTGTTTGTGGCATATTGACCTTTTCTCTTATGGATTCAATGAATTGAGTTTTTCTGCCAATATTTCTGTCATTATATGATTTAGTTTTGTTAATGAGAGGGGATAATGTGGGAAAAAAACGTGTAAACAAGGGTTAGTGTTGTTAGTCAGTTCCTAGGTTGGTTAGCCTGTTGGTCAGTTTGCTAGTTTGGTTTGGCTGCTAGTCAGTTGCCTAGTTTGGTTGAATGTCCTATCTATGAATTGATAAGACTATTTTTTCCTAACTATTTATCCTTGTTTTTTTAGCGTCAGATAAAGCGCAATAATTAAGCGTATGAGTTTTTGGTTTGTGAAAGAATGACACTTTTTTATACCTATTTGCAGTGAGGGGATTAAACGTTCTATTTGGATGTTATAAATTTTATTCTTCCAACCAGTATGGACTATTGGAACGGGTCGCTTTATGGGCTTTCTGATTCCTTGGGACTTGTAAATGGGAGTGCAATGGCAGGACCTATATGATTCCATCTGAAAAAACTGGGCCCTCCGTTAAAAAAAATTCTTAAATGGAGAGCGCAAAGCCCGTCTATTTAAGAGAGTTTTTATTGTGGGACTATTCTCACTTGTTATTAACTTAGGCCTATCTGCCCAGATGCTCATTCTTATGGTTCCTTCTTTATAATAGTTTTTTGATTCGGTTCCTTGACCTAAGGCTTGTGATTTAGAAGTTTTGATCAACTGCTTGAAGTCATTCATTTATGATTGTATCGCCACCCTTCCCCTTCCTAACTCCTCCTCGTTTTAACCGGAGGCTTTGTATTTTCCCATTTAATCTATATGAGGATTATGCTTTTAATTTCATTTAGTTTCGCGTCCACAACCTTTGGCTCAATTGTTTGTAAGCTAAACTTGGCCCTGGGCATGAAGAGTGTGAGAAAACTTCACCAGTGCACCGCAGGTCTAGGTTTTATGTGCATCTTCTACTCTCTCTTCTCAACTCCCTTCTCTTGAGTTTCCGCATGGTATCATGGCAGGTTCAAGGAACATAGAACCTACTACTCTTCTTCAGCAATAACAATTTCGTCTATCATCAGTGGCGTTGACCTCCTCATACTTTCACGATGGACTAATTACGATCGAAGATCCTTTGATGATTCCTCCATCATCCTGATCATTCATCTCAGTTCAATTGGTACATCCTGTTGATTCTACTTTCTCTGTCAGACTCTGTTTGGGCGATGGATTCTCCTGCAGTTGCCGCTGTAATGCTTATAGAGGTAGGGACAGATGCAGGGCACTAGTCTCGCTGTGTAAATCCCAGTCTGATCCCCTCAGCCCTTTCCTCCAGATGAGTCCTCTATTCTTCTGTATTCTCTGCTAGGTGCTTAGTTCCTGAATTTTGGCCCCATATTTTAACAAGACGATTTGTATTCCACCAACTAATCTGGGCCTGTTCTAAAGTGGAACGTTGGTCTCTTGAAGATGACGATGTGATGTTGGCTGTTCTGTGAAACCAGGTGACGCAATTGTTTCATCACTTGAAATCTGTCCTGTGATTGTTCAGGCTTGGTTGTTCTTTCTTCCCCTTTTTTTATATTCTTTAGGTGGGCCTAATTCCGTGCTATTTATAAAGAATATATTTCCATCTCCCCAAACGTTTTTAGGAGAAGAATACATAACTATTTTAATATCCATCTGCCCTTAAGCTCAGTACCAAACCAAAACGATGGAGTGGTGTTTGATGGTTTTGGCCATCAATGGGTTTATGTTTTATATATTTGACGAGTATGATCTTTCATCTTTTAACTTCAGTTGCATAAAAAACTTCAGTCCTTTTGAATGTGGGTATTTTCATGTTTGTTTGCAGATATCTAACAGAGCGAAGAATTCTTGATGGAGTATCTTTTGTTGTATCCGCAGGAAAGAGTGTGGCTATTGTTGGAACCAGTGGAAGTGGTACGATCTAATGCTTTTGTAATTTTAGTGCCCATGATGACAATGGACGTCTATTTTTCATGGATGACTGATCCTCTTTGATATTTCGAGCTATGCTTGGACGTATTACACTGGGTATGCAAGTTTATTTATCAATTGCATTCGTAGAAACCCTAGAGATTTCGTGGAATGTGCCTCTGCTGTGTAGTCATTGAAGGCCGACAAAGCCGTACTGTGATGGCTGGTTACCTTCGTATTGCCTTGCCTGATGCCAATGCGAAAAATGCGACTCAATAAATGGAAGGATATTGGGAAAGAGGTGACTGAGGGTGAAAATAAAGGGGAAATAATGGACAGATATGGATACTTTCTCCTGTTGGCGCTATTGTGCTGCTTGTTCATTTCTTTTTTCTCCTTGTGGTTGATACTGATCCATCTGGGCAGCATCTAGGACTGCAATGGTTAGTGGATATTGTTTTTCATAATGAAGCGAAAAACCAAGGAGGAGATGAGTAGATGAGGAAAAAGTATGATTCATGTACATTTTCTTTTTTTTAACCAGGAGAACTGTTTCTCTTCAACAACTGAGGATATTTGATGGATACAGAAAACTAGAGAAATAGAAAATTTTCCTTTTATGGGGCTAATAGTAAGTTGGGCATTTAATGGATGGTCAATCAACTAAAAAAATACATCGTTAGTGAATAAAGAATTAAAATTCCACGTTGTTTCCAAACTAGCCTCATTTCACCAAACATAAGCACGAAACATCTACTGATCTATATCAATTTACCCAATTGTGTGGGACTCAATTCTGGGGAAGAAAGATTGTGACACTGATCTAAAAGGTTATGTTCCAGATGATGGAACTCTTCTTAGTAATCCTAGAAACATGAATTGTAGGATTATTTGATCCTCCAACACTTTTTTTTCTGATTCTCACGACAAGGTGGAGCACGATGTAAGATGATTCTTGGGATGGTGTTTCCAGTGACAATTCTTTCCTCTCCTAGTTGCCATAATTGGACTTGGTACTGAAAGCTCAAAGTTGGCTCATCAGGGAAAGTACTCTGCCTTGGAAAATTTAAGACACGAATACAAGTCTCAAACATGAGGCTACCTGAAGGATAGCTTCATGTGAACATAATGCCATTGCGCAACATCCTGTTTTAAATTCTTGAATCTATAGTTCAAATCATTGGTAAGACTGTTTTAAACTCACCACATGTTACAATTATGCAAAGAATTTCAGCATGCGAATTCTACATTTGATTTTTGCCATTATACTCTGAAGAGGTTCCATGTCAGTCTCAGAAAAATCATCTCCCTAGGTGAAACTGTGTAGGAAGCTTCTTGCGTCTTCTCTTATCATGATGAAGACCAATCCTGCCGTAAGGGTCTGTGCCATTTTGGTCTCATGGGGGTGCCTTCCTACCATTGGTTTAAGGCGTGACATTATGTTGGTTATCAAATATGTTGTTTTGCTAGTCAACTTAGCTGGATTCTTGCAAAGTTTGCTTGCATAAACTTTCATGAAACTCTCCATTTAATAGACTGTGTGAGAATTGTGAACATGATGTTAATCTCTTTAATACCACTCATGGTGAAGATGGTGGGTCTCAATAAAGACTGGGTTGAACAGTTGGCAGATAATGTAATTTCCACGTTGATAAAATATATGAATCAAGACCAAATAAGAAAGCTAAAACCTTTCATTTATATTGTACGGATAGTTTAATTAGAATGTAAAGATGGATGCAGGCAATGGATGCTGCACTCAGTGGTGATGGCATGACGCAGGAAGTGATTGTGGAAGACTGGATCAGAAAAATAGTAGGGAAGCTACATTACGTTTTAACCACTATGTTTAATCCTGTGTGTTACCCCTCTCCATGTAATTGCCTCAGAGGCTAGAATAATGTAATGACTGTTTTGAGGTCTGTTATTATGGGCTGGACATGAATTGCCTCTAAGTGGAGTTGGTTCAGACTGCTCAGTCCGAGTCAGGCCGTGTTAGTCATGCACGAGTTGGTGGAAGGAGAGGTATTGTTCTTCAGTTAGCAGACATCACGACAAGGAACAATGTCTAGTAAAAAAGACGTTTTTTTAAGACAGCCAGAAATTTCTATCAGAATACTATGAGCTCTACTTCGCTTTTAAAGGCCTCGTCTTTTCTATGCATTGATAACGGGTGAAGGAGAATAGAAGTGGAAGACCATCATTACTTGAATGCAGGCCTCTCTGAAGGATTGTATTACAACCTGAGACCTGGCATCTTACTCCATCTATAACCTAAGGTAGTGCTCTGCGTACCGTCAAAAAGGGATATTAACAGATGGGTTGTGATTCTTGATATCCCTGTCAATCTTTATTGATTCAATCTGGCACTCTACTTATTGATGGAGTGAGGCTAATGGTATGTTTATTCATTTATTGAACAGTGTTTTCCTTGGATTAGTAGATTTAGGAAAAGAGACCAAGTCGTGTGAATGAGGATTTTAAGTTGAAAAACAGTTTTTATGGATTTGATGGATCCCGATCTTTGATGGATTTTTAAGTATTCCTCGCAGAACATGACATCCTTTGGATCCATTTCGTATGTTAGGTTTAGTTGGCGTTGATGGGACCCTATTCAGTGCTGTGAATCATTCTCTGGCAACTTCTAGTTTGATCAGGGAAACAACCGTGAACTAGTCTTATAATGAAGGCGCTTGACGATATGGTCGAGAGGAAGAAGCTGATAATATTATAGCTCCCCATGGTTGCTTTGGCTAATTAATGTCGAAATATGTTAGTCTCAGTGAATCTCTTTCCTCACACCTTTTCCCATCTTCTTGGCCTGTAGGAGAGGTATTTGGTTCACTGCTTTAGGTATTAGTTCCATGGCTTTCAACCAAAATGGTTAGATTTTAGTCAGTCTGGTTGATTACTTGGGCCGTGTGATTGACACTTGGGCTGATATCATTGTTGAATTTTTAAATAATAATGCACTGTGTGGGAATTCACATCGTGATGATGGTCATCACTAGAATTTTTAGCTGTTAGGATTTGTAGGCCATGATGCATCGTGTCTGAGAACACACACCGTAATGATGTTCATAACGGGAACTTGTAGCCTGAGGGTATTATATTCGGAACCTACACCGTAACTCCACACCGTCCATATCCCCCTATTTGTTTCAACAATCATTAACCATACTAACCTGAGTATGGACATAGTGCTCACAACCTCCCTATAGACCTAACAGCTCTTGAAGCTCCATCTGCAAATGAGCAAGGCTTTTGTCCTCTCTTCCACAACATCTAATATGCTTCTATATCAATAACTGTCATTGATTCTTGGACTTTAGAAAATCTGGCGAGAGATGAGAGGCAGGTAAGGCTTATTCAATCAATAAATTTTTTGAACCATGTGGATGCAGCGAAGCAGTCATCTTTGGGATATATGTAAAAACTTTCTTTTAAAGGGCATCATTTTTGGTATTTCTAAAGGCGTTTTTTGACATTTGATTTCCTCTGTACTAAATGATTTATTGGCCTTCCTTGTCCAGGTAAATCGACCATTCTTCGACTTCTATTCAGATTCTTTGACTCTGACTCTGGAACTGTAAGAAGCCTTCTTCTCTTCTTTTCTTCGAGAAAGGTTCTTTTAATCGTGGTCAATTTTGTCATCATACAACTTATATCTCACAATTAATTGTGGATTTCTTGTGGTCATTCTTATGTAAAAATGTCTAACCCTATGCTCTCCAATGAAAGAATAGTTGGGATATTTTTAATTCTCTTCGATTTGCTTCTCTTTTTGCCATGATTTTGGACAATCAGTTCTTTTTTCCTAAAAGAAGAATCAAAACAATCTTTTCTACTATGTCCACATTTGTTTTAGGACTTCAATTGGGTTTGTATACTTTTTTGCGAGCATATCTTTGCTCCGTCAGTCTTCAGAACAACGAATCTTTTTTGTGTATAATTTGTATGAACCTCATGAATCTTTTCAAGAGATATGATGTTTTGGTCATTTATCTTTTTCTTATTTGTGTTTGCGGATTTATGACTCTCAAAAAGGTCATTGATTTTAGTACCAATACTGAATTTGATCATTTGATGCATTGAGGTATTGTTTTTTTCTTGTTTGCCCTAACTGCTTGTGCTTGCTAAATACATGTCTATTTTAGATTTAATCATTTACATTAATGGTACAAGTATGTGTGCTTGTCTTTCTCGTGCGTGTATCTTCTTGAATATTTAGAGTTAACGGTGATATGAGATCCGGCAACTGCGTTACATACAGTTGTAATCCAAATTCATAACTGAACAGTTCTTGAATCCTCTTGCAGATAAGAATAGATGGCCAAGATATACAGAGCGTAACAACAGAGAGCCTTAGAAAATCCATGGTTGTTGTGCCACAGGATACTGTGAGTAGCTCAAGCTTAATTTTGATTGACTTCTGCTTTATAAATATTATACGATTTATGATTTTCAAGCCAAAATGACGGGCAGGTACTGTGTTTAACGCCATCCTTATGCATGAACATTTTAAGTCTATGGTGATTAGCAGATTCATGTGTACCATTGTGGGGTCGGCTATATTAGAGATTCTTTTCACCCAAAGCAACACATTTATGTCATACATATATGTTATGATTTTCAAGTCAAAATCATGGGTCGGGTACTGTGTTCAATGCCATCCTTATGGATGGACATTTTAAGTCTACAATGATTATCCTGTGTACCGATCGGGGGTAGGCTATATTAGAGATCCATTTCATCTAATGTAGCACATTAATTTCTTCCCCTGACATAAATGCTTGATCCATCCTTATGCTATCGTAAAGCAAATGTTGAAACTTCTTGTCAAGAACTCCAGTCTGAATATGCAATTCTTCCTCTCATTTTCACATTGGCCTTGAACTTTTATGTGATACGATTCATTTTGAATAAAATGAGGCAAGAATCGTTGTCAGTGTATGGCTGAGCTAACGTCTGCCACTCTTACTTGAGCATCGTTATCAAAGTTACAGATGTGGAAATGCTGCTGGAAATTCGGAAAAAAATTACGTATTAATACTTTGTCTTTCTTTGCATCAACTTTTGAATGCTTCGGTATCTCTAGACATGAAGAGGACCATCTTTGATGCACCCATCAGAAAATTGAAATTCTTCTGTTAACTATTTGTATAGTTGTTGAAACCAAGGAAAACTAATCTGGCATGACAATCCAAAACCAAATGTGATGGTCTAATCAAATGCTTTTCCCGAATAAACCGCCCAATATTTGTAAAGCTGTTGAAACCAAGGAAAAATAATCTGTCATGACAATTTGATCTGAAAAGGCTTACAAATATTGGCCGGTTTATGTTGGAAAAGCATTTGATTAGACCATCACATTTAGTTTTTGGATTATCATGCCAAGACATAACGTATGTATCTTAGCTGAATTTTCAGCACATAATTGCTTGGTTTTGCTATACTCAACGAACATAACCAGTTCAATTTTTACACCAAGGCAAGGTTTTGCCTTGTTAGGACTTTTCATATTTTTCTATTGCACCTGTTTAAGCCACGCTTGTTCCTTTTGTTGGACAAATGGGATTCCACCCATGCTGTTCCCCGTATTCCTTTGTTGATAAGTATGCCGGCAGGTCCTCTTCAACGATACAATATTCCACAACATACACTATGGTCGATTGACAGCAACTGAGGAAGAGGTCAGTGCTGAATGTTGAAGAATGAGAACTCTGTTATGTTTCAGCTTCTTTATGCTTGTTATTTCCATGTCTAGGTTTATGATGCAGCTCGACGTGCAGCTATTCACGATACTATAATGAACTTCCCGGAAAAGTACTCCACTGTGGTCGGAGAACGAGGGCTCAAGGTCAGACGCCCTTGTGCCTTTCGTTATGCTGCTATTTCTTCTTATTATAGAGAGCTCCATTACATTTTCTAAGTTCAAAATGCCATGAAGTTTCATAAACTCAGGCTGAAGACCAGACAGAAGTGACATAAATTGATCTTTGTCCTTGTGTAAAAACAAGAATCTTATGCTTGGGGATGCTGATCCGATCTTATTCGGTGGTGTTCCTTCTTCAGTTAAGCGGCGGAGAAAAGCAGCGGGTATCACTTGCACGCGCCTTTCTAAAAGCATCATCTATTCTGTAAGTAATTCTTTTATGTCGATGATACAATCCTCTTGGTTATGCCAATTTTGTCTCCGTGCTAGTTTTGGTAGAAAATAAACTTGATCTTGCTCAGCATCTACGCCCATATCATTGTATTGTATCATGTTATGAACCTTTGGACAGGGCAACTGCATGTGATAGGAACCTTCAAACTTTTAGATCTACATGCTGTATTAAATGACTTTTTCCATAGCATCAACTCTTTCTTCCTTGTGTCCTTCTCCCGTTGTTTTTAATCTTTGGTCTGTGTTTCGTCCGTGATTCTTTACTGTTATGTATTGCATTGATTTTTTTTTTATATTTTCCTGGAAGAGTAGATCAGATCAAGTGAAAGCTATACCTCATTCATGGAATTCACTTTCCTATTCAGAGTAAAGGGAGAATCAATTGCTCATTCCCACCGATCCAAGATGGGTGATGAGACTTGTCAGATTCAAACATTAATTTGCAGGAAATTTCTTGCTTGATGATTATTTTTTCTTCATTTTATATTGACCTCAGTAGATGTCTTTATAGAAGATAAGGAAACTGATTTGTGTATTATGGCTACACATTACATTATGAAGTTGTCCATTGCCGTTCCAGGTTATGTGATGAAGCTACCAGCGCCCTTGATAGCACAACTGAGGCAGAAATACTGAGCTCATTGAAGTCTTTATCAAGGAACCGGACCTCGGTCTTCATCGCCCATCGACTTACCACTGCCATGCAATGTGACGAGGTAATGAGAACCCTAGAAGCATAGTTTTATTTTTCATTATTATCTCATTCATAAATGCTTATTTACACCAGCATGATTTATCAAATCTGCTCCAAGGAGCTACTTGTTCCATCATCGATTTGGGCCTCTGTGCCTGAGAGCCATCAATATGACCAAAGTGGAGGATGAAACTACGGTTCATTATTCAATTCTCTTTGAAAATTTTGATGGGGATTCAGTACAACAGTGATGATGTACTTGATAAATATAGAAATGGAGATGAATCCTGTGAAGAATTGGAAGTGCCATTATTTTCTCCACACTATCTGCGATGAAGACAGCACCCACAGTGATATGACAAGGGTCAAGGCTCATCAATTCATTAAGAATATATCAATGAAGAATATTTTCCCGATATGGTGGTGTTCCTATGCAATAGCATGAATACTTTTATGCACTCAACGGCTCATAAATCTCCACGGACTCACGGCAATCTATGGGCCCACATCTTGAACATTTGAATCTCCTTTCTATTTATAGCTAAGATACTCATACCACTCAATCCTCTCCTTGGGATTTCAGGCTTTCTAGCTCCTGCTCCTGCAAATCGTCTCTTCTGATGATGGGTTTTTGCAGGTGATTGTTCTTGAGAGCGGGAGGGTGGTGGAGCAGGGCCCACATGATGTTCTTCTGACCAAGGGAGGGAGGTACGCCCAGCTGTGGGCCCAGCAGAACAACAGCGATGGCGCCGACACAACTCTCCAGCTGGAGTCAACCCCATCCCAGGTACCCACCGGCTCCAAGCTCTAAATCCCAGAGTGTACATTCCCCACCGAACGCCCCTGAGATCTGGAAGCCGGCCTTTTGTAGAACATTTTGCCGTAGTCGATTATTTTCTTTGACTGATCAAACCTGAGGATAAACGCGACGACTTTATTGTATATTTGTTTCATCAGTTTTTTTCCTTTATGACTTCTTTGATGGTACCGCAGTCTGCCAATTTTTTTTATTCTCTCTCCCTCTCTCTCTCTCTCTCTCTCTCTCTCTCTCTCTCTCTCTCTGATAAGTAATGGCCGAAGAGGAAGAGGAGTAACCTTGAGACGTGGGGATTATTACCAGGAAAAGGGAAGGAATGGGGCAGCAGAAAGGTGAGAAGGTGTATGTGGGAGGGCGTCAGGAGCCATGTAAAATAGAGATTCAGCCTGAGATTGGAGGAAGGGGGTCGTAATTAGTCGGCCACTAAATGGGTAGTATCAAATCCACTAAACTTTATTCTTAAGAAACAAATGCACATTAGGGTTGGTATTTATATCAATTCCACTACAACGGGAGAAATGGAGAGAAACAGATTAGTTTAGACCAGGCCAATTTGGTTCATGCCTATAGTAAGAAAATCAATGAAAAGAAATAAACAATTGCAGAGATAAATAAACGAAAAGAAAACAGCCAAGTCATATTCCAGTACTCTCCCTCAAGCTAGTGAATGTTTGTTGTCTATTCTCAGCTTGGACACTAGATGATAAGATGTGTTAGTGTGAAGACCCTTCTGCATGTGAACTGTATAACTTATGTTTGGATGTTTATGAGATTAGTAAATTTCTTTTTCAACTAATTACTAACACACCTCTAATAGTGATGTCTTGTTTAGTTGCTCTAAGCTTGAGGTTGGGATCAATTAGATAGTTAATTGGTTTATATTTTATTTTAACATTTTTCTGCAGCAACTCCTTGCTATATTTCTTTTGGGAAATAAAAATATTATTATGGAGTGAGCAACTCAAGCTCAAGAAAATATTTGAACTTTCACAAGGTTTCTCTTTCAAATTTCCTAGCTAGACTAAGATGTTTTATTTCATGTGTCATAATTTTTTGTCACCATTGTATCATCAATATTTACAATTAGGGCCATAAGATCCTTTGAAGATGAATATATAATAAACAAGGTGTGATTGCCTTGACTTGTTTATATTCCATCTTGTTCATGACTTTCATAAATCTACGAAACAAAGTTCGAGGGGATTGTTTTAGTCCATATAAGGTCTTTTCAACTTACATGTCATATTTTTTATTAAACTATTCCCATATTCTAATGAAACTTTGATATAAATTGTATTTTTTAATTCTTCTGTAAAAATATATTTCTAATATCAAATTATTGAAGATCTCTACAAAAGTGAGTTGATAATAATAATGAGATCCTAATCATATTTATTATTTTACAACAAGGGTAAAAGTTTAAAAATAATCTAACTCGTAAGTTTGTATATACCCTTTAGCAACCAGTTGAACCTTGTACCTTTCTAATGATCTATTTACTTGATATTTTATCATGTAGACCTTTTTGTAGCTAACAATTTTCTTTCCTATTAGTAGCCTCATCAACACCTTAGTAATATTTCTTTTAATAAAAACTTCATCTTATGATTCATAGTTTCTTTCTATTTTTCATTAGTTAAAGCCTCAAAAATAGTATTTGGAATGGTGGTGGAGTTTAATCCAGAGATAAACAATCATGAGACAAGAGGAGTGCAATGAGGTACAAGGGCTTTTAGGCCATGCTCTAACACCTTTTCTAGGGTTTGTAGGCAAGACTTCATCATCAAGTAAAATTGTGGCATGGGATGTCTGATTTGTGTCATCTCAAGGGGACTCTTGAATATGTGCAGATATTAAAACATCCATTTGACCAAATATTTCTTTTTCATGCTTGTAAGGATGGGTTCAAGGGTAAGTGAAGCAATGGACACTATCTTGGAATCCAATAAAGAATCTAATATAGCAATTAAAAAACTTGTTTCTTGACCATCAAAAACATGACTCATTCCCTTATCACAAGGTGTTGTATGCTATACTTCTTTTTAATTGAAGATAGTATCTCTTGAAATAGAGAATATTTTAGATGGAGAATGATATAGTATCAATATATCTTTTAGGCTCGATAGGATCTGATTTATCTCTATGTCGTTCATGAATATGGACAAAGGTTATACATTCAAATATTTTGGTAGAAGATTTATTTTTGATAGAATATGAGTAAAAAAACTGTAATAACATCTATACTAGACTTTTAAAGTTTAAGGATTTAGATGGTAACTGATTTAAGGACATCCTCAACCCCAAAAAATATTTTGGCACTATATTTTGAATGAAAATTGATCTGGCCACCTCTAGTAGGCGTCCATTCTTATGGTGAACCACCCCAATTTTGTTGAGGTTTGTAGATACATGATGGGTCATGTAGAATTTATTCTTTCTGAAAATAAGAAAATAATATTCGATTGAAATAGTAATGAACTTTTATAATTTTGTCCCATAATTAAAACCCAATTTGAGCTTGTGAGTATCTGCATGTATTCCCACATTTACGATCACCACTGATGATTAAACTTCTGGTTTTGGGTCAACGCCATGGCCTGCATGAGGAGAACAGCCAGTTTTGAAAGATACGGGCAACACAAAAAAGTCAACGCCTATACTGTTTCATGAACTCGTTAAAGAAAAACTTCGAGAAACCCTAATTACACCGCCAGATGGGGAAAAAAAGCAAAGAAACGACCGGAACAGCACGGCGATCGGATCAGAGAGTCACGAACATGAGCGCAATCACGTAAAAATAGGGACTTTCAGACCTCAGCGCCCGGATTTAATGCCGGAAGAGCGAGCCCCGCCGCCCTCCTCTCGCCTGGTGGGATCTCGCGTTGCCAGACGCAAGGAGAGACGCTTGGAAAATAGGAGGGCATCAACATGAGCAGCCGTCAACACGGCACAGGCCTCCTTTCTCCTCTCTCTCTCTCTCTCTCTCTCTCTCTCTCTCTCTACAGGGAGGGTGACTGATTGCAGTTCAGGCTCCTGCGATGCACTGCGCCGAAAGCTAGCCGCCAAGGTTGCGCCGCTGGTGCCTTTCTTTCTGTCACCTCTTCTTTTGTCTGTCGTCTCTCTGTCTCTGTCTCTCTATCTCTCTCTCCCCCCTCTCTCTCTCTCTCTCTCTCTCTCTCTCTCTCTCTCTCTCTCTCTCTCTCCTACAGGGAGAGGAGAGGGGGCAGCCATGGAAAAATATGGGCATGGATATGCTCCCTCCACCCACCTTCTAAGCAGCCACACCAATGAATGAAACACGTGTTCTGCCTTGGAATAGATATCATAATCAGGCTCAAATATAAATCATCGTCGGCCATGGAGGCCACAGAAGAGCTCTCCGCCTCTCCCCAGTACACTTTTTTTTCTAAAAGAAGGGCCACCATCTCCTGCTCCTGCCATTGCCACTCGCCGGAGCAGAGTCGTTTGTAGAGGACGACGCCTGCGGGATCCGATCACCCCAGCCGCCATGGCTGCGGAGCCTTCCTCCTCCGGCCAGAGGCTTCCCAAGCCACAACACAAGAACAGCACCCACGATGCCCACGATTGGAGCAGCAGCAAGAAGAAGCCATCCTCCTCCAGCACTCCCCCTACTCGGACGACCAGGATCAGTGGGACCATCTTCTCCGGAACCCAAACTCTGCTCCCTTCCATGGCCAAGCTCGTTCACCTCCTCCATCTCCGAGTCGCTGGATTCTCTGGATGAACCTTGCTCGGGGAGTTCTTGGTCCCTGATCTCTGATAACTCTATCCGGCTGCTGCCCAGATGCCTCTTCCCTCGCTCATATTCCGGGTCGTCTGTGGGGAGCTCGTACCGGCACAGAGGGCAGGAGTTCCGGGAAGACAGCCATGGGAGGATGCAGACAGGGTGGTACAAGTGGAGGCACGGAAGCCGGCTCACTTGGGAACCTGTGAGCAGTGGGTCCTTACAGATGGCACAGAGCGAGCTGCTGCCGTTCTTCTCCTGGTCCTCGGAGAAGATCATTCGAGGGAGATTCTCCACAAAAGATGATGAAGCGGGGGGCGCCCCTCTTCTCGAGCTGTCAGTCTCAGCCAGATGCTCGAGCAGCTCCTCGAGACCACTTCCATTGAGATAGTCCCCCGATTGGATGTAAAGGTCCGATTCCTCCAAATCGGAGAAGATGCTCGGATGCCGCAGGAGCCCATCTTCCTGCGCCATCCAGCGGACTCGAGCCCTGTCTGCAACTGGACTTTCATCCCCATCTCGAATTTGATGAGCAAGGTCCACTTCTTGGGTGACTTCTTCATCGAAATTGGCATCCTCCCACTCTTCACCATCTTCATCTTGATCATCAGAATTCCACGGATCTAATCCCGTGTGCATCGGGTCAATGTCGATATCGGTGACGATCTGACTCTCTTCGTCGAGATGGATGAACACTTCCCGATCCAGAAACCCAGGCCCGTCAAACGATGCATCAGATTCCCCACCATAGACACCGAAGCTGAAGTTGGAATCGCTCTCGGCAAATAAGGAATCCATCTGATCGAACCCATCACTCTCATTATCTGAAAGGGCCCCTCTCCATCTCATCGATCTATCCCGACTAGTAGACCTCACAGTCCGCGCTCTGCCACCCTCAAGATGGGTTCCACGATTCTGTCTTGCGAGGTTGATGAGCTGAGAGAATTCTTGGAGAAACAGGTCCTCGACTGACTCTGCACTCTGATGCCTCGCTCTCACTCCCCTCCGCCTCCTCTGGTGACCGTCTCTTGGGGTTGAAATCGTTCCTAGATCATCGAAAACAATGGTTTTGCAGTCTCTGCACATGCAGATCGCATCAAAGGCCTCATTAGTTTCAACCTCTGGCTGAAAATTTCTCCTGCAGACAATGCAGTTGACATTTGACTCGTAAACACTGTGAAGATCAGCGATATCATGGTCATGGTGTTCGGCCTCCATCCGGAACTATTTACGCCTATAAGTGATGATCAAACTTCTGGTTTGGTCAGCGTCTTGGCCTGCACAGGAAAAAGCAGCCAGTTTTGAAACACAGGGCAAGATAAAACTGATGCAGCAACGAAGGGCACATCGGGAACTCTAAAGAAAGGAGCCAGCATAATTTATATTTATGAACTCATTAAAGACCTTTATGATACACGAAGAATATTTAACCAAACACCACCAGGACACCGTCAAAGATACCTAATCCATCACTAGACTTGAACCAAGCCATAAAATGTTTTTAAAAAAATGATCAAATCATGTACCCGTTTTAATTAACCATGTAGAGACATAAAATGTGTCAGGTGAAAAGATGGATCTTAAATTTTTATCATTTTTACACGCTACTATTCTGCAGCCTGATATTCTCAGCCTGATCTCCAAGAAGGTGCTGAATGAAATACATGATTGGAGTATGAGGATCATGATAGTTCTAGCAAACAGTCACAAATCCTGACCTCTCAGCTGACAGACAGTTATGAAATTGCGTCCTTTTATGTTTCAAATAAAAAATCTGGAGAGACGATGGAACAGCAAGAAAGAAAAGAACTCGACGAAGCATACGAGGATTCACATCTGCCGTCATAAATGACCGGAAATGGGTTGTGCTGGGAACCGATCTTATATCCAACAGTAAAAGTCTCTTCGCAAGGGCGGCTAGCGATTAAAGAAGAGCCACAAGAATTAAAAGTTGCACCCAAGGCCAATAAGACGAAGCTAGAAGCGAAAGCTGGCGAGTAAAGCTAAACCAACCCTAATTACACGATCAGATGGGGGCGAAAACAAGGAACAGGGATCCGATGTATGAATGGTTTCCACCCCCAAAAGATTTCAGGCCCACAGAGAGGTCGCATACCTTACTCCGGATGACAGAACCCCCCATAAGGCCGGGGGAAACGGCTTCGGAGAAATCGGATCCTGACGAACAGAAGCAGAGAGGGCGGCGTTGAAACGACCGGAAAAGCACACCGATCGGATCAGATAGGCACGAACATCCGGAAAATTGCCAAGAATTTGAGACTTTCAGGCCTCAGAGCACGGATTCAATGCCGGAGGATCGATCTCTCCGCCGCCCTCCTCCTCCCAGGTAGGATCCTGAGTAGGCAGACTGGCGAGATGCTGGAAAATAGGAGGAAATCAAAATGAGCAGCCGTCAACACGTTATATGCCTCATTTATTGTCCCCCTCATCACCGTCCATCAGATGATCTTCGATTGATCTGACGGTTCCAACTATCTGAATAGTGGGAAAATAAAAAGTAGTAGAAGTCAATATTAATTATTAAATAATCGAGCATCCGCATATTTCGGCCCAGTTCCTCGTCCTATATTGTTATTATTATTATTATTATTATTATTATTATTATTTCCCAAGGGCAATCTTCGTAACCTCATAGAAAGATTACCCTCTGGGTTCCTGACCGAGGTGCAGGCCAATAAACTCCATGAATAAAATTAAAAATATTTTAAAATTTCAATGAATAAATTAAAAATAATATTTTTTGGGTCTGATAAGCAGCTACAACAAGAGTAGACCGACCCATCCGAGTTTATCCGACGGTAACCCAACCACCTGACTTGACTGGGCTTATATCCCTGACTAAGTTAACCCACCCATGAGAGAGAGAGAGAGAGAGAGAGAGAGAGAGAGAGAGAGAGAGAGAGAGAGTAACCAACCCACCTGACTTGACTGGGCTTATCCCTGACTAAGTCAGCCCACCCACGAGAGAGAGAGAGAGGGAGGGGAGGGAGGGAGGGAGAGAGAGAGAGAGAGAGAGAGAGAGAGAGAGAGAGAGAGAGAGAGAGAGAGAGAGAGAGAGAGCGAGAGAGCGAGAGCGAGAGAGGGAGAGAGAGAGAGAGAGAGAGAGAACTTTAGAATCTGGAATTTTATGTAAAAAAGAAACGTTTAACCAACTCGGGCCCTGTTGCTTGATGACTAATTATGGTTAATTAAACGTAATTACATAATTGCGCTGGAGTTGGTTAAACGTTTCTTTTTTACGTAATTAAACGTAATTAAACGTAATTGCGCTGGAGTTGGTTAAACGTTTCTTTTTTACATAAAATTATTTACGAAATCTAATAATCAATTGGACAAAAGGACAAAAAATATGAGCATACTCGTCTTTATGGAGCTACACTATATGTTCCACAGGGGGAAAAAAAGGAAGGGGGGCCTTACCAATGATTTACTAAGTTTGTGGGTACCTGAAGGTAAATAATAGGGATAAAGTTGATGAATGATGGTAAAAAAAATAAGGGTTGGGAAAGAAAAATTGGTTGAAAATCATAGGAACCAAAAAAAAAATCAACTAGTTAAAAAAATCTTCAGAAAATGAGGCCAGGTAATTACAATGCAACCAATTAAGCTAGAAATATGCAATTAATTTCCCATTTATAGTAGCTAATTCCGGGCTGAATCACCGGATTAAAACGAGGTTCAGCCCATCTCCCGCGCTGCGCGATCCATTGGATCCTCTACCCTTTTCTGATCATATCCAGACAACAATCTGCGATCCAAATCTTTCCATTTTCTGATAAATTTCTTGAAACTAGAGAGCTTGGATCTGCTTCTTCTCCTCAGCAGGCGCTTGCAAACGCCGCCTCACCCGGGGCTGTGAACGCTCCCTGCAGGAAATTCTTGATCGCCAGCAAGAACTCTTCCGCCTTCTCTTCATGAGGCAGGTGCCCACAGCTTCCGATGACTTTGAGGGTTGACCGGGGGATGGCCGATGCCAGGCGCTCCGCGTTCCAGCGAGGAACGATCCGGTCGGTGTCTCCAGTTATGATCAGCACTGGATAGAACCAGCAAGAACTACAGTGAGTCACCAGGAAATAGTAAAATCGATAACTCTGCTCTACTCTTTTAATGGATCTGAAAATGGGAGAGAGAGAGAGAGAGAGAGAGAGAGAGAGAGAGAGAGCAGAATCCAATCTCTGCCCTGAAGAAAATAATAGAGATCCAGAAATAGTTCCAACCGGAATTGACTCAAAAGGGGCAGTTTTTTCTACATAAAATAGTTCCACGGATTATAAGACCAACTTTTCCATTTAAACTCCGAATAATATTGACAAGGAAAAAAGCAAGGACAAGAGAGCCATGAGTCAACCCCGACATTTGTTTCTGCTTGTAGAAAAATCAGATATAAAAATAAAAAAAAGGGAAACAGAGGATCATGGGCAGGAATATTCCACTTTACTGCTTTTGGGAATAGAACAAGCATTCACCCTTAAACTAGGCACGTAAGGCGCATTAAGCTGTTCATATAAACCAAAGTAGGCTCCAAGGGCGTGTACCAGGGCATGATATCTCAGCTAGCCTTGTTGCTATTGGTGGCTTTGTTTTGGAGCCTGAGTTTGCGAGCGTGGCTAAAGTATATTCCAGGAGGGCCACATCCCAATCTTTGGCCCTGAGTGGCTGCACAATCATCGTAAAATAAGAGTAAATATATAAATATGAAAAAAAAGCCTCAAATCATACACAAAATGTGAGATTGAGAAATCTAATTTAGATGATTAAAAATGTGACATTGAGTAATCTAATTTAAATGATAAGAAAAATGTGAGGTTGAACGGCTGCATAAGCCTCCCTGCCATTTGGGTCAATCTCACCTTTGTATAGCCGTTTATGGTAAAATCAGTGATCTTGTTGGCATCACACCAGGAATTCCGAATCGCTGCTATACCAAACTTATCTATGATCATTCTTACCTGAAAATCATAAACAAAATATATAAGTTCTCATTGATTCTTTAATCTTTTACATATGATGGTGTTCTAAGTATTTAAGGAGTAGCATGTTATTCACTAAGACTGCTACATGGGTCAGCTTCTTGAGCTAAATCTTTCCCAGAACAAGCCATCTGGGTGAAGATTCCACATTCAGAAGCAGCCAGAACATTCCCATTGAGAAAATTCAACCTCCATATTCTATTATCCTCATAGATGACCACTTTCAGATCTCCAGCATGCAAAAAAAAAAAAAAAAAAAAAAAAAATCTCTAAAGAGTATCTACAGATGGCATGGAGGCTAAAAGGCTTTCATCATCATGACGAAAAACAAGATAAATACTTTCCCAAGCAAAGATAATTCATCCCTGTTAAATTCATGGTACATCAAGATGACTAGGAATGTGTGTGCGCGTGTGTGTGCTTCAAAGAAGATATTATTTACCAGAATTATGGACAAGGATGACCGCAGAACTGCTGACAAGATATTTCTATATATAGATCCGAGCATATCTTTCATTCCTTTAATTACGTGCATTGCTGTCTGTACAATGAAACCAACTAACCTGCACAAGAGATTCCAAATCATAATAAACTGATTCCTTTGATTATCAGCCGTGGAACCTCCGCCCTCACTCTGAGCTGGGTTTCCTTTCTGACTTCCTTTACTAGCATCATGCCCAAAAAATGGAGCAACAATCGCCGGTGCCACAAGGATTAGAGCAGCAACCCGCTCAGGAGATTCGAAGTAAGCATCAACTGCCACAGGGCAACCGGCCGAGTGCCTGAGAAATCCAAGTTTCCATTAATGGAGTCCAGCATACTGAGCCATCGGATTATCTATCTAATTAGATGGGCTCTTCTCCTGAAACTGAGAGAAATTCTGAAGGAGAAGGGCTGGACGAGAAGCAGCACATACCCAACAAGAATCGCCTTCTCAGGGGCGAGCCTGTCAATGAAGAAGAGAGTTGCAAGCACAGAGAAGGCCGTGGAGTATGGATTCAAAGGCGGCACATCGGCTTTCCCAGCGCTCCGCAGAGCAGGGCGAGGCCTTGAAGTCAACCCGAAAGCAGGTCTGTCGAAAGCTAGAACCGAGGAGCCAGTCAGGCTTGCCAAGTGCTTCATCACTCCAGCCCATGAGAACAATGACGCTCCAAACCCATGCAGCAAGATCATAGGGAGGCCGGATTTAGGAAGATTGGGGTCCGCTGATCCAGAAAATGTCTCACTATTGAACGGCTGATCCGTCGGCTCTTCTCCATGGCGACACACCTTGTGGTGTATCTGTACGCCATTAAATTCGCAGAAGAAGCTATCAGGATCGGATAGCATGGTTGGATCTACCAGTTCATCTTGATCCACACCAGCTACATTCCTCCCTTTCTTCTTCCTCCCAGCGCCCACGAGCCCCTCTGCGCGATTCAACACAACGTGATTTAATCGGGAAAACAACGATGCAGATCCGAAGCTGCAGGGGATCCGTGTGAGATCTTCAGCAGGGAACAGTTGGAGAGCTCGATGAAGAAAACCAACCTGAGAACTCCGCACCGGACCCGGCGACGGAGGCCGACCTCCGCAGGAATTTCGTCGTCCTCTTGACGGAAATGGTCGGAACCCTTACTGAAACATCCGGCGGATTCTGCCTGGGTAACAGTGGACCGAAGCAGGCGAAATGATGGAATCCAAGAACCAGAGACATCGCCCCTTTCAAGGTCCGGCGCGAGTTCCACCGGAGATCGGATAGCATCTACACAACGAGGGGAAGAGAGGCTTCGAATCCCGGCGGATCAGCTGAGTGAGAGTGACTGATTGCAGTTCACCAGGCGTTCCCAAATCTGTCTAAATCAGCCTGGCCGGCAGACCACAAAAAAAAAAAAAAAAAAAAAAAAAAAAAAAACACGGATGATCAATTAATATCGGCGGAGTTTGTGGGGCATCCGCCGGCATTCCCGGATCTGAAGGCCCATCTTGGTCAACGCCGGCGACGGGTCGCTTCCTACTGTTTGTGCCTTCTGTGCCCACCAGACGATCTCCGAAGATGCTTGGAAGCCAGAATCCAGCGAGGAGCGTGAGCACATGAACGGAGAAGTTGAGGAAGGTGGTCATGCTTTTGAGCTCCTCACCAGCTCTGGTCATGGCGGCGGGGCTGCACATCGCCCCACTGTTCTGTCACCTGGGCACTTCCCAGTTTTGGGCTACGTTGATCATCCTCAGCGACGTCCAACCAGCTTCTTCAACATGGGTACACACGAAAAAGGAGCAAACTTTACGTAGGAAGACAACACACAAAATATGGCTCCGGCACTTTTTATAGGGGCGCGTCTTACTTTGACATAACGGCCCTTGTTCTAATGCTCTGCTGCCCCCGGTAGGACCACTGGGTGGGTTCATCATATACTTTGCTCCTCGTTGACTTTATGAGGTTCTTGCAATAACTATTGGACCATTGATGCTATCAGCTCATGCATTTGGGGTGGGGGTTATCATATCCTCTCAGTGTGCCAATTGATGCTCTTCAAAGTCATTGACTCACAATTTCATCTTTATCTGGGCACTCTTGATATATGGTCATTCTTGCAGTGTTGTCCCTTATGATTCTCTCTTTTTTGTTCCAAAATCACTACCTCTATACCATTTGAGGATGATTCATTTTTTATCTACCTCGTAAACTTTTAAGAGTGAGACTTGTAACACTAGGTGGATTATTAATCTTTTGAGAAGATGGAGTTGACAAACCCATCAATTTAGTTGTATCACAATCTAGACCATATGCCAAATTGTAGTTGTTGACATAGCGGCTCCTACCATTGTGATGTTGCATGCACTAGTACTAATTGCCATGCACTTGGGTTTCACAAGGTGGAACTCTTGTCTACCTTTCAATTAATTATCAAGTAGGCGTTATCACAATGTATAATATGGTCTACCTATGAATAAAACATTATTATAGTGCAAGTAAATATTTGTCCTTGATCCCATGAAAAAATCAGTCCCTAAGATGACTGTGAAATCAACTTAAGTAGCACCATGAAATCCACTGACCCCTCCTAATCATCTTTATGGAGTCTCATAGAAGAGTTCCACAAGCCACCCCAATCAAGATACATACATTTGAGGTAACAATCTTGCAACATGAAAATATCAAGCGTAATGTAGTGGCTTCTTTTTCTGAGAGAAAAGTGTGGGGGCATATTATCCACTAAGACAAAGGTGGGTATAATGTTGATTGTGAACTCCATAAAGATGAGCCAACATCTATTTGATGTTGCTGACTTTGTACATTCTTGTAAGGTACCCAATAGTTGAAGAGGGTTTAAAGTAGTATTACTTTCCTCATTTGCTACTCACTTTCCTCAATAGTTGTCATGACACCAATTGCACATTTGTCACCATTCTAGTTCATGTGTTGAACATTTCTTGCCCATTGGGGGCCTCCACAGATGAATCACTAATTCTAGAGAGGGCACTCCCTTCTCTCCATAAGTCACCTTCATCTTGGGTCCACTATGACCCCTCTCAAAAGTCTTTTTATCTTGGTGAGGGCTTTAGAAAATTGTAGATAACATTTTTTGCCTGCACTATACATGGTGATTTATGAATTCTCCATTTATATACTTGACACCAAAATATGTTATTGGTGATTATCTATGAACCTTTATGAATAATTAGTCATAGAGCCTTTATGCATTCGCATTCATTATTTTTACATGGCATGGAATTTAGTTAATTATAATTGAATGTTTAAATATGCCTAATTATCACGTCCTTAGTGATACAATTCTACCAACACCCAAATTTGAAGAACAATGATAAAGTTGAATAATTAAGTTTTGCTTCACGTACTTCCTCCCTATGTCCATGTAGTGGAATTGACATAAGAAATCCTTTGCTATAATAATGCAGTGCAATTCTTGAACTCTTTTATAATACCAAACACCAGACATAGGTGCTCCTTGATGTAATTCAACGTTTTATCCTGGTTTTGATACCAATTATCATTCCAAAACATTCCTTAGTTGTGTGCTATGTATTCATGTGAGATTAGTATCCATCATCATCCACAACATCATAACTAAGCCTTATATTCTAGAGAGGTTCACAAAAAGAAGACAGACACTCTTTAAAAATGAGATATTAAAATAAATTGGGAGCCTGAATTGCCTTCAGCTGGCTGAAATTTATCCCTTTTATAGGGGCACATTGATCCCCAATGCCTTGCTCTAGCACCATGCTCTTCTTCTGTTCCAAGGTATGTGGAGGCCCAGTTTTGCACCGGCCCAAGCCCACTTAAAATCAAGTGGGCCCATCGACTGGGCCCTCTATTCTTCCCTGTGATGCGTGTCTGATCGTCGTTCCAGCGAACACCAAGCGTGGGGGTGAGCAGCCGTCGGTGACAAGTCAAGGGGAGTGCTGCTGCTGCTCCGATCTCCTCTTTGCCCGCCGGCGATGGAGGCCCTGGTTTGCAGGAAGCTAGGGGACCCAACAGGGCCGATGACGGAGGCGTCGCCGATCGTGGTCGCCAAGTCTCATCCGACGCCGGAGATCGGCTCCCCCACGGGTGTTAGAGTCCGGGTCTTTTCGACGAGCTTGAACTACGCCAACTACCTCCAGATATTGGGGAAGTACCAGGAGAAGCCGCCTCTACCCTTCATTCCGGGCGCGGACTTCTCTGGCGTCGTCGAGTCCGTTGGGAGTGGGGTCGGCAAGTTCAAGGTCGGCGACAGAGTTTGCTCCATTGCGGACCTCGGGTCCTACGCCGAGATGATAGTCGTGGACGAGAAGGAACTGTAAGTTCATCAACTACGCTGTCCGAGGTATCCGCAGCCTTTCAGAGGTTAATTTGCCCCGGCCCCGGGGAGGGGTGTTGATAAGAAGAAGCTTGATAATAGGTTGGTGGGTTCAAAAGAGCGCATCTATCTCATCATAAAATAGCATAAAAAATGTATTCTACAGGTGCGAACCTGGAGTTGTTCAGATTACTTTATCTTCGTAAGATCGACTTGAATCTAGGACCAAGTGTGGGTTAGATATTCAAAACTGCGGCCAAACAGAAATATGCTGAAAAGAAATTTATTAAAGTCATTCAAGTCAAGCTTGGCATTGTGCTCTTAGAGATGGATTCTGGCATGATCAGGAATAAACAAGGGTTTTTTCAGAAATTTCGTGGATTTATTTTTTTATGCTACACAAGTGTTGTTTATATATATTTTTTGATTCACATGGATTTATATATCTTCATTGAAAAAAGGTTTTTAGTTCCGGATGGATGTGATCTGGTGGCTGCTGGAGCCTTGCCTGTTGCATTCGGTACTTCACATGTTGCACTTGTTCACAGAGCTCAGCTGAAACCAGGCCAGGTATTTTTTTTTCTTTGCGTACTGATTTATCACGTTTATCCTTTGAATATTGTGCTGGCTGACAGCATCCCATCCGATGGGCCATTTCTTTCATAGAGTGCAATGAATAGATGATCTCTCATTCGGATATTCTGTCATCATAAGAAAGAGGGTGGGAAAAAAAATGCTGAGAACTATGATTAACTAGCAGCAGTGTGATATTTACTTGTATACCTCTATGACTAAGGACGAAATATTGGGAGGTCGCCTTAATGTTCCTAACAGTAATACGCTAATTTTATTTTATTTATTTTATTTTATTATTCTCGTTTTTTATGTTACCAATAAACCAACCTTGTATACTTGGGTTAGCCTTTTCCTGAATTTTTTTTTATTTCTTCTTTCATCTCTCTTTTCCCAGGTATAATATTATATTCCCCCTGTGCAAGGAAAAAAAAAGAAAAGAAAGAGCTTTTTTCCATGAAAATCTTAGTAAGAAGATTAGGGGAGCTATTTCTTTGAAGAATCTGGTTTTCTTTGGAAAAAAATCATGAATAAGGCGGAACATTTTGCTAGCATTAAAGTTCTTTAGAATGTTGAGAGCTCTTTTTTTTCCCATCCTAATGATGAAAGGAATAGAGATCAACGGATTGATGTTTCTGTGGATGAAATTTTTATCCCATGGTCCAGAAGAATGTCAGACCAGAAGTTACGTGAATGTCTTTCAGGTGGATGGGGATACACGTCCAAGAGGCTTCTGAATAGTTATATTATAAGAATTTAGGGATATTCATAGGCTTATGATTAATTTATCGTTCAGCAACAGGAAGGCTGATGAGAATAGTGAGAACTACCATTTTTAAACGGACCCAAGATTTTTACAATGTTTTTGACCCATCAGTTTATTTTTGTGAAAGCAATGCAACAATTGATGTGCATCTCTAAAAAAAATGGCTCATAGCCGATACTATGCAAGAATCTGGGGTTTTGTTCTTATCTGTGCTGGTTTCATGGAGATGCCCAGACAGTTCGTTTAAAGAGATGAAAAGCTTCTTCTGTAGATGCTTAATTTTTCCAAGAAGGCATGAGCAATGGCTAAAGCAATTTTATTGCCCTCGGAAGCGCTTATGAAGTGCCTGATATTGTGGAGAAATTTCATATGCTCCCATATGTCATTGAAACTCACGTTTTCTTTTGGCTCCCCTTCAAGTTTTTAATTTTATTTTTTATGGTGATGAACAGAGACAGATAAAGAGATTTCCTAATAACTTTTTTTTTGTGTGGGAAAGAAGCCGGCCTTTTGTTGCAGATTCCCCCCTCATCATCAAGATGAAAACATTCCATTTCCTTGCAGAGCTGATTGAACTTTGTCCATAAGTTGCATTGTTCTGATCGAAACCTAGGGAATTGGCCTAAAAGTCTGAGGATAAGTCCAATGATGGTCCCCTACAACACCTGAAACTTTTTTTGGAATTAGAGATTCAAGAGAATGATATTTTTTCCTGGATCACATTTTAGGCCAAGTAATTTCATTCATAGAGCAGTCAATCTTGAAGCCTTGTTTGATATTGCTAGAAAATATAAGAGTAATTAGGTTAAAGGGGTATTGTTAGGGTTTATACCTATTTAAGGAACTTAGTGGGTGAGAGAGAAGCTTCTCCAGTGTCCTTTGGGATAGAAGATTCCTCTCTCTGCCTCTATTTGCTATATTTTCTACAGATTTTATTTTCATGAGCCTCTTTTTGACGCCTTAAAATATTTTTTTGGGATGAAACTGCCTTGAACTTTTGGTTCAACTCTCATCCTTTCTCCAAATGGATGGAAATGCATCTGCAGCAACGAGTAGTTCGTCAAAGTGTGTCATATCTGTTTGCGCTGAACTTTTTAATATTATCAAGTGTGGGTGCAGACAAGGGCATGGATATCATGCCAATTATTGGAAATTATATATATATATATATATTCATTCATGGAAATTACTTGTGCATTAAATTATCTTTCAAAAGTGCAGGTGCTACTTGTTCTTGGTGCAGCTGGTGGTGTTGGGCTTTCAGCCGTTCAGATAGGAAAAGTTTGTGGGGCCATTGTGATTGCTGCAGCCAGGTACCTATGGGACCTCATATGAACGTATTTAATGTGCATTTACGGTATCTATGCATAACAGCTCAATGCGCGCGTTATACTTCAGGGGCCCAGAAAAAGTAAATTTCCTAAAGTCATTGGGCGTTGACCATGTTGTCAATTTGAGCCAAGATGGTATCATAGAAAGTGTGAGGCAGTTTCTCAAGGCTAGAAAACTCAAGGGCGTTGACGTTCTGTATGACCCGGTCGGAGGCAAGCTGACGAAAGAATCCATGAAGCTGCTTAACTGGGGAGCCCATATCTTGGTGATTGGCTTTGCATCCGGCGAAGTCCCCGTTATTCCAGCAAATATAGCTCTCGTTAAGGTAAGCCAGTTGACTTTTTCCCAGAAAGTCAACTCTCCTCTCGTTTTACTCTTCTCTGACATAACTCTGACTTGTATATTTGCCATTTATGTAATCCATTCGAGGGCTTCAATGCTTTCTCATGTAATGCTAGTTCATCGAAAAAAAAACTATATAAATATATATATTCAGCATCTACTATGAGAGGATATGCATTTTTGGAGTCGGACCGACGGATTGCTAGAAAGAAAGAATACTCAGTTTTTTTTCCCAGATTGGCAAAAATTTTGCATTGATGAATATTCACGTGTTTTTTTATTGCAGAATTGGACGATCCATGGGCTTTACTGGGGAAGTTATAGGGCACATTCCCCTCGTGTGCTCAGAGATTCCTTGAACGAACTGCTTTCTTGGTTGGCCAAGGGTTTGATTTTCCTCAACATCTCTCACAGATACAGCCTATCGGAGGTCAGTCTTTCATCCCAATCTCTCGATCCCATATATAAATGGCTTCCCCGGTTCTTACAGAGATTTCCTTTCTGGGCATGTAACCTAAGCGGCCTGTTCTATCTGATCTAAGAAGATGGGAAGAAAATTTCCATTAAAAGGGAAAGCTTAGTGGGGTGGGTCCACTGCTCCAAAGAAAAGACTTCCAGGGGAATGGACATGATTCGGTGCATTAGCTCTACCCATTCAGTCTCTTAGTCAGCCCTCATCTGTGAACAGCCTTCTTCAAAGTCAACCATAAAACATGGATCTTAAAGGCCGGCAAAGTCAACCGTAGAAAGATGAATCTGGGCAGACCCTGCAACGTCCAGTTTTTTTAACTATGCATCTTTGCACAGGCCAACCTCGCCTTCTCCGCCATCAAGGGAAGGGAGGCCATCGGCAAGGTGATGCTGGTCCTCCCCGGAGCGCCAACAGCTAAGCTCTGACTATGGAAAAAAGTCAAGGCCGACCCACTTGCTCCATAACAGATGGTGATAATGATACCTCGCTATATGTAATCAATCAGTCACAGAGGAACAGGGGCAGATTGATCATCTGGGGCAGTGCTAATAAGAAAAGAAAAAAAAAGGGGGCCTTGCTGTTTTTTGTTGCTGATGCCTTTTAATCGGTCAACTATGTTAGGTGCCAAATGGTCAACTCTTATCTGCCCACAAGCTTTTGTCACTGGTTCCTGTGGGGCTTGATTGGCCAAGAAACATAGAAATTTGCCAAGAAAGGGTAATGTTATTTAGCTTTAATATCACCTATTGTGGGAAAAATTAAGTCTATTTTTGGGATTTAATATACCGGAATTGTCGTAGAATTTTGTAAAATGCCGATCTATTTATAAATAAATGCAAATGTATGAATCGGTACTTGAGCAAATCGGAATCTGGGTTTAAAAAAAAGGAAAAAAAAGAGTGCAAACTAACCAAAAGGAGGGCTTTTCTTCAGACTAAAACACAGAGAGGTGGATATATATACATATATATATATATATAGCTAGAGAGAGAGAGAGAGAGAGAGAGAGAGAGAGAGAGAGAGAGAAATCAGAATTTAATATATGAGAACGCTGTTATATTTAGCTCGGGATTTTTGTAAATAATGCGCGTATCATTAAAAAAAAAAAAAAAAAAAAAACATTGGGAGGAGAGACTCGTGCAATTAAAACTAAAATTCATCGAGAATAAGTAAGAACCTGGAAGCTTCGTTCTGGGCACAGGAAACTCCGGAAGAGCCCTCCATCTTTGGAGTACACGCCTCATCTGTGTACAGTGTGCGGAGCCTCCAGGCATAAGAACTCCCCGTGTGGGCATCATTACATCAATAAATGATACAGACGCCGAGCTGCTGCGTTGACTTTCGGAACGAGACAGATGCTGAAGCAGGTGGGACTCAATTCAGTAGTGGTGGTGGTGGTGGTGGGGTCTGAGCCTCTCTGCCCTGCTCAGAACAGCTGGAAGAACAGGCTTGTCGAGCCGTCGCCGAATGATCTGAGGTCAACGGGCTTCACCAAGGCCCGGCACAGCGGGCAGGTCCGCTCCCGCTCGAACCTGGAGAGGAGAGAGAAGAAGGAAAGAAACACCAAGGAACCAAGAGATCAGAATCTATTGAAGAAGGGGAGCTCTTGGGTGGCGGCCAAATTAATGCGCATCCCATTGATGCCTGAGATTAATTATGCTCTTGATTCCCAGGAAATGTACATGATTGAAAGCAGCCTGTGGAGTGATTTTTGGCCATTCGATGAGAATTAGACCGAGAAAAAAGGTACTAAGAAATGCTGTGATCAGATCCAAATCGGGGATAAAGTCAAATGTTGGTGAACAGACTCAGATCCAAATCAGGGGTAGCTGATCTACATCAGTAGCGTGGATCAGACAAAGCCTGAGGGACGGAGCCATCAGCCTTTGACCCTGGTTTACAATTCACACAATCCAAATCGACAAGAACAAGCAAGGATGGAAGGTTTAATGACCGCTTTTTGAGAGATTGCTAAATGTGGAAAAAAGTTGAAGGTCCAAGAGAGGACCTCCCTTGAAGTCGATGGCCCCTCAGTTTTCACCATTTTTGTGCTACTCTAGACTCCCATTCCATAGAATATGAGGGGATGGTATAATATGAATTCAAACACCCAGATTTTCGATCTTAGCCATCCAAAACTAGAAAATACGATTTGAGCAGTATTCAGATTTAACCCTGCTTTCCATACCGAGGGAAATCCATTCATTTTCTTTTTCCGCGTTTTACCCTATTAAAAAAAAGCCATGGCCACGTTTTCAGAAACCTGCTCTTCTTCTATTTTCTTCCTTTTCTTTAAGGTGTAGGGCGAGGGGAAGGGAGCAAGCAGACATACCATTCCGATACACAGTCTTCGCAGAAGATATGCTTGCAGCGAAGGAGAATAGGAGAGTGCATCTTCTCTTGGCAGATAGCGCACAGATCACCCGCTGCAGCCACCTGTTTCAATGCCACACAGTAGCACGTCAGAGCAGTGAAATATACAAGCTGTCGCAGGATGCTGGTTGCTAGTCAATTCTCAGCAACCACATTATCTTGTGGATTGCTACATCTTGTGAGCCAGCCTTAATTCTTTGAGGATTTTTCAGAGTATAAAGCCCAACAAATCACAGTATAATACCTGTTCCACTGTTGCATATGATCCATAATGAATTTCGGAGTGTGACAACGCTTTCAATGCTGTGAAGAAGGATTGAACCTGAGTGCAAAGGTTTTAAAAAATATTTAGCGTTCGGAAGATATAAGAGATCAATGACGAAATCTGAATGTGAATCAGTAAGAATGGCACCTTCTCAACAACTGAAGTTAGCTTGAAAGTAAGGTAAAGCCCCGTGGTAAGAGATGAGAACAGGCTCCCATATTCTTTGTTTAAGAAGAATCTGTACCAAACGGGTGTTGGGAGCAAAGCACGATACAGAAGTACAAGATATTCCACCAGAGTCAGCATTTGACCCTAAAAAAGGAAAAAAAAAACGTATGCATTATATCCCTTCAAGCGGACAGAACCTTGAGGAGGATGTGGATTGTCAAGAACAGAAACCAAAAATTAATGCAACCCACCTGTCTGCGATAGTTGCGACCCCTGCCGTTTTTGTAAAACATGAGAAGCAGGCACTTGAAAATCATTGCTGCCTGCCTAACCATTGTATCTGACAATGGAAAGGAAAGCAAGAACAGTTCAGATCAACAGGGGCAAGAGCAAAAACGACATTGGTTTTAGATTAGGGTTACGAAGTCTTGATATTCATCAAAGAAATACGATTCTACAGCATAGTGAGATATCACGTCATAAATATTCCATACTTTTACGAAGATTAAGAAGATTTTTTATACTTTTTCACAGATTTGGACAGATAATTTCGCTGTAATCTAATGAGATTTTTCAAAATTATTTATAGGAAGCTATTGTCCTTCCAAACTTGGTTTCAGAGTGTTATATAGAAAAACCTCTAGTTATTTCCACCAATGCATCTATGTCCGTAAATAAGTCCAAGTTATCACTGTTGAATGAGGCTACTTATGTTCATTATCCCATCTTTGTTCAAAAACCGTCACAGGATAATTATACAATTGCCTAGACTAAAACCACATTAGAATTCACCGTTAGAAAGGTAAAGGTATCAGGAATTCAAAAAAAAATCGCAGATAGGAAAATGTCAAGGTCACGTACCATTCACCATGATAATAAATATTGCATGCCAAAATGGTGGAATTACTTTAGGGGGACGCATGACTAGTGGATAAACAACGCCATCATTCCAGTACCACCAGTAGATCCCAACCACATGTAGTGTGAAAACAAGAGTAATACCAATAAGGACAGAGATTTTTCTTTCCCCCTGCAAGTGGAGAATAAATCGAGATAAAAAAAACTCCATATTAGACCGAAACGTCCATGTTTTAACAAAAAAAAAATCACTACTTCAAGGAATGCATATGTATGCAAAGAGTAATCAGAGCCCAAAATCTCCCTGAAAGGCATGGAACCAGAAAGCAGATACCCTAATATGATCCACTAAACACTTTCCCTTCACGGCGACTAATAAAGTCAGAAGAATCTCTCCCTGAAATGAGAAAGTAGTTCCTAAAAATGTACTAGAGGTTTTCATTACCTTCAGGGCCGTCTGTTTCTTCAGAATATCATTTGACTTAAACATCACTGCCGCAATCCAGATGGTGACAAAAAAACCTGCGGAACAGAAAGACCATCTCCATATTCTCAATATTTCAACAGGGAAAACGAACAAGAACCTCCAGTCTAAGATATCAATGGAAAAGCATCACTACTTTTTGTTATTTTCCTGAGGTTTACAATGGTACACAAACAACAAAAAGAACCCAGGGTTACAGTATAGGAATTTACAGAGTTGTTGACACAAATTGCAATTTATCAGTGTCAATGTTTTTGATCAATTATCTACAATGTCAACCAGCGAGAAAAAAGGCCGAAAATCATGACCACTGTAGATTATAAGAATCAGAACGCCGAAAAATAACAGTGAAATTAGAAATTAATGCGGCGATAAAGGATAACACTCAGATGCATATGTTGCAGGCATGAGGAATATGCATTATCTTAGATCGTTCTTTTCTAGGAGTTCATTATCAAGGGATATTGCACGACACAAAAGAAAATAAAATATATGGCTGATGTAACGTTCTTTTGCGCATGTCTAAAACTGACAAGAATGCAATGGAAAGATATTATCTTCCATGGGCCAAATTCAACTATTCACAAACATCCGTGTCTAAGGAACCCCCTCAAATTTTTTCATGATCACCCACTCTATATGAATACAAGAATGAAAACGGGGGCAGTGGTAAATAAAGACCTTGCAAATGCTGGCGGATAAATACCACCAATAGAAGCAAAGAGAACGGAAGAATCTGCTCTATCCATCTTGCAGCTTGTTGAACATCATATCTCTGATATGCAGAATCCCTGCTGTTACCTCCATCGCCATTTCTTGCTTCACCATCTGCGCTTGGTGAGGTTCCAGAGGGAGCTGATTGAGCCCTAGACGATAAACCTCCATCTGATATCCCTCCCTCAGTCCTGATATCCCCACTGTGATGCTCAGGCTCTGAGGGAGCGTGGTCTGCCTGTGCACCATTTTCAAAGACACTGCTCTCTCTTCCAGGGCCCACAACCAGCTGTTGAGGAGGACCTGTTCCCACCCTTACGTTATCCTGCTCACTTGACCCTATAATCCTTATAGAGACCTCTCCACCCCCAGAGCTGGGGACTACACCACCATCCGAGCGACCCAGGATACGCTCTCGCAATCCAGAGGAAACCGCTCCACCGTCAGCCAAGCCCTCGTTCTCTGGATAGCCCGATCGAGGCCGTAGGATACCTGAATACTCCAACAGAGCAGAGATAGGGGCCTGTAACAAATTCGACGCCGAGAACTGTATTCCATAGCTCCTCGACGACGAACCCCCGCCGTTACTGCCGGCGATCCCTCTATCTGGGGAGCTCCTTTGCACATCCGATCCCCCGCCGGACGTCTCCATAGTAACAGAAACAGCCACCAAATCTCAGCCCCCTGCCCCAGCTCCGACTGAATATTCTGCAAAACAGCCAAATAAGGACGATTGCAACAGAGAGCCGCGATCCTACTATCCTCCCGCACGGAATTGACAGAAAAATTGACCAATGGGACCGGAGACCAGGTCGGAGAATAATAGGGCCTCCAGGCTCCTCCTCCCTCCCCTCCGCCGCCCGTATACGCCTGCCGTCGGTTGGTAAGACTCCTCTACCTTTCTACGGCGAGGACCACACCATCTCCCCTACCTTTCGCACGACCCTTCCCCCCCGTGGGGACCCTACGGCCGTGTGAAAGAGCTAGAGGGACAGGACCAAGCAGAAGGGCCTTCTGGCCGTGTCGGGGACGGGGGAAGAGGCGGAATTGAATACCTCCGCTGCAGACGGTGCCGCTCGATCATCGACTCCCTCCGAGCAGTGCGTACTCGAAGGAATCCATCGGACGGATATCTCTGGTCGTTGATGGGTTGCGGAGGAAGGGGGGGTGGAGAGAGACCGTACGCGCACGCAGACCTCGTTCGTTCCACTATCGGCCACGCCAGACCCCGGCGGGGCCCACCTGCACTCGAACGAAACCAGTCAACCGACATTCATAGAAAACTTATTATTAAATCAACGAGAAGGAACTATACTCGTTTTATACATGCAGTGACCTTATTTAGAAAATATATATGAAATATCAAAACATTTATTCCAATTTATTTATGCAATATTGAATATTGAATACCCAATTGATTTATGAAATATTAAATATGAGGACCAAACCATATTAAATATTGTTTTTATGGGTTTTACATATAGGTGTTAATGGGCCAGGCCTAACCTGCACCTCGCATACAAATCCAAATGTGTCCAATAGATCGCGCTCCAATTGGGCCTAAAGGTGGTGCTGATAAATAAAAGACCCTCCACCAAGAGCAGGCTTATTCAACTCTTTTGCAGGGCATTAAATGAGTTATTTTGGCATAAATAACTCTACATGTTTATGAATACATAAAATAAATCGTCTTTCTGAAAAAATGACTGACAAACATTTTATGGATACTAAAAATATAATATGATTTTAGTATCCATCAAAATGTACAGAAGTACAATGGACACATCAACCTGCAGCCTCTATATAGACAATGAGTCTTTGAATATCTTAAAATTTGAAGCTCAGAAGTCAATTATACAGACACGAAGAGTCGAGTTGATGTGCCAAGGATTTGGTCAGCATTTTCCACAACATACATGCAGGGTTGTGTGAGAGTTTTGGCTGTGTACTTATCCATATTATCTAATCATTCTCAAAAGGGTATCTCAAACTTTCATGAGGCAAGCTTCAACTATATCTCGTGTAAATCATTGGAAACATCTGAAATGCTGATCTAGTGTAGGGAGTTCTGTAATTATCTTCGGAATATACAGAAACTACTTCAAGTTTTTGTTGATTGTTGATCTTAACCTGAGACCTAGAGATACCAGTCTATTAGGCTAAATGGGCCACTTCAGTTATTATTTTAAAATAAGTAAAATAAACTAGCTGTATGGTGATCACTGTATGTGACAATCACCTTAACCCCCCCCCCCCATCTCTAAATATGTGTGCATATATTTCCATTTTAAACTATTGTATATTGAAGGGCCTGGATTGTATGCAGATCGACTTATCACATAGTTGTGAGTCCTTCTAGGAACAGGCCTTCTTGTCGTAAACTTAGTGTGTACTGAGGGCATCAAGGGGCATGGTTTAAGAGGGTATCTCCAACTACACAGGCTAACCCTGTCCACCCAAGCCTAAAACCAAGACCTGAAATATAGGTTAAGATGAGAATGTAAACCTATATCAACATTTGAATCCAATTTTTCATAATTTAAAATTTTAATGTAAACCTATATCAACATTTGAATCCAATTTTTCATAATTTAAAATTTTAACTCTGAAGAATACAATGCTTTGAAGTTCTGAGGAATACTGAGATAATTTTCGCACACCATCTGTGGTTAATGATCATGCCGTGTTTACTTGCAGTACAGAGGAAAAAAGAATCTCGACTATTTGAGAAGTTACAAGAATGAAACCAGAGGAATGATAAATACCTGATGAAGATGAGGTTCGGGTGTGGTCATGAGCATCTCGACTTTTAGCCATCTCCACCTCATCTCTGTAAACATTTTAAAACAGAGGTTGGCTTATTAGTATTTTATTGTAAAAAATGGGTAAGGGTGATGTCATCCTGCATCAAAATAAAAGATATCTGGATGATGGAGAATTAAAGTTGATTATCATGTTCTTTAAAACTGTATTAAGATGTTGTACACCAAACACGTCAATGGGTGTCACATGGAGACCGCCTACCAGACATTTGAGTAAAAATAGGGTATCAAACGTTTTAATCAAGGCCGGGTGTAAATAATTAAAACGTTTAGGTTTAGCATCCAACAAGATGATGCAGACGAATAAATCTCCAAAATAATTGACGAAAACACAAAAAAAAGTTAGAGTTTCGTGGGTCTGATACCACAGACAGAAAACATAGACAAAGAGAAGCTAATTAACTCTGTTATAATCTAGAGGAGATATAAAGTTGACGGATAGGAATGAAACAATCAGGGGGAAGATGAGAGCACACAGAATTCCAATGACGCCAAACGCAACCAATTTAACGGAGAATGTTTCCGAGTACATGTACATAGTTGCACTTCGTTAGGAAAGAGACTGAAAGGCATTCATATTAAAGAATTTCTTAGAGGGAGAAACTTACGATAGGGGTTCTGCAGTGACAATATCTCTGCGACGATACATAAAGAAGACGACCAACGACTTAGTTAACTGCGACATCAGACACAGAGGCCGAACTCCTTCTGGGGAGATCTTCTCCACGGTCTCGCTTCCTCAATCTAATTAATGGTCACAGCTCAAAAACATAGACGACCTGTTTCGTCTATGAAACACAGAACCGGCGGAAAATCACTTCAAATAGCACAGAAAATCTCTGAACACGACGCCGGCCGATGCAGAAGTAACCACTGTGCTTCGCCTAGAACGGAGTAGCCAGAATCACCTCAAAGGCGACAGAAAATTATCTGACAACAACATCTCCAAGTCGATAATCCACACCAAGCAGAGAAAACAAACGAGGGGAAGCAATTACCGGCCGGTAAACAGATTTTTGCGAGTAATGCCGCGGGCTCTCAATCATCGAGCGTCCTAGTCATGATCCCAATCGGAAGAACGGCTCCTAACAGGACCAATCTCGCCTCCAACTTCCCCTTTCTCATCCCTCCGAGGCTTCTCCGGGGGCGATGCGCCGGAGGCAAAGTTCGCGGCGGCAGTTGGAAAGGGGAGAACAGGACGACGGCGCCATTTCTCAGGACATTCCCGCTCATTTACTTCCACACCGGGTAGATTCTGTTTCCCATTTACCAGAAAATAATTGATAATTTATACCCACTACATCCACTCCTCTTATTTTATATGTTTGTTTTATACCCATTAACAGTCACAACATTTAATGTTGTACCCTTGTCATCATGGACAGAAAGCAAATAAATAAAGTATTTCACAGACTGTCCCCCTGAGTCCAAGAAATGAGAAAAACTGTCTATTGTCGTCACTCCTATTTCCACGTGTACCCGTGTAGCGCCAACACGTATACACACCAGCGGGTAACCAGGAACAGTGGGAGGAGCCGTTTGCGAGCCCACCGGCATCAGTGTGACGTGGCTGGGCCACCGGTCGGCACGTGGGGAACAGGTGCCACGGTGTCAGGCCTCAGGGAATCCAATGAGCCCGGCCCACCATGGATGGGCTCGGGATGAGCCCGGCCCGACATGGCCCGGGCCTTCGCACTAATTAATCTAATTGCGACCCAAGCGGCCTGGGGCCTTTGGGGGCCGTAGAAGGTAATCAGACTACGTTGACTCTTTCTCTCTCCGAGCGCCTATAATCGGGCCGGGCTTACGGGGAATCGATCGGGTCGGGCTTGCTAGCAGGCCCGGCTTGTTAACTCGTCTCTCATAGGCAGTGGTTGACACGTGTGAAGTTACCAGACTCGAGATTTGTGCACACATGGGGCGGGGGGACAGTCTTTTGTTTTACGAGAACCACACGTGGGACTCCCTCCGTCGGCCCCACTCGTTCACTCCCCACGATGTCACCAGTCTTCTGGCGGCTTCCTCTCTCTCTCTCTCTCTCTCTCTCTCAGCGTAATCTATATACAGTCGCTGTAAATTTTCACGCAACACGATTCCTTTGTAACCCAAGCGACTGTTAAAATCTGTTCGTCAGGGAGAATCCGAGGAGCCACTCGTTGCTATGCACGCTCCTGTCCCCTTCATGGAAAAAGGGTCCTAGATCTCTCCTCTCTCTCTCTCTCTCTCTCTCTCTCTCTCTCTCTCTCTCTCTTTCTTTCTCGCCTGGAGCAGCGGTAGCTCTTTGGCGTCTCCCTCCTCCATCTTCCCCCTCTTTCCTCTGTTGGTTATTTCTATCGCGTGATTTCTCTCTGCAGCGTGTTATTCGTGGCCTCATGTCTGGATTGTATGCCTCCAGCTTCAGTCCAGCGAGAGTGCTTTCGCCGCAGATAAGAGGCGCTGTGGATGTAGAGAGGTATCGAACCACTCTTGGATGGAAGATGAGAGGCTTTGTGGAGTTCGTATTCTTTTCGCGGTTCGTTTGCGTGTTTCTGAATGCTGGCGTTTGTTGTTATAGTCAATACTTGGCGGAGCTACTGGCGGAGCATCAGAAACTTGGGCCGTTCGTGCAAGTCCTTCCGATATGCAGCCGACTACTCAATCAAGGTAAGCTTCTCGAGGAGCTCCCTTTGGATTGTTTCTTGTGGATGTGCGGTTGCTTCCTGGTTCCGTCGCGTATACCCTTACAATGTCTAAACACGAGTATAACCCAGTCTTCATCAGTTCTTGATCTGGAGGGACAACGATATCATTTCTTCGGGAAGAGACATCTTCGATTTTATGCAAATACTCCCTGTCATGTTGCTTCCTCTGTTCGTTCTTCTCTTGAAACTGATGTTTGAGACAGTGAAATATCCAATCTAATATTTCAACTACCGGTTATGGAATCTTCCATTAGTGAATTCATAGGTATGTTCTTATCGTCCTGGAATTTTTTCCGAGTTTCATACAGTTTATGAGATCAGAGTTCATTCAAACATAAGCTCATTTCCGTTCACTCTAAGCAATTATTTTTTTTTAGTAGCCTATATCTCACTTTTGTTTTTTAATAACTCATGTGTCTATCTGTCTCTTTAGCTTGTATGGAGCCGTTCGCAAGTTGATGGAAATTTCTGCATTTGTATCACTTTCAAGCATTGGTGCATGGGTTATCAGCTGTATATTGGTTTCTTCTGGCATCTCGTTTGCCAAAATACAATGGCATGTCCTTGCAGAAAAAAATGGTCATAACAGCAGGCTTGTAAGTATGGCATTTTGAGAATCAGAAGAGAAGATTTTTCTCGATCTGTGTTATCTACTCGATTTTCATAAATACGACCTCAAACAATACATAATCCTCTAATTAACCCGTCCTCAATTTTGCATTCATGAATAATTGTAACTATGAAATTTTTAGACGATTATAAAACCATGAATGACAATGTAAGTTAGGTCTAAAAGGCGTCTGATCGAGCGGGGCTTGAAGTTGCAAAACCCAAGTCTCTATCTGTCTATCTTTATTGTTGAGTACATCTTTATAATTATTCTGGTTTCAGAATAGAACATAAAACGTGATCTTGCGAGAGAAAACGTACACAGAGTTGAGAAATATTTCAGAAGTTCCTTCATAGGTACTATCTTTTTTACATAAGATATTCCAAATATGAAGGATTCCCCAAATCAGCAATTGGTAGAAGGATAACATGCCAAGATATGCTTGGATATGCTTAGAAATGCTCATACATACTTTGGTCAGTCATTGCGCCATTTTATATTTTTATTAAACTAGGCAGTAACAAATAGATTAAAAATCATCAACAGTATTTCATTAGTGTCCAGTTACCACTTTACATGGGTTTAGTCTACCAGATTGGAGTCTGTGCAACGTGGAACCCCTATAACAGAATAATAGATAAATAAAAACACTGGTTTCCCATTGATCAGTTCTAGCGATTTGTTGGCTCCAAGGACGTTCTTTATGTGTCGCCATCTTCTAGAGAATTGCTAAAATGGCAAAATCTTTTATCTTACGTGGGATGGAAGCTTTTTTCTCTTGTTGTTTCTGGGTTGGTTGTGGTGTAGGCCATATATCTGGTATGAATTCATTTAGCATTGATCTTTGTTTGAGTTCATAACGAATGCACGCGGTCTCATCATCTTATATTAAATACTCCTGTTACGAGAAGCTTTAGGATTTAACTGGATTCTCAAGTTTCCAGCACACTGTCTTACTTGTTGAGCAAATCTCAGTAACCACGTAAAAATTTGATGTGCACATGTAAACATCATTAGTGGACCAGCTTTTTCCATGGCTTCTGCCTGTGGGCAGGGTAGAGCAGAATCCGGCTTTTAGCTCTCGTTTTTCTTGCGGTCTCTGTTGAAAATTCCTCCATACAAGAACAGAGAATTTCCATGAACGATGCTTTAGATTATTGATTATTTCTCTGAAAGAATATACCTTCTGCTATGTATTTATTTTTTTCATCCTCTTGTGTATATAGAGATCATTCGGGTGTCGTCCAGGGTTTCCAGCCAAGGATATAGTGACTATGACAGGCTGCAGCATGGAAGCCTCAGCCCCATGGCTTCTTCAAACCGTCTTTCCAGTGAGGATCTCAGTGGCTGGAACGGGCTCCAGCCGGAGGTGAGCATTTTTTATGACTTCTCCATTATGATCATGCCTTGTGAAACCGACAACCACTGGTTTTCATTCTTGAGAAAACGTGGGAGCCAAAGAAATCTCTATTTGGGAGCTTTAAAAAAGATTCATCATCAATCCGGTGGCATTCGAATGAAAGAAACTCACTCCTGAAAATAATGCAACACACTGGGAAAAAAAGGGAAGAAACTTTAATTGGATTGGAGTACAGAAAAAACAAATTATTTAATTAATCGATTAGTTAATCTGATACTTGACCATAGCTACTATCTGGTTTTCGTATGGCTAACAATGGTTTCTGGAGAGCCTTTCATTTCCATTTCCTCTGCTATTTATTTATTTATTTATCCGTTTTGATCCATCTATTCGGTATTATCACCTTTTTCAGCATTTTAAAACTGTTTTTTGAAAGGAAAAAAAAAGAAGAAGAAAATTTTACAGTCTCTATCCATATATGTCTCTTTGAGCAGAGATCCAGTGTTCCACAGGGAATGGCCATGGACTGGCGAAGCGCGCAATCGAGCCCAAGCTTGAGCGTCGTCAAGAAGATCCTGCGCCTGGAGATTCCGGTCGACAAGTACCCCAACGTAAGCAAGCCCCTTCTCCTGCTGCTCTTCTGGGCTCCGTTCTCCTCTGAAAGCCGGTCTGGTCGTCCGTGTGGCGGCTCTTCCAGTTCAACTTTGTCGGCCGCCTTCTGGGGCCCCGGGGGAATTCTCTGAAGCGGGTCGAGGCCTGCACCGGCTGCCGCGTCTACATCCGAGGCCAAGGCTCTATAAAAGACCCAGGCAAGGTGATTTCTCTCTCCTCCCTTCCTTTTTTGGGTCCCCCGGGGACCATATTTTTATAGAACATCTAGACGACCCCTCTTCTTGCTCTCTCAGCGCTGACCCTCTCTCTCTCTCTCTCTCTCTCTCTCTCTCTCTCTCTCTCTCTCTCTCTCTCTCTCTCTCTCTCTTGGTGTCCCATTTCCAATGGAAGGAAGAGAAACTACGAGGGAAGCCCGCCTACGAACACCTGAACGACCCACTCCACGTCTTGATCGAGGCCGAGCTCCCGGTCAACGTGGTTGACCTGAAACTGCAACAGGCGCAGGAAATCATCGAGGAGCTGCTCCGACCCGTGGTAAGCTCTCTCTCTCTCTCTCTCTCTCTCTCTCTCTCTCTCTCTCTCTCTCTCTCTCTCTCTCTCTCTCTCTCTCTCCCTCTCTCTCTCTCTAAATGGTCTCTCTTTCTTGGGTGCGCAGGAGGAGTCGCAGGATTTCTATAAGAGGCAGCAGCTGAGGGAGCTGGCCATGCTGAACTCGAGGTTGCGGGAGGAGAGCCCCCGGCCGGGCGGCGGCAGCCCCTCGCCTTCCCCCTTCAGCAACAACGGGATGAAGCGGGCCAAGACGGGGAGGTGAGGGAGGTGGGGCCCGCTGGATCCGGCAAATCCTGACCGCACAGAAGTTCCCGCAAACGGCAAGCTCCGAGTGCATAGAAAAAATGGTTATTTAATTTATTTATTCTTTCACTAGCTAATTCCTAATATTTTCGGACCTTGGGACGGGCGGAACGCTCTGGGGCTTCCTTTGTTTGACTTCAGGACCGATAGAATGCCCCTTATTTATTGGGCTCATCCCCCGTGGTGTGCTGATCGGCCCAATATCTCCCATTTGGGCCTTTATATTATATCTCATTCCTAACTGGCCCGTTTCTTCTCGGCCCAGTGGGCGACTCCCCAACGGTTCTTCGCGATTAAAAATAATAATTTTAAAAATATGAATTTCCAGCGTATTTGCACGTCATTGGCAATATTTTTAATGTAGGTAATAATATTTATTATTTTATTTAAATATTCGGAATAGGCGCTGGGTAGACGGACACCTTGCCCCAACCTCTCGGCCGGGTCGCCCTGCGTTGGGGGCGCTGCACAGCGGCGAGGACGCCGGGGGCGCCAGGCGCTTGCCAGTCCTCTGCCCCCGACCTTCGCCGGCGATGGAGTCGCCGGCCTGAGAAGCGGCGAAGCTGTCGTCCTCCGCGGGGTTCTTCTGATAATGGCCGATCCCTCGAGGAGGATCATCTGCGGCGTCCAAGCTCTCCGTGCGAGAGCTGTGCGGAGCGATCCCTTCTCCTGGTTTGCGTCCAGTCCCCAAGTCCCCGGGAGGCCCCCCTTCAGCGGCAGTGGGAGCTTCTCCTCCACCGCGGTTCCCAATGCGGCTTCTGATTTGGGGCTCTCGAGCTATGGAGCTCAGATGCGCTCGTGCTCTGCGTCGGGGATTTGGTCTAGGGTTTTTTCTCTCGGAGGTTTGCCCCGACCAGCGCCTTCTAATTTGGCGCCGTCTCGGGGATTCTCCGCCAGATCCGACCACGGTCCGCTCACTTGCAGAAACTGGAGGGCGAATTACTCCTCTGGATTGCAGAGTTCCGGTTGTCCCGTCGCCGGCGTCGCTCCTGCGAGCGGAGCCAGGGTTATCGGTAACTCGTTTAGAGCTGCGTTTTCCTCTTCCACGAAGTTGAAGTCCCATGGGACCATGGGAGGATCGTTTGCGGCGAAGCCCCTCGCTGCCTTGTCTTCTGTGGTAACGCGCTACCGCGAGGCCATCGGGTTGCAGACGGAGGCATTCTGGAAGAGGAACTACTTGGTGCTGGTGGGGGCAGCTGGTGTGTTACTTTGCGTCGCTCTGTGGAGGATCATGTTTGGAGTGGCGAGCACCTTCGTGGGGCTCTCTGAAGGCATGGCCAAGTACGGCTTCCTCGCTCTGGCTTCAGCGATGGTAGCTTTCACTGTGAGTACCTCAGTTCCTCCTCCCTAGTATTGTTTGGTCTTCACCATGAAACAAACTGGACCAGTGCAGCTGCACCAATGGTGGGATCATCTTTAATCCCCCATTATTTTCATGATTTTGGTACGGAAGCTTGCTCATCCTGTCTCATCAATTAAGAAGAACATAGCGATGTATGACACTTCTGTGGACGAAGAAACCATGATATGCTTGAATGCTATACGCCTACTTGCCTTCCATTTGGATTTTATTTTTCCTTCTGACCTGCATTGAGTCGGAATTAAAGACATGCTTAGTAGCTCTTCGAGCCATTTGTGGAGGACTGTACACGGTGACGATTGTAGTGAACCATTTCATCACTCAGGGTGTGGTGTGCCCTATTGATGTTGTTTATATTAGTTCAGTTGGTGCAGTGAAGATCTTGGCTTCATTCCCAATGCATAGTTGTCTCTGTGATAATGGACTGAGCTATGGTCACCTAGAATATATTTAACATGATCTAGGTTCAGTTCACGCTGTTGCTTGGAAAGTCAAATCGTTTTGCGGAGGGATGTAGATAGAAGACTGGATTAATGTCACTACCATACGCTCTGACGGCTGATAAAGGTCTTCTTCCTTGCTGTAACTGTGGCCATTTCCCCCCTTTCCTTAATGCTGTTCGTTCGCTTTCCATTGTCGTACTTGACTTGAGAACAAAAGGGTCAGAACCCCAGTGGGTTCTCTTTCGTGATGGAAGGTCGTTGTCAATTGCCTACTTTTGGGTGAATATTGGTGCTTGATTCTATACTTGAATAGGGTTACGCATATTATCTGGGACATACGTAAATTTTGCAATGCATATTTTAATTGAGGGATTTTTGCTACCTCACTATGAGAAGTTGTAGGGCTCCAGATCTCAATGGCTATGGCTTTGATAGAAACAATGGAAAAAATCTTGCGGAATGGAAGAGATGGTTTGATATCTTTGACTTAAGGTCTATTCAACTTGTACGACTCCGTCTATTTGACTTTGTTAGATGTAATGGACAACCCCTTCTTTTGGAGAGATCTCAATAAGGAAGCTGCTGATCACAATGAGAAAGATTCCTATCTTTCGATTGAAGCAATTCACGCTCAGAATCTAAAAATTGATGCTACTCGGATATGATTCACTATGATCCTGCTTGAGCTGGATGGGTCGAATTATAAAAGAGGATGCTACTAGTGCATTTCAATGCAGAAGCCACAATAGAATCATAAAAATCCGCATTCCCCAAACTCATCCATCCTTCAATCATCCAACTTATGGAAATAAACAACGTACTTGGTGAATCTAGATATCAGAAGTTTTTCCTACAGTTATCAATGATCTGCCATGCCGATAAGGTCAGCCAGAATTGGAACTGGAGCCATCTGTTCTTGTTCCTAAGCGGGGACCCTACCCTCCCTCGAAAGTCTCAGAGAGGGGCCGGAAAATGCACCTGCATAGCAATCAATGGATCTCACTCGGCGAGACAAGAAATCTCCAAATTTTTACACTCTGCAGTAACTTGTTTGCTTATTTTATTTTTATTTTTTTGGGGGGGTATTCAAATGTGGTAATATCTTTGTTTGCTTCTCGGTGATGAACTGAACTAGGCTATATTGGATGCAATTGGAATGTTTCTGCTTGATAATACTATTTTCCCATTTATTTTCCAATTTCTTTCTCCCCCCAGGGCATGTACTTGCGTGCGAGATTCACTGTAAATCCTGACAAGATCTACCGGATGGCCATGAGGAAGCTGAACACATCTGCAGGGATCCTGGAGATCATGGGCGCCCCTCTCACGGGGACCGACGTGAGAGCCTACGTGATGTCCGGCGGCGGAGCTCGCCTGAAGAACTTCAAGCTGAGATTCGGCGGCAGGAGATGCTTCCTGATCTTCCCCATCAAGGGCTCTGAAAGAAGGGGGCTCGTGAGCGTCGAAGCGAAGAAGAAGAAAGGCCAGGTCTTGCCACCCGCTTCCAGTTTTTGCTGATGAATTCGGTGGAATGAGGAAGAACAGAAGCCTCACTTGATGCTCGCGTTGACCTCTGCTCCTCTTGCAGTATAACATAAAGCTGCTGGCGGTTGACATTCCCATGGCGGCGGGCCCCGACCAGCGCATCTTCATGATCGGAGATGAGGTGGAGTACAGAGTCGGCGGCGGGTTGATATCGGAGCTCAGAGATCCCATCGTGAAAGCCATGGCGGCGGAGAAGGAGTTCGAGGACCAGGATCTCAGGGAGGAAGAGGAAGATGAGAAGAGGGAGCTCGAAGAGGAGGAAAGAAGACGGCGGAGTGAGGTGACGAAGCTCAAGGACGAGGGCTCCTAGAAGGCTTTCATCTGGCCCGTCAGATCTCCACCCTTTCCGGCGTCTGGCGAATAAGGGATTCGAGGCGACGGCCGCACAGAAGCGTTGACCTTTGATCTCTGTGTCCGCCGCCCCTCCTCCTGGGTGGGAGGGGAGGCGTTGACTGGCTTTGTTCATGGGATGAATGGTTTTTCTTTATATATGATAAATGTGGGGAGATCATTGCATTGGTTTTACGGGTTCTAGTTATTTTTCCCAAATTTGTTGACGTAATTTTCGGGTTCTGTTTGATCTGTTTGACCGCTTACAGTTGACTTCATGTTCGTAGTAGCATTGGCGATGAATCCCATTAGCGCTCTCCTGCGCTGGTCTTCTTGAATCCAAATTCAAAGATCACATTTTTGGTCAACACTGCCGAGCGGCGAGCTGTTGCAGTCTTGGCCATCGGTTTGAACGTGTCGCTCCTTGTTCTTTGGCTTTCCAAGCGAAGAGAAGACCCATAGAGAGAGAGAGAGAGAGAGAGAGAGAGAGACCCAGAAAGCTACAAAGGCAAGAAAGAATCCGGTGCAGTGAAAGTGAAAGTGATGAGTAGAGAGAGAGAGAGTGACCGTTGGAAAGATGGGGTGAGTTGGAGCCATGAAAGAATCACGCTTTTCACCAAATCCAATCGTCTGAACTCCGAGAAGCCGCCGCATGTGTGAAGCTGACCCCCCGAGACAGACATAGAGAGAGAGAGAGAGAGAAAAGAAGAGAGAGAGAGAGAGAGAGAGAGAGAGAGAGAGAGGAGAGAGAGAGAGGGTCCTTGTTGTTGCTGCTGGCGTCAGGGAACAAAGTACATGGGATTGGGGAGCTTGAAGGTGCGGTCCCCGGCGTGATCCCCGAAGAGATCGGTCCACTGGTCCCCCACGTTCCCCCATATTCTGTATCCCTCCCCCACCAGCTCCCTCCTCAGCTCCGTCTTGAACACCGCCGCCGACTTCCCCCTGTACGCCGCCTCCCTGCGAATTCCCCTTCTCACCTTCAGATATATATATATATATATCTAGAGAGAGAGAGCGACAGGGAGAGAGGGGAAGAGAGAGAGAGGGGGTTTGCTTGCCTCATGAGGAGCCTCTCGTAGCCGACGAACCCCTGGTTGTGGAGGTTCTCGGCGGTGGATCTACCGAGCGACTCGGAGTCTCTTCCGGTGAGGAGGAAGACCTTGAAGCCTCTCTCTACGAGGTCTCTCACCAGCTGCAGAATGGGCGGGATGGCCGGGCAAACTCTCCTCTCCGCCCACTTCCGGAATCCAGTCGGATCGAACGGCTCCCCTCTGCACCCACACCACAGAGACCCCTCCCCATTCAGACACACGGGTATATAACCTACCATTACAAAACTCTCTCCCTCTCTCTCTCTCTCTCTCTCTCTCTCTCTCTCTCTCTACCTATCTATCTATCTATGTACAACAATATTCGATCGTCGGGTCTGGCTGTATCACTCCTCCCTACCTACCGATCTATCTATCTATCTATCTATCGGCACCAATATTCGATCGTCGGGTCTCTCTCTCTCTCTCTCTCTCTCCTTCTCCCTCTCTATCTACCTATCTATCTATGAACACCAATATTCGATCGTCGGGTCTCTCTCTCTCTCTCTCTCTCTCTCTCTCTCTATCCCTCTCTATCTATCTATCTATCTATGTCCACAGTACTCGATCGTCGGGTATGTCTCTCTCTCTCTCTCTTTGATGATCGGAGATTGGGTACGTACCCGAAGCGTTTGCCCTGGTAGTATCGGAGGTTGGAGAGGCAGGTGTCGTCGACGTCGAGAACCCAGGCGTCCTTGCCGTCGCCGGAGACGACGATTCCCTCCATGTAGCGGTATATCTGCTCCACGACGGCTTCCAGCTCCCTCTGGTACTGGCCCCCCACCATGTACCTCTCCACGTACCTCACGCACCGCCGCGGCACCGTCCGCCACCCCCGGAGATTACCCACCTCCACCTCCACCCTCCACCCCAGGCAGCCTCCTTCTCCTCCGCCGCCGCCGTCGCGGGGAAGCGTTGTGCACCGGCCGAGCTTCACCCCCGTGGCCGTCCATGCAAGCGTTGCCAATAGCACTACTGCCGCAGCGCCCCACCTCTTCTCCTGCATCACTGAGAAAACCCCTAGATTGGACCATTTCTAGACAGAGATGGAGAGAGAGAGAGAGAGAGAGGAAGAAAGAGTACCTGGAGCCCTGTAGTCTTCATGCTCTGTTGGTCTGCGGAGACGGGGAGAGGAGGAAATTTAAAGGGAAGGAACTTGAGAGAGAGAGAGAGAGAGAGAGAGAGAGAGAGAGAGAGAGAGAGGAGCTCTTGAGAGAGAGAGAAGAGAGAGAGAGGGAGGAAGAAAGGGTATCTGGAGTCGTGTGGTCTTCATGCACCGCTGGTCTGCGGAGATGGGGAGAGGAGGAAATTTAAAGGGACGGAGGTTGAGAGGTGGAAGGAGACCAGAAAGGCGTCGTGGCAGGAGAGAGAGAGAAGAGAGAGAGAGAGAGAGAGGAGGAGGAAGGAGGAATTGCCTAGGCGGGGCGCGAGGTGAGGGAGCCGCATGGTGCTCGCCACGTGGCCCACTAGAGGCTCCGCCATGTGGCTTTTGCTTAGTAGGTCATATGCCTGCTTAGTGGCTCCGCCATACATAGACGGGGGGAGGGGAGCTTTCCTTCCTGGCCAAACTCTACGCCAATAATTGCGCAGTGTAGAGTTTTCCATAAATGGGTCTCTCTCTCTCTCTCTCTCTCTCTCTCTCTCTCTCTCTGGTGAGAGCCCACTTCCCACTCCGTCCACTAATGAGGAATAATATGTGAAAGCTAGAGAGAGAGAGAGAGAGAGAGAGGGGGAGGGAGGGAGAGGTGTAATAATATATTGGGCCGGTGCAGTAGTAAAGAAAACAACGGAGAGTGCGGTGTTGTCTGGTTGTGTGAACAGCAGACGAAGGAGAATAAGAAGAGGAAGAACCCAACTATCAGGAAGAGAGAGAGAGAGAGAGAGAGAGAATGGGCCAGAAAGATTATTTTTGGGCTTGAGAACAAAATAGGCGTGGAAAAAGTATGGACCCAATGAAGAAAAAGAGGCCCAATAAAAAAGGAGGGGTCTAAAGAGGGCAGGCAATCAATTCTCCGTGGAGGGCGTACTCTCTTTCCCTCCCATGGCTCGTCAAATGGGTTTCCGTACGATTCATAGATGCCCTACATCCTGTTAAAGTAAACTCCCCCCCCTTCTTTTTATCCTACCCAGCACCACCACGGTTAGAGAGAGAGAGAGAGAGAGAGATAGAAAGATAGATAGATAGATAGCGAGAGAGAGAGAGAGAGAGAGAGAGATGGAGAGATTACAGAACAAAACTTCTTTAAGTGAGAGCGAGAGAGAGTGATAGCGATAGATAGAGAGAGAGAGAGATGGAGAGATTATAGAACAAGACTTCTTTAAGTGAGAGGAAGAGCGAGAAAGATAGAGATAGAGAGAGAGAGAGAGAAAAGAGAGATGGAAAGATTATAGAACAAGACTTCTTTAAGTGAGAGCAAGAGAGAGAGAGAGAGGGTCTAGCAAAACTGGATAGTTAATGGAGACGAGTTAATCAGAGAAGATTACAAATAAGAGGAGAAGAAGCTGATGGTGTCTTTGAGGGCTTCGATGAAGACGTCCACCTCCTCCTTGGTGTTGTAGAAGTGGAGGCTCGCACGTGCGCTCGAGCTGATCCCCAGTCGCCGGTGCAGCAGCTGAGCGCAGTGGTGCCCCGACCGGATGGCCACCCCATGCTGACGCAACCCCCCAAAAAAAGAGTTGACCATCACTTCTAACAAGTTGACCCAAAAGGTCAAACCCAGAGCAGCTACTTTCAATAATGGAAAAAAAACCCGCGGGAAACCCAGGACTTGGACATTAACTAATCGTTCCAACCAAGAAGAAATAATTAATTGATGGAAGAAAAAAGTTGACCATTACTTCTAATAAGTTGACCCAAAAGAAAAAGGTCAAACCCAGGGCAGCTACTTCCAAGAAAGGAACAAAAAAACCCGTGGGAAAACCAGGACTTGGACAGTAAATAATGGCTCCAAGCGACAATAAATAAAGAATTAATGGAATAAAAATAATACCTGCTCATCGAGCAAGGTTGCGATGTCTGTTGGATGGATGTTCTCCACGTTGAAGGAACAGAGAGGGGCCCGGTGGACCGTTGACTTCGGGGCGGGCCCATAGATGCGCACCTTGGGCACAGCCCGGAGCCTGTCATAGAGGTAGCTGGCCAGGTCCATCTGAATGGAGGTGTCGTAGGAGTAAGAGAACGAATAAAGGGAAAAAAAAATTAGGTGGGCAAGAAAATAAAGTAGGAAACCAGATTTAAATGCGGCAAACGAACCCAAAAACAGATAGATTTTTATTATTTTCTTCATGTTTATGAAGATCACTTGCCTCGTAGTCGTGGATTTTCTGCATGCCGATGCCGGACAAATAATCGATTGCTGCTCCCAGGCCGATGGCCTCTCCGATTGCAGGAGTTCCAGCCTCAAATCTGCCGGTAATTGATCATTCATCATGGGTCCCAAATGGAGATTCAATGGGAGGCCAAGAAACTGAAGAAGAGTTCTCATGCAGAATCGACTAAAAGAAGCAACAGATTGGATTGATCTTCGTATTTAAGAAGATAAGAATTATCGATAAAAAAATCGTGTTCAAGCACACGCTACGCCTCCTCTCCGAGTTTTGCAAACCAGATTCCTCAGACAGACATTAAAGCGTTGACTCTCAACAGGGTTTGAAGATGGGTTGACTCAACAGGTGGGAGATGAGATAATATAAGAAGATTATCTTCCTCAGATGGGTGGCATGCCAAAAATAGAAAAGATTGATGATCTGAAATAAGAGATAAATTTGGCTGACCTTGATGGGGGATCCGCATAGGTCGAATAATCTTCAAAAACATCAGCAATCATCTCGCCCCCACCTGTCTAGGGCAAAGATTGTATGCATGGATATTTCCATATATAAAAATAAAAAAAAATATACCCGACCATATAGAACTAGTATAGAACAACCAAATGGGCATCCATTCGATGCAGAAGCAAAATCGTTTATTTACCTAGAAAAGGAGGCATTGCTGACAGAAGGCTGATCTTGCCATACAGGAATCCAACGCCTGTGGGTCCACACATCTGAGCAAAGTTTTTTTTTTAGAATCCTAAATTACTCGTACTGGCCATGGATGAACTGAAATCATAAAGAAATAGCAGGGATTCGTTGTTCGTACCTTGTGTGAAGATGCAACTAGGAAATCAGCATCTAGCTCCTGTACATCGACCACCATATGTGGAACACTTTGGCACGCATCCACAAGAATTTTGGCCCCAACAGCATGGGCCCAGCGAGCAATTTCATCGACAGGGAGGAGAGAACCTTAGGTAACAGCGAAAAATTTACATTATTAGGATGAAAAATCAAGAAGGTTGTTCCACCAGTAAAGCGAGTAAGAACATTGGGTATAGGTATTCGCATAAAAGGGGCAAAAAAAAAAAACAGGACCCAGTTTCAATAAATAAGCAACAAAAGTACCAAGAAGTCTAGCAAAATTCCAGCTCTATTCTGGCGACAAGCACTGGACCAAATGATAGCGTAGCTGACTCCTAGATGGATACTATGCATAATGAGGAGACAACAGCAAGGCGCCATTGATCTTGCGATAACGAGTAAAAATTAAATCTCATGAATGGTCGTTTTTAACGGATGCAACAAGTGAAATCATTTTAGACCATGATTTAGAAGCATGAGAATTGCAATAAAGTTGCCGTTATGAGGAAGAGAATATCACAGGGATCCGGCGTTCAAATCCACGTTCAGTTTCATAAAGTTGGGAATGTTTTTAGGCTTCCGGTTGGAACTCAATATCACAAATTTGACAGGAGGGACAGAAGCTCCGGGTTATTTGGTCAGAGCCCTATGTAACGAAAAGGAAAAGATGAAAAACACCCCGTTTGTGTATATATACCTACCGAGGGCATTTGAGACGTGATGAACAACTACAATCTTGGTTTTATTTGAAATCAGTCCTTTAAGCTGCTTAATGTCAGGAACTTCTTCTGCTGTCAGCTCAACAAATTTCAGAACGGCACCAGTTTTCTGAGCAACAAATTGCCAAGGGACTATAGCACTGTGATGTTCTGCGACAGAAAGTACGATCTGAAGAAAAAGGGACGAGAAATGCATCAGCACTGACTCCTAGTACAAGCTTATCAAGAAAAAGAATCAAGGGTTGACTAATAGCATGGAAAGAAATAGCAGAGACTACACCAGAGACCAGAAGGAAGTCAAAAGCTTCCTCATAACGGCACATACGTAAAAAAATTTCAATCATAATAGACCCAGGCGATCATGATTCTTAATGCTTCCATTTCTCATGGGTTAGGAAATAGACAGATGCAACAGTGCCTTCGTCACCATTTCCCAATAAAGCAGAATAGATTGATGGATCCACGTTTCAAAGTAACCAAAGAGTTGTAGTCAACCTCTGTGAGATGTAGATACAGTGCCTTCATATTGACAAGTGGGAAATTAGGCAGCTGAGATTTGGCGATGAAAGTGAGCAGATGAATGAAAGTTTATCAAGAAAAACTAAAGGAGGGACGGAATGCGTGAATTTCTCATGAGGAACATGGAAAAATAAAACTGAAAATAAATTCTCAGCCAAGGGTTTGAGCACGGCTAGAGGCCCGTCTGAAAATTTTTAACGAAATTGTGCTAAAAAAAAGAAGAAAATTTTACAAATAGGGTACATTCCGACCATATGCGGAGCATATGCCTCAATGCAACCTATGGTGAAATCTGAGAGTCAACCTAGCGCTTGTAAAAATGATCCATGAGACATATAGAAACCCATCAAACATCACCGAAGGAACATACCTCATCACCCGAATTTATGTTGGAGAGGCCCCATGAATAAGCAACTAAATTGATGGCTTCAGTTGCATTACGTGTGAACACGATTTCTCTAGGTTCTGATGCATTGATGAATGCTGCAACTTTTGCCCTTGCTTGCTCATATGCATCAGTAGCCTTTGCACTAAGCCAAAAAATAAATTGTAAGAAAACTCAAACGGAACGCAATTTTTTTTCAAAATAACAAAATATCTGCCCTTTTAATAGATTAAGACATTCATTAAACAGCTACATCAAGTACTAATGTCAGATTAAAAACACACATCGCGCCATTTTCAGGGACATATTGTGTGGTAAAAGCATTAGCTAAGGACCTTCTGAATAAAATTCAGTCCACGCGTTTAAAATTAATTGGATTCGACTGATTCCGTCACTTTCATCTGTAGTCTGAAGAGAACTGCAAGAAACAAGCTACCTTACCTCAGGTAATGGATCCCGCGGTGAACATTTGAATTGTACTTCTCATAGTAGTCACTCAGAGCCTTCAATACAGCAAATGGTTTCTGGGAGGTTGCAGCGTTGTCCAAGTACACCAGTTTGCAACCGTTCACGTCCTGCATAATTTGCACAGTGGAAGAGACAGGATTGAAAATTGGGCGAGAATGGAATGATTTTTGATGATTTCCCCAAAACGACGACCGTAATTTATTAACTGGCAGCGCGGCATCTGCTGATAGAACCCTTGGAAGAGGCAAGAAGAGAAAACGAGAAGGGGCGAAGCAATGATTTGCTCATGGTACCTGGTGAAGAATGGGGAAGTCGGGTCTGACGAGATCTCCCAGCGAAGGCGACCCCGTTCTCTCCTGCGGGGAGGACAATGAAGAAGAAGAAGGAGAAGGAGCCGTGGAGGAGGACGTCGAGGAAGAGAAGGCGCACGGCGGCTTTCTTCCCCTGCCCGCCCTGGGGCTCACGTTGAGCGACCTACGGCGGGGGAGCCTCTGGGAAACCAGAGGGAACACCAGCTCGGAAAGGGAGTGATGGGTGGACGTGGAGGGGATGTTTCGGACGAAGCCCCCCATCTTCGGAGCGGAATCGCGGCCAACACGGCGGCGCCGCCGGGCGAGCCACCGGACAAGACGCCGGCGGAGACGCCGGAGTTCCTCCCTGGAGCTCCAGACGCCGGCGGAGCGACAGAGAGCGGCACGTCCCGGAGCTCCCCGCAGACAAAATCCACCGAGTTACAGCATCTGGCGTCTGTCCCAAGATAATCATAAAAATATCATATTTAGGTAATATTTATTTAATATTCGGATATAATAAACACCTAATTCATAAAAGTAGTGGTGGGATTAACGCAGAGAATAAATCCCCCCAAAAATAGGGAATATTATCCCAAATAAGATAATAACTTCCTGGAAAATATAATTATTATTCATAATTTTCTGTTGCTCATTGGAATTTCTAGCAGCCGTCAATCACCTTGCCCATGTCTTCCAATCTCTTCACAAATCCGGGAAAAATCCCAACAAAGTCCGGAGCCAGCAGAGAACCAGACACAGATAGAGAGAGAAGAGAGAGAAATAGAGAGATAGAGAGAGAAAGAGGAGAGAGAGAGAGAGAGAGAGAGGTAGAGAGAGATGGAAGGCCACATTAACAATCCATAGTCTCACAAACTTGGTGAGAGCCACTGTTTCCACTGAGGTAGTCCTCACTTTCCAACACAGATTAACACCACCACCAGCAACGCATTTAAAGAGCGAATGCGCGCAGAGAGAGAGAGAGAGAGAGAGGGAGAGGGAGAGGGAGAGAGAGAGAGAGAGAGAGGGGGGGGGAAGGAGAGCTACTGGGGGCAGAGGGGGTCGGCGGCGGTGGCGTTGTTGAGGAGAGTGGAGGGGCGGACGTAGGTGAAGCCGGTGAAGTTGCAGGAGCCGGCGACGGGGCTGGCGACGGGGGAGTCGGCGAGCGGCGCGCTGGTCCACCGCTCGTCGAAGTTGGCCACGCACTGCTTCCCCAACACGCTCGGCCGGAACTCCGGCGATATCTCCCTCGCCTCCAGCCGCTTCCAGTTCATCCCCTTGAACCACCGGTGCCCCTTTATCTCCCCGCTCCCCAGCCGCCGCCCCGGCTCCTTCTGCAGCAGCTGCCCCCAATCCACACACACCCACATATAAATATAGCTGGATAGATCGATAGATAGCCAGACAGAGAGACGAATGAAGAGAGAGAGAGAGAGAGAGAGAGAGTTACCCCTTTGAGCAGGGAGTGAGCTTCGCTGGAGAGATAGCCGGGCAGCTTTATTTTCTCCTTGATGATCTTCTGCTGAATCTTCTCTCGGTTTCCGCCGCAGAAAGGTGGCTGCAAGAGTTCGGAGGAACAATCTCAGCGCAAGAAACGATCTTGAGCCACGGCCGGTGCTTCGTCAAGAGCGCAGCCACAGCCCGTTTCCAGTCCAGACAAACTCTTCTCTCTCTCTCTCTCTCTCTCTCTCTCTCTCCTATCTTTCTCTCTCCGTTGACAAACAACATGGACATGCTTATCTACATATAAACACGATTCAGCTGACCTTGCCCGTGAGCATCTCGAACAGCAAGATCCCAACACTCCACCAATCGGCCGCCTTGTCGTGGCCCTTCCCCAGGACAATCTCAGGCGCCATGTACTCCACCGTCCCACACAGGGAGTTGGATCTCGTGTTCTCCTCGAACTGCTTCGCCAGGCCGAAGTCAGTCAGCATAGCCTGGTGCCACATAACAGGAAAATTAGACAAAAATGGAACAGGATAGGATCTCCACCATACAAAAATAGAAAAAAAAAGAAAATTTTCTTACGTGCCCATCAGCGTCGAGAAGGATGTTCTCGGGCTTGAGGTCCCTGTGCATTATCCCGTTGGCATGAAGATGAGAGACGGCGGACACAATCTCGGCCGTGTAGATACGTGCCAGATCCTCGCTGCAAGTCAATTATAGGAACGCTAATCAATAAATGCCCCCATTATCTGCGGAAGGGTTCTTCGAATTTACCTGAACATCACGTGGCGATAAAGCTGAAAGAACAGGTGCCCACCATTTATGAAGTCAAGCACGAGGTAGAGCCTGTACTTTGTCTGCCGACAAAACAAATATGCGAGGAATTAGGTCGCAGTTTATGAGAATTGAGATATCCGGCAGAGATCAGAGGAAACACAAGAGAGAGCGAGAACAGCAAAGGCGATAATTACAGCTGCCTGAAGAAATTGCACTAATTTTCCAAGATAAGAATAGGAGTCCACACTCATATGAACAATCTTTTAGAGGAATATTTACACTGACACGGCGCTTATCAGGTTATATCCCCAGACGAGGGTGAGTGTGACGACTAAACAAGGAAAGTTTTTAAAGGAGATCGGCCATCAATAGAAACAAGGAGCAGATTCAATCTTAGATTGAATTCTACGTCAGTTCATGAGAAAATACATCAATTCTCTTAGACATCGGTAGTGAATAGCCTAAAAACACCAGGCAAAGGAAGTGCATAACCCAGTGTCCAGAAAAAAATGAAACGATTTCCGAGATCAGGCTTGTTTTCCCTTATTCACTTCTCTGTGACTTCCTTGAGGAAAGTTTGCAGGGCTTTTTCATCTTAGAACAGAAGAACATTAATGGTAACCTTCAGGGAATTTTTTTTTATGATGCCCGTTTCTTTTGTTAATTTCGAATTCCTTCTTGGCGAAGGTAACCGACCATTTTTTCAAGCAAGGGAATAAGAAGGAAATCTTGCCTTGCCCAGGAATACAGCTTGACATGGATTCATGCATACTAGGGTAATTTTGGTCGCATCTACCAACAGCGAGCATGTAATAATTTTAATCCACCGCATTTTCTAAAACCTAAAACTCTCCAAAATTACGCCAAGTTTGTTGTCCTTTGTTTTGTACCATCCATCACTAAAAAGCAATAATATCATGCTCACTTGTTTAACAAATGGAGAGCCTTTGAAGACATTTCCATTAGTGCCTAGGAAACCATATGTCGTTGCTTTTTAAAAAAAATAAGATAAACATATATTTAGGTCGCTCCCGAGAAGCATTGTGGGATCTCAGGAGATTACATTCCAAAAAAGCAGCAGACGAAAAGTCGACTAAAGGCATCATACATTCTTAAAGTGGGTTTCTTTTATTTACTTTGGACAGGAGTAACCACCACACAGACAAAGCTTGGATAAAATTAGAGGCAGAATTATGTTGTGAGATTTTCCAAATGTCCCCAAGGCTTATGCTCTTATCGAGGCCTTATATTACTTTGCACATATAATTTATTTTATCTTCCACACCAAGTTTTGAGTTGATAAAAAACTGCGGGCCTCCAATTTCATTAGAAAACAACTCGATATATACAGCTACGTGTTTTGAACAGGAAAGTTACACAATACGTACCTGGAACGAGTACCTGAGTTGAACAATGAAAGGGTGGTCAACTTTTGTTAAGATATCTCTTTCTGCTTTCATGTACTCAGCATGGTTCTTCTCCATTATTTTATCCTTCCTCATAACCTTCATGGCGTATATTTCCGAACTGCCCTTCTTCCTCACCTGGAAAACCTTTCCAAATGCACCTTGTCCAACAAGCTTCAAAACCTCAAAGTCCTCCAGCCCCACGCCTTCAACTTTATCTGGTTTGACATCTTCTTTGCATGAGCTTTCCTCAGAGTCAACGTCCGACTGTTTCTCGGCCTCTACTTCTGACTCACCCGAGTCGCACTCTAGAAGCTTCAAGGCATTCTCCGTCTCATGTATTGTGAGCTTAGTGAGCCGCAGTACTTGATTCACACAAGATGTGGGACCCACTAAAGAATGAGATCGGTTCTGAATTACCTCTGGATCATCATAGACAATTCCATTTAAATCTGACAAAGGAATTGAATTTGCTGCATCCACTTCAATAGAGTGTTGTAGAGGGGCAGGGCCAAATACATCAGAAAAATCGAACTCATCGAGATCTGATGAAACAACATCAGGGAGCTGGAGTGGAAAAAGCAAATGCTTGCTCAGACTTTTTGGATCATGAGCCTGCGACAATCTCGAGATCCGGGAAGAAACCATCTTTCAGAATGTTGAAAAGATGGACAGATCTTACTCAGCAGGCAGGTACCGCAAAGACTAAGGCTGAATCCCTTGAACTGGACCCAAAACACAGACTGACGAAGATGGGTTCCTGATGATGGCCTTGAATAGCTGAAAATTTACGTAGTTGACCAGCGCCCCCAGGAAGCCAGGGAGAAAGCAAACCAGAGTCCAAAACAAGTCGTCCTTGTTTCCCGATTTACAGGAAACAGCAGGTGCCACGATACTTTTTGAATTCATGAAGAACAAAGTGCTTACAACTGCATTACCAAGGGCAAATAAAGTTAGACTTGGCGACGAATATCAAAACTAAATAGTTGCCACATTTATGACAGAATGCAGGAATGGAAAAAATGACAAACAATAAAAATGAAGTATCGATGCATAGGAGAGATTCTTCGATCCAAAACAAGCATAAGTTTGCCACGTCAGGACCCCCCCCCCCAAAAAAAAGGAAATAAACAGATATATAAAGCAGGTACCGGAGTGAAAATCAGTTTAAAAAAAGGATTTCATGGGTTCGCCAGTTCTACGGTGCAAAGAATCAGCGCGTCTAACATGAGAAAGAGAGGCCACAGGGATGGTGCATTGGACATAGAGGGAAGAGAATAGACCTTCAGAACACAAATTGCTCACTAGAAGGCCCTAATTAAACAAACCGTGAGAAAGAAGCCATGAAGAGGAAAATCATAGGAGGGCAAAAGCAACAAACAGCGAGAAAATTCCACGCCACAAGCCGATTTGGAAAAATATAGACAAATCCTCTAAGGAATTCCACAAAGCCGACTCATCTCTACCAAGAACACGAGATCCGGAACCCACGTAACACAAAAGCCACAGATCTCACGGTTTCCGGCGCCGGGCAAACAGGAAACAGCGAGGGGAAGGGAGAATCAACAGATCAGGCGTTCGCCGCGAACCTTTTCCTCTTCTCAAGGGGGGCGCCGCAGGGATCTCCTTCCCGGGAGGGCTCGCCGTCGATCTCTCGATCTGGACCTCGGAGAAACCCGCCTCCCAGCCTCATAAACTGTCTTGTGCGTCCGCTTTACGCCACGTGTCGCTATCTCATTCGCCATCTTACAGCACCCAAATCGCGGTGGAGGTTGCGTACCAGAAGGGAATATGCTCTTCGCTAGGGTGGCTGGCGCCTCACGTCTCCCTTAAGACCATTATACCCTCGTTATATTAGCCTATCTACCCTCTTGGCCTTTATCCACGTGCTATTATGAAATACCCCCTAATTATTTTCTGTTATGCGATTTTGTCCAAATACTTTATTGAATATCACCCTCCGAGAAACTTGCATAATATAATATAAATAATATTATATTTATTTATAAGCGGATAGGGGCCTGTGCTGTGTTGGCCCACTTAAGGCCCATTATTTTACAATGGGCCAGGTTTAAGACCATTTTCTACATATGGGCCCCATTTAGGCCCAATAGTCTCAACTAAGCTGGATGAGAGAGATTTTTTGGGTCTCATTAACATCTGGGTTATTTACTCTTGCACCCCTATGAACTTTTCGAATTTAAAGAAATGCCCCTCCTCTATATAAGAATGGGAACCTATCACACGACCTCGGGCGGCTCTGTGCGGGTTCGGTGGGGCTCTCGTCTGGACCGTCGTGGTCCGGCTCACTACGGGAGAAAGAGAGAGAGGGAGAGACGGGATCCGATTAACCAAAAGGTGACCAATCACGGGGGCGCGGGTCCCGTTAAATAGGGTCCCGCCACCCGTCGTTCCATTGTACACGCGGTGTGGGACTAAACGTCCACGTCAGCCGTCCCATCCGCCGTTTGGTCGACGCCGTTAGCCTTCTCCCCCTGGTGTGGCGTCGTGGTGTCATCTCCCCTCGCTTGTCTTGGTCGCCACGCCAGCGTTCCGTTCCCGCTCTTGCTCCGGCCACGTGTCAGGCAGTGTGGGGCTATGTTGTCCCCGGGGTCTGGCTCGGGGTTGGACCCCGTGTGACAATCTCCCCCGCCTGAAACGCCCGCCGTCCGCGGCGGGATCGGCCGTTGGTGATAAGATTGAAGGAGAGGTTCGAATTGCCAGAGATCGACCTCCCGTTCCCAGGTGGCCTCGGACGTGGGCTTGCCGACCCACTTTACAAGGTAGGAGGTGACGCGGTGGGCGTGATGACGACCGCCCCCGTTGACGGTGCGGTGGGCCAGGATGTCCTCTGCTTGGTCGGAGAAGTGGGCCTGGATCGTCGGCGGCGGTCGATGGGGCTGATGCCGAGCTGGGTCCTCGTCGTCCGCATAGTAGGGCTTGAGGAGCGACACGTGGAATACTGGGTGCACGGGCAGGCGCGGCGGTAGATGGAGGCGGTAGGCGAGCCGCCCGACCCGTTCCACGATCCGAAAAGGACCGTCGTACTGCGGGACGAGCCCGCTGTGACGGGGAATCTGCTGGAGGCTCTTGTGAGTGGGGAGGAGGCGGAGGAAGACGAGGTCTCCCACCTGGTATTCGACTTCCCGTCGGTGCCGGTCGGCGTATTTCTTCATCCGGCGGGCCGCGCGGTCCAGGGCTTCGCGCGCTTCCTCCAGGAGCTCCTCCCGGTGATGGGCGTAGCGGTAGGCCGCCGGAAGTTGGCCCGGCCCGCGCTGTTTGGCTGCTTCCGGGGGGGATAGCGGCTGCCGGCCGAGGACCAGCTCGAATGGCGAGTGTCCCGTGGCGGAGCTGCGAAGGGAGTTGTGGGAGAACTGGGCCAGATCGAGGAGGCGTACCCAGTTGTCTTGCCGGGCGGAGACATAGTGCCGGAGGTACTGCTCGAGCATGCCGTTGACGCGCTCCGTCTGGCCGTCGGTCTGGGGGTGAAACGCGGTGGAGAATTTGAGTTGAGTGCCGAGGAGAGTGAAGAGCGACGTCCAGAATCTGCCGGTGAAGCGGGAGTCGCGGTCGGAGATGATGCTCCGCAGAAGGCCCCATAGTTTGACGACTTGGCGCAGAAACAGGTCCGCGATCTCTTCTGCCATGGCGCCCGTCCGAGAGGGGAGGAACATCGCGTATTTGGAGAAGCGGTCGACGATCACGAGGATGGCGTCGTGACCGTCGACCAGGGGCAGTCCGGTGATGAAGTCCATGGAGACGGAGTCCCACGGAGTGTCGGGGGGGGGAAGAGGGTCGAGCGTACCTGGTGGGGAGCGGCGTTCGACCTTATCTTGTTGGCACGTCAGACAGGTGCGGACGTATGCCTCGACGTCTCGCTCCATGTTTGGCCAGTAGTAACTGCCAGTGAGGAGGGCGAGGGTGCGTTGCTGCCCCGGGTGGCCGGCGTGTGGAGCGTCGTGTACTTCGCGCAGGAGTCGTCGCCGGAGCTGCTCCCCGCTGGGTACGTACGGGCAACGGCTGGTGGTGAAGATGGTGCCGTCTTCGAGCCAAAACCGGCGGGTCTCGCCGGTTTCGATTTGGCGTAGAATCTGCTGCGCGGTGGGATCGGTGGGGTACGCCGCCTGGAGGTCGCCGAGGATGTCGCCCGTGGCGACTGATGTGGTGGAGAGGTGGGCGGAGAAGTCCTGGCGGCTGAGCGCGTCGGCCACGGCGTTGGCGTGCCCCGGCTTGTACTTGAGGGTGAAGTCGTACTCCACGAGGAGGTCTTGCCACCGAGCCTGCTTCGGGGAGAGCTTCTTCTGGGTGTTGAAGCAGCTTGTCGCCACATTGTCGGTGAAGACCGTGAAGTGGGCGCCAAGGAGGTAGTGCCGCCAGGTCCGCAGGCAGTGCACTACCGCGGTCAGCTCCTTCTCGTGTACCGAGTACCGCTGCTCGGTGTCGCTGAGTTTCCATCCCTCGTAGGCGACGGGATGACCGCTCTGCATAAGGACGCCTCCGATGGCGCAGTCGGACGCGTCCGTGTGCACCTCGAAGGGAAGGGAGAAGTCGGGAAGACGGAGGACGGGTTCAGAGGAGATGCGGGCCCGCACCTGGTCGAAGGCGTGCTGGCAGGTCGTGCTCCAGTTCCACGGTCGATCCTTGCGGAGGAGGTCCGTCAGCGGTGCCGCGAGGCGCGAGAAGTCGCGGATGAACTTCTGATAGTAGTTTGCGAGCCTGAGGAAGGAGCGGAGATCGGCGGGGCCAGAGGGGGGTGCCCACCTGTCGATCGCGGCCACCTTGGCTCGGTCCATCTTGACGCGCCCGTGGCCGACGACGTGGCCGAGGAAGCTGACCTCCTCGAGGGCGAAGGCGCACTTGGAGGGGTTGAGGTAGAGCTGGTGGTTGCGCAAGGTGTTGAAGACCGTCTGCAGGTGCTGTAGGTGCTCACTGAGGGAGCGGCTGTATACCAGGATGTCGTCGAGATAAACGACGACGAACTGATCTAAAAAGGGACGAAAAACATTGTTCATGAGATTGCAGAAGGTGGCCGGAGCGTTGGTCAGCCCAAACGACATGACCGTAAATTCATACGAGCCGTAGCGAGTGACGCAGGCCGTCTTCGGTTCGTCGCCCGCCCTGATCCACACTTGGTGGTACCTGCTTCGGAGGTCCAGCTTGGAGAAGATGCGCACGCTCCCCAGGCGATCGAAGAGTTCGTCGGCGTTGGGGACGGGGTACTTGTTCTTCACGGTGATCCGGTTGAGCGCCCTGTAATCAACGCACAGTCGGAGTGATCCATCCTTCTTGTGCTGGAAAAGGACCGGCGCGCCGAAGGGAGCGTGGGATGGGCGGATGTGGCCCGCGCGGAGCAGGTCGTCGAGCTGTTGCCGCAACGTCGCCAGTTGCGACGGGCTCATCCGGTAGGGGGCGCGGGCGGGCGGCTTCTCTCCGGGCAGCAGGTCGATGGCGTGCTCGATCTCCCTTCTAGGAGGTAGTGTCGCCGGAAGCTGGTCGGGTAGGAGGGACCGGAATTCGTGTAGGAGGGAGGATACCTGCGGTGGGTGGGTTTGCGGGGCCGCGTCCTCTTTCTCCTGTATCGTGAGGAGGTAGGTGGCCGTGGTGGGATCGTGTTCCCGCTGAATCTGGTGGGCCGAAACCAGCTGGGGGGTATCTCCGCGGGGAGCCTTGCACGAAGCAGGGTCGATCGCCCCGCAAACCAGCAGGCCATGGCAGTGGAGGAAGATGCCCGCCTTGGCCTGGAGGGCGAAGTCGGCCCCCAGAATGGCACCAAAGTCGTCCATGGGGAGGACGAGGAAGTCGAGGTGGCCCTGCCATTGTCCCACGCGGGTGCTGACTCCCTTCGCGATGCCGCTTGTCGCCGTCGTCGCGGTGTTGACCGTTTTCACTCGGTTGACGGCCGGCGAGAGGGTGAGTTGTAGTCGGTGGGCTTCGCGGGTGGCGAGGAAGTTGTGGGTGGCACCCGAGTCGACGAGCGCCCGGACCAGAGTGCCGTTGAGTTCGCAGTCCACGAACAGTAGCGGTCGCGGTCCTGGCCGTGATTCCTTCGCCTGCAGGGCGTTGAGGGAGGAGGTGGGGTGGTTGTGGGGTACCTCTTCGATGAGGGGGAGCGCCGGCTCCTGGGTCAAGACGGCGTTGAGTCTCGCCCGGGCCATCCGTCTGTCGGCCCGATCAGGGCAGTCGGCGCTCCGGTGGGTGCCGCCGCATACATGGCACCCCGTCCACCGAGGACCCTCCAATTGTTGCGGGGCTGAGGTTTGGGGGCGTCCGCCCTGTTCTCCTCGGGCCTGTCCGGGGTTCCCACGCGTGCGCCCTTGGTCCTTGGCGCGTCCCCCCGTTGACTTGTCTCCTGGGGTCTCGCTAGGGTTTCGCGGTCGATCTACGAGTCCGTCGGCGACGGCCAGTGCTGCGCGGAGGTCCTGCACGTTTTGCCGGCGCAGCTCGTTTTGGGCCCACGGCTGGAGGCCCTCCGTGAAGTAGTGGAGCTTGTCTTCTTCGTCCATCCGGGGCACCTCGAGCACCAGGAGGGAGAACTTCTCTACGTACTCTCGGATGGACCCGTCGTGCTTGAGCTGTCACATGGCCGACCGCGTGGTTTGTCCGGAGTTCGCGGGGCGAAATTGGGCGCGGAGTTCCTGTGTCCATTCGGTCCACTTTGAGATAGGCAGTCGGGTTGAGTCTTCTGTGCGCAGGCGCCACCAGGTCTTGGCGTGGCCGGTGAGGTAGAGGCTTGCCAGGAAGACTTGCTCGGTTTCTGAGGTCGCGTTGGCTTCCACGTAGCGCTGCAAGTCCCAGAGAAAATTTTCGATGATCATGGCATCGCGTTCCCCCGCGTACGGCTGTGGTTCTGGGGCTTTCACACATCAGGTGGTGGTGGTGGAGCTCGTGTCCGGAGTTCTCGTCAAGCCCTCGATGTGCGCTTGCAACCGGTCGAGCTGATCCTGAAGGGTTTGGAAACGGCCATCGTGCTCCTCCCGCTGAGCCACAAAAGATGTGGCCATCTCGCTGGTCTGCGCGTAGATGGTGGTGAGCTCCTCATCCAGTCTTCGGCTGAAGTTTCCGGTGTCGGCGGCGTAGATCCGGTGTTGAGCTTTGGTGTCCCGTCGGAGGTCGCTGATCTCCGTTTGAAGTTGGATGGGCAGTGCCTCCACGGTCCGTGTTAGCGACTCGAGCTGCTCCGTGAGGTGGGCGATCCTCTACCCCTGCGTGCCTCCGGCTCCCGGGCGCCCCCCGTCGGTCTCCATCTGGGCTGGGGTGGGGGGGGCGTACTGACCTTGGTTAACCTGGCTCTGATACCAGTGTCACACGACCCCGGGCGGCTCTGCGCGGGTTCGGTGGGGCTCTCGTCTGGACCGTCGTGGTCCGGCTCACTACGGGAGAAAGAGAGAGAGGGAGAGACGGGATCCGATTAACCAAAAGGTGACCAATCACGGGGGCGCGGGTCCCGTTAAATAGGGTCCCGCCACCCGTCGTTCTATTGTACACGCGGTGTGGGACTAAACGTCCACGTCAGCCATCCCATCCGCCGTTTGGTCGATGTCGTTAGCCTTCTCCCCCTGGTGTGGCGTCGTGGTGTCATCTCCCCTCGCTTGTCTTGGTCGCCACGCCAGCGTTCCGTTCCCGCTCTTGCTCCGGCCACGTGTCGGGCAGTGCGGGGCTATGTTGTCCCCGGGGTCCGGCTCAGGGTCGGACCCCGTGTGACAGAACCCCATCAGGCTTATAGTTTTAAAAAATATAATACTTAGTAAATAAATGAAATATGGATACTTTTCTCCTATTTCATAACATTTGCAGGGGCTTAAAACTAATAAACCCTGATTACCGATAAAAAATATTAAAAATTATCGTGCGGGTCCAGATGGACTCGACACGTGGCAGGATAGTACAATGAACTCGAGCATTTTCTGGCCGGTCAATACAGTAGACGGCTGACGGAATCGACGGTCATCATGCGGCATTGAGATCCGAAGGCTCAGAAGAAGACACGTGGAACCACGGCGTCGTTGACTCTTTCTCTTCCTGCCAAAGGACGAATGTCTCGGCCACTTCCGTTCGTGGGTTGGGAACGCGGTTTTGACTTCGTCAACCGCGACGTGAAAAAAGTCTTCTCTACCCACTTGATTCCCCATAAGTCTCTGGCCGTCCTTTCCCCGTCGTCGGATGGAGGACTGTGAATGGAAAGAGGAAGAAGGGGAGAGAGGAAGAGAGAGAGAGAGAGAGAGAGAGAGAGAGAGAGAGAGAGAGAGAGAGAGAAGAGAGAGAGAGAGAGAGATTGCCCTGGTCTCCGCACCATTTCTCTACCACTCACCTTGGTCTCGGTCCTCTGAGTGGGCCAGCGATCTCCTTCCTTCACCGGTGCCCTTACCAGACGCAGAGGGCAGCAGAGAGAATCGCATCCGCAGGTCAATCTCTCTCTCTCTCTCTCTCTTCGTGGTTGCGCAGAATTATCAATGAACAGGCTACTAAAATATGAATTATCAACCGTATAGAAGCTGTAGCAGTTCTGTCTGTCTGTCTCTCTCTCTCTCTCTCTGTATGTGTGGTCTCATCAGTTGTTTTAGCAGGCGTAGACTCCAGGCTGGAGAAGCATCGTCAAAGTGAGGAGACAATTTTCGAGAGCTCCTCTCCTGTTTTTCGAGTTTTCCAGTTTTTCTCCATCTTCTAGGTCTTGATTCTCGGAGCATCGAGGAGGTTCCGTCGGTCAGGTACCCACGTTTCCGCTGTTTCTCTCTGGTTTTCGTTTTTGCCCCCTCTCATCGCCCCGATTCTTGATGGAGTTCGTCGTTGCTGTTCCTCCTCGAGTAATCTCACTCTCGCCTACTTGAAATTGACGCCGGCAGATGTAAGAACGAAAGGTCCTGTGTGAGATCTGTTGCAGGCGAGCAACGATTGACGGTGTTTACCGCCGGGAAAGAGATCGAACCGGATTAGAGCATGTCGCAGGAAGGGATTTGAATTTGATTTTATCCTTCTCCCCACTTGGCATCATCTTCTTCGAGCCAAAGCATGTTAAAACAATCTCCTCCGAAGACTAAATAGATTCTCTTCAGCCTGGTTCGCGAAACGAACCTCTAGATGAAGTCTCAATTTCCTTGGACCACAGGATCCCTCAATCTTAATTCGTAGAGCATGTCCGATCCGAATCTGACCTTAATTCCATGCGTTTGTTCTTCCCCCGGCGTTCAATCCTCAGAAGCATCAAACCGAACGATGCCACAATTCTCCGGAGTCAGCCGACGGTCACCTTCTCAGTTCTTCAGATTTATTTTTGCTCGATTGATTCTATCAACGAAATGCCGCGAGCTTTTCTGTATTCGTGTGTTCTACGGCGATCCATGCCTGAACTCCTCCTACCGCAGGGGGGGAGAACTTCGCAAACCCTCACGACAGGAGATGGCCTTCTGGTATCATCATGAAGATTGATTTCTCCAACTCGTCCGTAAAGGGATCGATCGAGTCGGCGGTCGAGGCGCCGTTGAGATCCCCCACGGCGGCCATGGCCGGCGAGGCCTCGAGGTGGCGTATCGTCAAGTGCCCCCGGTGCCGCGGCCTCCTGCCGGAGAGCCCCGGCCTCCGCCTGTATAAATGCGGCGGATGTGGGACAGTCTTACAAGGTATATACAGATAGACGTATGTTTATTAGCCCTCACATTTTTTGCCAAATTTGATGAACAATTTTGATGAAATATCCGTCGAATCCGCAGCCAAAAACCGTCAAGCGAAGAACGGGAACGAAATCGTCAATGGCGGCTCCGAAGGAGGAGTACTGGCTGCTCTCCCCTCTGCGGATTCCTCTGAGAGCTCTCCGCCCTCGAGCTCCGTGGTCAGCAGCATCCACAGGGAGGACTACTCTCCAAAAGACGCAGCAAACGAGGGGATCGCCGCGGCCTCTGGTCCAGAGGCTAGGATGGAAGACGCCTGCTCCGACGAACACAGATCTGGCCAGAAGAAGGACCTGGTCAGTGAAAGCCCTGGAGTTGTACTCGGCGTCTCCTCCGGCGATGAGATCTCCGGCGGCCGTGAGCAATCCCCGGCAACTTCGTCGATTCCCTCTCCGGCAGCCGTGGGCCATCCCAAGGAGGAAGGTTCCCCAGGCGATGGCGAGAGAGAAGACGGAGGGGAGGGGAAGTTGGTGGACCAGCTGAGGATCTTCCCGGGGGGGCCTCTGTCGGATGGAAGATTTGGGCGGAGGCAGAGCTCGACCAGGGACGGCGGAGCTTCTTCGGAGATCGAGGACTTCCACTCGGCCAGGATGACGCTGGGGAGCGTCCCCGTGTCCAGGTCCGGGTCGAAGAATTCCTCGTTCTTGGGAGATCTTCCGAGAAAGAGCTGGCAAGAAAGTCAACCCAGATACAGGAACCCCGAGAGCGACCGGAGGGCGCTGCTGAGAGGGCTGGAGCTCCTGAGAGATCGCCTGGCCGACCCTTACGGTCAAGAAGTCAAAGGAAGGCCCCATCATGTCGGCAGCAGCCGGCAGACTTCAGTCAGCGGCTACAGCTCTGAAATTACCGTCTCGGGGAGGAGAGCAGCCATGGGAGAGAGGTACCCCCCGTATCAGGGTTCTCCCTCCTCCCCGGGGATGTCCAGCGGATCCAACTCCATCCATGGCTCCTTCGGGAAGAGGCGGCAGCACCACCAGAAGCGCCACTGCAGGCCCATCTCCGGCGGCGCCCCCTTCGTCCTCTGCAACTTCTGCATGCGACTCCTCCAGCTCCCCGTTGACTTCCTGGTCTCCAGAGGCAGACGCCACAAGCTCAGGTGCGGAGCCTGCTCCCAGGTCCTCGTCTTCTTCTTCCACGGCGGCGGCCACATCCAGGAGGAGGACCCCGTCTCCTTCTCCGACGAGTTCGGCCCGCCGGTGAGCAAGAGCTACTCCACCAACGGCGAGCCGGCGGCGATGCAGCGGCGGGGGAAGCAGCACGAGGGGTTCCCCCTCCACCGCCTCATGGGGTACCCCTCGGCCCGCGACGTGATCTACCAGCCCTGCGAGGAGGACGACCACAGGTTCGACTTCTACGACTCCTACGACGAGGCCCACTTCCTCGAGGGGGCCACCAGCCGATCTCCCGAGGAAGAAGACGATGGAGCGCAGAGGGAGATCAGACCAGACAAGAAAGCCGAGGCCCTGCTCAGCTCATCAAGAGGCCCCTCGGTGAGTTGACCGATGAATCCTAACTGCTCAGATCGGTTCCCCCATATAATCCGTACACAGGCAAAAATTTAGATGGATAAGTTGGCAGATTTTTTTTTTCCTTTTTTGGGCGTGTGTGAATATATATTGCCTCTGTGTGAAAAATCTGATTTCCCTTTTTTTTCCTTTTTTTGGTATATGTTGCTGGAAACAGATGATCCACCAACGTGTTGTGAAGAGCCGTCAGAAAAAAAAATGATTAGCCTTCGCGCATTTTTCCCTCATATTTCCACAATAAGTAGTAAATAAATAAAATAATATATTTCCTCTTTTTTCATCCGTCTGCGAAAAATATTAACTTCGCAGGGTATTTTTATATAAAAAATTGAGTCTTTTTGTCGCCTGGCGATGGGCCCGAGGAAGCTCCGATTCTCTGAGTGGGCCTCCAGGGAGAGCACCCACGTGCAAAGAACGTGGGCCCACGATGGGTCTGCCGCCATCATCGCCCTCCTCCACCCCTGAAGGAACTTAAATAGTCCAACGGTCAGGAGGCACAGAGCCTGAGCCTCCATGAACGGCCACGACCCCCCACCACCACCCTCCATAGCCGTTGTCCATCCCTCCCCTCCCGCCGTTCAAATTCAAAACCCCTTCGTCCTCCTCCCATCTCCCCCAATCAGCAAGCAGAGCCTCTCGGAGGAAGCATGGGTTCTCCGGCGATCGGGATCCTCAGGTCGCGCCACCGTTCCCACCGGAGGCCGCTGCAGCCGAAGAACTCGCCGTCGGAGCCCCACCAGAGCAGCGGCGGCGGCGTCAAGCGCGTCCAGATCTCGCCGGCGGATTCGATCGGCGGGAAGGAGAACCGGCCGCAGGAGCTTCCGGCGGGGATCGATCCGGAGGACACGTCGCTGGGGAAGGAGCTGGTGGCGGTCCGGCGGCGGAGGGAGAGGATCAGGTCCGAGCGGGAGAGGACGGAGAAGCTGCTCACGGAGAGGAGCCGGATTCTGGACACGGCGATTAGAGAGGCGGAGGACCGATGGGAGGCACAGTTGAAGATGGAGGCGGAGCTCCGGCAGGTGATCAGGCTGCGGGAACTCGGTCCATCTTCCTCGGTAAGACGCCGATCCCCCTCCATCCGTGGTTATTTCCTTCAATCGCTGTGATCAGGAGGAACTAAGATCTTCACCGATCCCCTCAGGCTTCTCCTCCCTTGAGATCTCTCAGAGATCGAGCACTGGAGGCGAAGAAGAGAGATGCTGCTCGTCAGGCAAGCGACCTCAATTTCTCATCCACATTTTTCAGAGATACAGAACCAGAGATCTTTCGCAATGTGAGATTATTCGGATTTCCAGATCCCTTTCCAGGCGTGCGACTCAAATCTCCTCTTCCGTCGTGCGATCCTCCTCGCAGGTAGTGAGCAAGGAAGAGAAGCCGGCGATGGCAGAGGAGAGAGACGACGGAGAGTCGCCGGGAAGCGAGGATCGACGAGTGAAGAAGAGCTCCGGGGACGAATATCCTCAGAGCGCCGGCCCGTGAGAGGATCTCCGGCGAGGATCGTTGGAGAAGGCCTGGACACCTGGTCGACCCTCTCCCTCCCTCTCTCCCACACCTGCGGTGTATCTATTTTTCCATTTTCTTCATTGGAAAACGTGTCTGGTGTGGGAGATCGGGAAGAAGAACCGGATGCGCGATCCTGTGATTACAATCGAACCCAGAAATAGTAGAAATCCATGGCCGCCATCCACATGAACGCTGACCCAAATTTGTCTCAGCCATGGAGAAATCGACCATGGCCGATCCGATCTGAGGGCAGATTCCGGTCCTTATTTTGAGGTGGGTTGGCCAGGAGGAGGAAGAAGAGGAGGAAAGGAAGGAAGAAAGTAATGCCGCCATCGCCGGTCTGGTTGTGATCTTCACGATGGGTATACACGTGGTTAGATTCATTGGGTTTCTTCTCTCTCTAAATCCACTTCGGACCCAGAAGCATGAATCATGTCGAAAATAGAATTCAAGTCAACCCCAGTTGACATCCGGGCCAGTTGACCGCGATGACGAGGTAGAAAGTCAGAATCCACGTTCCTCCTCCCCCACTTTTTTTACTCAAAAAGGAGCGGACGAGGGGATGCGACTCTTCTTCTTCCTCTCTCTGAAATTTTACTTTGAGACCCAGCTCAAGAACGACTAGCCCGGATCTGGGCTAGTCCGGACCGTTGACTCCAAAGTAGCAACTGAGACATCTCCACAAGTATCCCCAGAGTCAACGCTGCCCGGCAACACCCGTCGGATCCGCACGGCGATAGAGAACATAATCGAACCGAATGGGCGGAAGCTGTCGGGTCAAAATCTACGGCGGCGGATCCGCGGTCCAATCATCATCAGAGCTAAATAGAGAGAGAGAGAGAGAGAGAGAGACAAATAGGGGGGGGGGAGAGAGAGAGAAGGTGGGGGGTAGAGAGAGAGAGAGAGAGAGATCAGCAGAACTTCCAGTGGTTGTTGCACTCGACGCAGGTGACGAAGGTGGTCATGGGCTCGTCGGCGCTGCGGGTCTGCAGCTGGTAGTAGGTGGTCTTCCTCTTCCCGCACCGGCCGCACTTGAACTGGTCGGTGGTGGCCTTTGCGGGCGCCCCCCTCTCGCACTCGAAGATGGCCTTGTCCTTTATCTGCTGGTTCTGCCGCTTCCGCTCGTCGCTGGCCATCTCCTCCGGCGCCATGCCCACCAGCTCCGCCGGGCTGACCTCCCCCAGCAGCACCCGCCGCCGCAGGTCCGGGTTCTTCGGGTCCCTCATGTTGAACAGGATCGACCGGTACCGGGCCTTGTGGGCCCCCGTTGACTTCCCCAGCTTCTCGAACATGTGGCACTCCACCGCCACCGCTACCCGGATCGGATCGCGCCCCGCCGCCTCGGCCTTCAGTTCCTCCCCCACCTCGCCGTGGACCCTCGCCAGCGCCTCCGCCACCATCTCCCTGAACTTGTCCCGCACCTCGTCGTTGCACTTCACCATGGCGGACAGCTTCGGCGGCGGCGGCGCCGGCGGCAGCTTCTCCTCCCTGGCGGCGGCTCTGGGTCCGTTGTTCACTCTCTCAGACCCCCCGTTCTTCGTCCCGGGTTTCAGAGATTCGCCGCCATTCCGGACGGCGGCGGCCTTCGGCGGCGCCGCCGGCTCCCCGGGGGAATTGCCCTTCTTGTTCTTGTTCCCCGTTTCCTCCAGGACCAAGTCCTTCCAGTGCTGGCGGAGCTCGGAAGCCGCCGCCTGGATCTTCTTCTGGGGGTGCTTCGTGAGGCTCAGGATTCCTTTACCCACCTGCATGGAGATCGATGCTCGTCAGGAGAAAAAAAAATTGAGGAAAATCGGAGCAGCCTGGCTGAAACCAGCTGAACATGATGAAATCATCCAACTTAACCACAGAATTCGCCTCACATTTCCTTCCGATTCGATGATTATAAGAAAAATTCAGCGCCCACAATTTCTTCAGGAATCATTCGAAAAGGAATTTTCTTGCAGAAAAAATTCTGCCCTGATTTTTTTTTTGCAGAAAAAAATATCAAGTAACAAGAAGCCCAAGAACATCAACAGAATGAAAGATTATTTCAGCTACTGCGCCATCTTCACTAAATTTAGCTAAGACTTCTTGCTGGGTACTTGCTAGAAATTTGAGACCTATTCAAAACCCAGGGATGCCATGTTTTCAAACTATTCCTATGCAACCAAGAGAATTAGAAACTTGTCAGCTGAAAGTGAGTTTCTAAAACTGGAATCGATAAAGATTATGATGAATTCAAATGATATTAGTCGCAAAACTAGATCCCGCGCCTGAAGGGAATTTTTTTTATGTATTGAAAAACATGGTCGGCAGGGGCAGCATAATCCTGATCATTCAGCCTCACGCAATGTGCCGTTCTGGTGAGAGGGAACGCAAGAGTTTTCAATCCCCATCGAGAAGAATGATATTTTATGTTATGCTATGTGCATCCGGACAGTCAAGAACTATATAATATTTTCCCTTAAAGCCTGGAGAGTTGAAAAACACTATTAAATGGAGCTCAGTGCGCTCCGGGTTCATCCTGAAAATGGTAAACTATTTACACAAAAATACCACAGGTTCCTTGGATGTTTCTCATTCTCAAACATGATTAGGGTATGATGTAGAGGCCTTGAGTTTCAATTAGTATCACAACATAGTAAAATAAAAAATAGCGGAAATAACGTGCTAAAAAATGGAGGGTGAAACATTATGACCCCGGATCTACAATGCCATCATTAAACTATCGCCACCATTTTAATAAATACAAGGACTAACTTGAAAGGAGAAGCAATGAAAGTGCCAGACAGGATCAAAAAAATTGAACTAATAAAGAATCATAAGGGATAATAAAAAAAATAATGCATAAACACTGACGCCTCAAATTATATTTCGTGCCACAGTATTTTTGCTGTGATGGTGCGAAGCTACAACCTCACCCCAATGAAGGACATGCGAATTTAGGATGGGTCCTTATCTATTTTGCAAACACGCTCGTACGCCAGCAAGTTCGCGCGCGCGCACGCGAGAGAGAGAGAGAGAGCATAAAATGCTAAGACAGGCAGCAGGGTTAGATAACCCTTTGTCCAATGGCACGCATGCCACTTAAAGTCGAAAACAAGGATCAAAACTAAGGGGTAAAAACTATAAGAAGTTTCTTTATTATACAATATGGAATTAATACCACCGATCATTTTAAAAACAAGTTTCAGGTCAGTACCTTACCTAATGGCAACAAGGATTTGATTCAGATAGTGTAGAAATATGAACTCCGATATCTAACGATTATTGGTTGTCTTTGAATACGTTGAAGTATAGAAGAAACTCAGAGATCTAATGAAAAAAATCAACTTATATGAAACACTAAAGGCCTGATGTAGCGGATTTCGGACGGATAAAATGCCATGAAATCCACAGAGTTGCCAAATGAGCTTCAACCAATAAGATCCTTTGAATATTACACCATTTTTTCAATTAATTTTAACGCAACCGAATCCTCCTGAAACTCGTCCTCCATTAGCATGTTCCCAAATGTTCTCGTCTTCCTTAGAAGGAAGATTCTGCTTTGTATTGTCGGATACTTCTGGCTCTCCACCTCGTAACTTCTTAATTTGTTTGCCCAGTGGAATCATAAGTCACCTCGTGCGTCCTACAGCTTCGATACTTTACATGGATCTTTTTTACAAAAATGGCAATTTAAGTTCGATGGAATTAGCTTGATAAGGACGTAATAGAAATGCAGAATGATCAATAAAAATTTCTGAAAAATTTTTAATCCATAATGACGTTCGTGAATTTAATCAGGACTTGAAGCCGAATTCCCAGCAACACTAGGCATGGGGGAGTTTAGAGGCAGAGGAAGGATCTATCGGTCCTATTTTACCCCTCTCGTGCATATGCAATGTCTCTGCATATCGAACAAGAATAAGGAACATGATTAGGCTGATTTCAGCAAGAAGTATTTTATTTGCATCTTCTATGCTCTGTTATTAAAAACTATAATCATGCATACCTAAATCAAAAGGGATTAGATGTAAAGTGGATTTTCTACGAGTTCCCACACAAGATTCTCTTACAGGGAAACTGATATCAAAAGTCTGAATTTTCCCCAAATCCACAGCGGTTTGTAAATTTTACTAGGCTGAAGGCAACGTGAGCATCAAATTATTGTAAAATTAGAAATCCGAGAAGACAAAGACCACCACAGCGGTTTTGGTAGATGGATGTAATCATCATAGCATGCAAAAGAAAGTAAACAAAGTTTAGGGCATACCAATTTCCACCGGCGACAACCAAAGGAATACAACAAGAAAAATAACTGTAGTTCACAAAATTCCCCGTCATATCCGACGATGGAAGAACTAGGATATGATCCATTACAAAGGAGGAAAGAGGCGCTACCAAATTTTGACGGTATGCATCCAAGATAAGCAAAATAAACAAGCAAACGTCCACCCGAAAGGGAATTTCGAAGAAAAACACAGAAATACCGCCATCAAATCGATAATTGAAACCGTTAAAAATGCCAGACAAGTCTTCAGAAGGGGATAGAAAGAAAGAGAGAGATGATAGCAGCCTACTTTCGTGGCGACGAGGTCCTTCGTCGTCAATGGCAACTTCTTCAGTTGCTTAAGCGCATCCAAACAGCGGGCGACCTCCGACGAACCGCCGTCCGCCGCCGCCGCATCTCCCGCCTTCCTTGCAACCGCGAAAATCTCCAGGATCTCCTTCTCCATTGTTCCCCAGATCCGGCCCGCCCCACGGCAATCTCACTGAAGAAATCCGAGCAAACGGGAGACGAGGATGGATCCCCGATGAATAAAATAAACCAAAAACGCCAGCCGGCCGAATCCGCGGGGGAATCAACGGAAACCCTACCTGGGATAAAGGAGAAAGCGGACGCCGCGGCACCTCGCGTCGCAGCAGCGACGATTCCTCCGATCGGACTTCTTCTGCCGCTCTCGTAGGGCTCGAGCAGGCTCCGATTTATCTGGGCCGTCCATTCCCTCTCCTCCCCCCCAATCCATCGGCCCAGAAGACCAACAAGCGTCCGCCCTCCTGTCCAGCCGACGCACGTGTCAACCCTCGGCATTCCTCTGAAAAAGCCCACCACCGAGCTCCGAACAAAAATAAATAAATAAATACGAATAATATAAAAACCCATGTAACTTAGTTTTTTTTCATAATTATCAGATATTTTATTTAATACATTAGACCAATCAATGGAGTCAACGGCTCTGTTAAGATGACTGGATGAGTTAGTATGTACAGCCTTATCGAAGATTAGGCTACATAATATCACCATTAACGACTAACAGCATATCAATTAAGTACTCTCAAGCCGCGTTGACTATTTTTTTAATGAAATATCGTTACTAGTGATTTACTTAACGGATTTCTATCTGGACTTTATGAAGGTCAACTCATCCCAAACGTGCCCTTTTATCACAAATAGCCCCCGACGGGCGACTAGGTGGGAAGAAGTCAATGCGTTGACGTTGGGAGGGTGAAGCACCGTGTTCTGCCACCTTTTTTTAAGCGAAGAGGCCGTCTTCAACAATGGCGTGTCTCCTCCCACCTCCCTCCGCTTGCAGTTGCAGGGTTCTCTTTCTTACCTGTGGAGTCCTCGTGGGCTTCTCACTGAACCAGAAAGGCCTGCCGTCAGAGGCCACAGCGGAAGCCAGAGAACCAGGTTCTTTCCTGCAACTACCCCATTCACCGGTCCACAGATTTCTCAGAAAGGAGAAAGGTGGATGCCGGCGGTGGGGTGGGCAATGGCCAGGCCGCCGCCATCGCCATTATCTTCTACTGTGGAACCCACCAGCCTCGGTTTCTATAATTAGAGCGGGAGAGGTGAGCTCCGTGATCTCCTCTCCACAGGTCAGCGATGGCGGTCGGTGACTACATCCTGGATCTCATCCTGGTGCCCTTGAGCATCTCCCTTACGGCGGGCTACCACGCCTACGTCTACCGGAGCTTCTCCGCCGGGCGGCGCCGACCCCTCGCCGCCATCAAGGTCGCCGTTCTGAGGAGGGAATGGTTCAGCACCGTCGTAAAGGTTTGAGGAGGGAGAGATCGGATCGAACCGTGTCTGCCGGCGCCGCCGCCGGGTTCCTCCCTTTCTCTGACCGCCGGAGGATTTGCAGGACGACAGTAAGAAGGGCATGCTGGGGGTGCAGAGCCTGAGGAACTCCCTGATGGTGGCGATACTCTCGGCGACGGTGGCGATCATCCTCAGCACCTCGCTGGCGGCGCTCTGCAACAACGCGCTCAAGGCGGCGGCGCTGATGCGGCGCGCGCGGGCGTTCGGAGCGCAGTCGGAGACGCTGCTGGTGCACAAGTACGCGGCGGCGGCGCTGATGCTGATGCTCAGCTTCCTGTGCAGCTCCGCCGCCGCCGGATGCATGATCGAGGGCGGGTTTCAGGTCAACGTGTCGGGGGTCGCCTTCAACGAGCACGCACGTTTGACTTTGGAGAGGGCGTGGCTACTGGCGGCGGTCGGGAACCGGGTCCTCCTCGTGTCGGCGCCGATGTTGACTTGGCTGCTGGGGCCGGTGGCCTTGCTGATCTCGTCGGCGGCGCTCGTGTTGATGCTCTACCAGATCGACTTCCCCGTCGTGGTGCCGCCAGAGATCCAAAACCCATAAATCAGCTGATGCTTAAACCGGCAAAATCGACGATGGGTTGACTGTTATTTACTTAACGCTCGAGAAAAATCATCGGGGCCAAGATTTCTTCTGCGAATCAACATAATCCCTATCAGCAGAAGTCAACCACCACGAACGTGTCAACCACCCATAGCACGAAGTCAAGAATGCCAGTAGACGGAGAACAACAGCCATCCTAGGGTAGGAGAAGGTTCTAAGTACAAAACTCAAGAAAAGATCTGGGAAAGTATATTTTATTATCAACCAACACAAATTATGTTCTTGGTAAGTCAAACAGGATTGTGCGCGCATGAAAAATTTCATCTTCTTACAGAGCTTCCTCACCGGAAGAAATGAGCTCAGAATAGTCTACCTCAAGGGCCAGTTCAACCAGAATCGGCTGCAAGCTTTGGACTCAGGATCGAAGATCTTGACAAGAACACACCTCACAAATCTATGTTCGAATTATTGACTGAGCTTTTTGTGGAAGTAGGAGGATGATTTATTTATAATAAATCGTCAATTTTCCTCTAATTCCTTGGCGGCTAAGATGATAAAACACCTTGAATTGAAAAGGGCAGTTGAGGAACACATCATAGGATCTACAATGGGCTGTTTTGTAACAAAAAATAAATAAATGTAAATCGTGACACGCAAGAAATGAGAAGTCTCAACGATATACTGGGAGAGATTACACATATGGGATCATCACATGCTTGAGGTGTGAAGAACATCAAATGACATTTGTTGGCTCCATGGATAAAGTCTGAGGTTATATCCACAGGTCCCTATTAGGATGGGCTACCAGCCCGACCCAGCCCACTAAAGAAGTAGAGATGGAACCACTGGTCTAGATATACTCAATTAGAAGAAGAACCGAAAGCTAGGGAACTGTTAGAATTGAGAGGCTAACAGCCCAACACATTAAGACAACCAAAGGCAAAGGGTCAGCCACCACTCTAGGTGGAGCAAAAGATTCCGAAAGAACAAAAGTGGTTATAAATAATGGGAGAGGAACTCAAAAGAGGGGGATGGAAGAAGTTTCATTATTCCCCCATTTTTATTCTTTTCTCTTTTTCTCTAGTTCATAAAGAGAGCTTGACTCTCATTCTTGGTCATAATTGCAAGTGTGAGGTTGACCTACAAGTTGTAAATAGTTTTGAATTCTTGATTGAAAGGTGAATTCTAAAAAATGGTGTGAGAAATATAAATTCATATGTTATCTACTTATAATATATTATTATTTTTCACCTAATTATTCAATGCCTAGGATGATGAAACACCTTGAATTGAGAAGGGCAGTTGAAGAACACATTACATAACTTTGTAAAGAAAATAAGTAGATGTAAATCATAGTATAATAAGAGATATTACAAAAATGGAAGGCTCAGACAGCTAGAAGTTTTTCTTCAAGAAGAGAAAACTCACTTAGAAAGTCATTCCAGTAGCATGGAATCCACATAGGCTCTTGAAGTGCAAAAAATATCAATCATTTTAATCCATGGGGTTAAATGTGCAATGAAACCCAAAATTATCCCATTGATATTTAGATGTCAAAATATAAATATTGTCCAATATATGAATGACATATTATATTTGTTGACGCATAAGTTACAGAAATATATACACGATTTTTTGCATTAATATTTAAATGTCATACTTGTAATAATATTTGCATCTTCAGTGACTATATTTGGTACTCTTTCAATCTTTATATCTACTATTTTCTACATGACCATCATGTAATGCTTATCGACTCTTAAGTTTAATGAAAAATTTGATATTGAAAACATGAACAAAGGGTAAAGGCAATATTGAATTTTACAATAGTTTAGGTTGAATTTTTTAATGACTATTTGATTTAACTAGTGCCAAAATCTAAAAAAAATGGATAGAATATATAGCATTTTGTCTCACTTGTGTGTCTTAGGGTCATATATGTCAAACCCTAGTTTACTAGCATGATGAATCAAGAGTGGGGTCGAATTGAATCTTAATTTTAAAGTATAGATCTCTTAAATATTTAAAATTATTCTCTTAAATCAATATAATTAAAAAATTAGAGGAGAGAGACTCATGGGACAAAGGTTTCATAGTGTTTTTTGGGTAAATTTCATCAGCTTATATTTAGTTTTATATTATCAAAATGTTTTTGAGTTATCAAAACTCAACAAAATCCTAGTGTGTGGCAAGACTATATACAATAATCAAATAGAGAGAAAATAACATACTCCTATACTAGTCACTAAGTATTTACAACTATTCATAATTATTAATTATTTTTTAAGAAATAACTTTTGTTCTGAAGCCAATATGTATATATATATATATATATATATATATATATATATATATTTGAGAGAGAGAGAGAGAGAGAGTTAGTCTCTTATTAATCTATACTTATGTCCCTAGAAACAAAATTTATCCCCCTGCTCATGTAGATCAAGAATTTTTTGTCACTATGAACTGATACAAAACAAAAAAAAATAATAGTAGTAAGTTGACTATATATTCTTTAAATATTTAAGCCAACACATTGGATTGACTTGTTGGTTGGTGGTAATGTAGGAAACTAGAGATAAAGTTTCAGTTTTAAAAAATATATAATTCAAAACCCCCCAACTCTTGGTTCCTCTCTCTTAGCCTCCAAAAACCCACACAACCAAGCTTAGATACTCTAATAATTTATAATAAACAAACTGTCTTCCATACCGATGATTGTGTGAGTATACATGTGTCGCTAGGCGTGTGCGCATGATGTATGCCCATGTGTAAATGGGGATTTATTTTCAAGAAAAGAGGTGTGTTCTCAATCAATAAAGTTTCACTCCAAAATAAGAAACCCCACTGACCTTTTTTCTTTCTTTGGAGTAGAAAATATGTGTAGGATAGATGTAGTGTTATCAGGTTTTTATGTTGAAAAATTATTCTCTTAGTATCACAATCTTATTTTGGTATGATTATAATTATGTAGATGATTTGTATGATATAATCTGCCAATCAAGTTTGAAGTATTGAGAGTTATCCTTATTGTGGTATGAAGTGTGTTTGCCAATTACATGCCATACTTCACACCCTGAAATGTTATAGTACTTAATGGTGTCACAATCATACTATCATCATGGTAGTAGTCAACTTGTCTTAAATGGAGCATGTGCTAACAATTGTTGTCTCCATCAGATTAAGTATAATAGTGTAAGGGAACAAAGTAGTGCTAGGGGAGACACTTTTCATGCTGACAGTATATATATATATATATATATATACTGTCAGAATTTACATAAATGTGTAAAACAAGAAGTTTACATTACTAGATTCATGCAGGTCAAATATTGGTAAAATATTTTTCCAATTGTCAGTAGGATCATAAATGATTTTAGGATCAGTTGCATCTTAGTCTTTTTTAATCTTTTTAAAATTAAAGTTGACACACTTGATAAGCATTTTATTTTATAGGCAATGACAAAGACGAGAACCGTACACCATCATTTTTATGCAATCATTATTGAGTAATTTTATATTACACTACATAGACATTAAAAAACAAGGATTTATCAATGATTGTCTTGGTTTTCTGGTTTTAAAATTAAAATATTAAAAATAACTTAAATTATGTCGGAAAGCGGAAATACTATTTAATTACATAATATAAAATGATTCATTTAATAATGCTGAATTGGCCATAGTTGAGCATTGGTCTTCTTCCCAATAAGACTCCTAAAAGGACTCATTGGTGGGCACACACTAGGTTTCATAGGGAGACCGACCTAGAGCACATTTTCCATGTCCACTGGGCAAAGCCATAGCTCCAAAATTTCATATGTTTCTATACTTTAAATAATTACACACGCCACACTTAGAAAAGAGTGAAATCTAGATGACCCACAAATGGAGGAGCTCCTGCTGGATCGACGGGGAATGTCTCAGAGGGCGCGGGGCTTGGCGACGATGGTGGAGTGGGTGAGGATGTGCATGCTGAACTGGCCACCTTTCTCGGTGGTGTCGATCTTGTCCTGGCCCGGCGGCGGCAGCAGCTCGAAGTTCTGCACCAGGCGGCCGATGGTGATGCCGAGGATGGGAAGGGCCAGGATGATGCCCGGGCAGCTTCGCCGGCCGGCCCCGAAGGGGAGGTAGCGGAAGTCGTTGCCGCTGGCCTCCACCTTGGCCTCCTCCTCCAGGAACCGCTCCGGCCGGAATTCTTCCGGCTTCTTCCAGTGGTCGGGGTTATTGGCGAGGAACCAGGCGTTGACCAGGATTTTGCTCTCGGCGGGGATGTCATAGCCGGCGAGCTTGGCGTCATGGAGGTTCATGTGGGGAACGAGGAGAGGGATGGCCATACGCAGGCGGAGAGTCTCCTTGATGACGGCCTGCAGGTAGGGAAGCTTCGGCATGTCCGGCTCCGTGACCTGGACGCCGACGCCGAGCACGGTATCCATCTCGCGCCGGAGCTTCTCCTGGATCTCCGGGTGGTTCACCAGCTCCGCTATGCCCCACTCGATCGACCAGAGGGTCGTCTCGATCGCTAGATAAGACCACATCGAGACAGCAGATTTAATATATATAGATATAAGTATATATTTCTAGAGAGAGAAGGAGAGAGAAAGAGAGATAGATAGATAGAGAGAGAGAGAGAGAGAGATGCTCACCGGCGACGTTGATGTTCTCGATGATGTAGAGAACGTTGTCCTCGTTGATCTCCCCCCTCTTCTCGGCTTCGAGAATGTGATCGATGGCGCACTTGAGACCGCCGGAACCACCGGTCTGGGTGAGTTTCCTGTGGGGCAAACAGACTCGGTTGGTGAGTGGCGAAATCGCAACTCGGAAGGTCGACTCAGCGGGTGCTGGTAGTCAGGAATACCCACTTGCGCTCTTCCACGAAGTGCTCCTTGAAGAGCTGAATCCGGCGTTCCTTGACGCTCTTGCACATCTTCAGGTAACCCCGAAGGAACGGCCGGAGGATGGGGATGAAGTCGCCGTAGTTATACTGGAAGCTCTGTGCCAGGCGGCTCCGCTCCCCGTTGAGCGCCTTGAGCTTGACGAAGAGGGGGTCCTCCTCCGACTCGAAGCGGCGGTCGAACATGATCCTGTACATGTTGTTGTACATCATGAGCTGGAGGCGCCGCCGCAGCACCACCCCCTCCGTCCCCGCCTTGGGGTTGGCCTTGAGGTCCGCCACCACCCGGCCGGCCTCGTCCTCCCACCCGAGCCTGTTCTGCTGCACCACCTTGTTGGTGAAGAACGGCACGGTCATAATCCGCCGCATCTTCCGCCAGTGCTCGCCATAGACGGTGAAGACCATGTCCTGGCCTTTCCCGGTGAAGATGTCGAATACGACGTTGCGGGTGCGGGAGCCGAACTCCACCCCCTGCGTGTACAGGACCTCGCGGGCCTGCTCCGGCGAGGAAACCACCACCAGGTTGCGCTGCCCCATGCGGAGCAGGAAGATCTCGCCGAAGCGGCGCGCCATGGCGGTCAGGTTGCGATGGTTCAGGTCGTCGCCTACTTGCAACCAGTTGCCGAAGACGGGCACCGGAATCGGCCCCGGCGGCAGCTTGAACCGCTTCCCTCGTAGCTTCGAGACGACCACGGCGACTGTGACAGCCACGAAGAGCCCCAGGAGGACCTTCTCCAGCAGGACGAGATCCATGGTGGCCGACGCCGCTGTCCTTCCTCGCCGCCGAACCGGTGAAGAGGGGCTTATCCGGGCGCCCGGCCTATATAGCCGTCGCCGACGGCGTGCTCGGCGACGGTGGCCGTTACAATTGACGGTGGACGGTAGGTGGGGGTTGAATCTGGGCGCCTCGTTAGGTCGGTGACGGAGGCTCCGTCACATTTGTTATTGGATTTTCCATCTTTTACCCCTAATAAATTCTATAATTAATAAAAAGTCCTCAAGTTACCAGATTTCATGAACAATTAGATCGCTAGGCATCCCCAGTCCCCGCCTGAGACGTTCTTATGCAAGTCTAGACTTTTCGGGGGCTTCAGCCTAAAATACCTTCAGTCGGCTGGAATTTTTTATCTTTCCAACGACGTGGCGCTCTGGGAAAGGGCTACCGTTGTCGCTCGACCAATAGGAAGGGTCCACGATCTGAAACGATTACCGGTTTGACTGAGCCGGGGAAGTCTGGCCCACAAGTGAACCGAGGAGTTGGTGGCGACCTAGCTGGAAGTGGGTAGGTGGCCCGACCCGGCAGCCGTTGACGATCGCGACGTCCCTCTGATCTCTCCCGTCTGATCCTGAACTATTCCCATATTTGTCGGGTGAGCTTGAGCAGCCGCAAGCATATCCCGTCACCCCTGTTGACTATGACCCGGCCCGATAAGCCCCCGCTGACCAAGTCACGGCTCCGTTAGAGAGAGACAGAGAGAGAGATGTAATTCGTTGTGGTAGCATCTGGTAAGAGAGCCGGGTCGCAACGGTTGACTAAATATGGCCCGATGACCTAACAATGCGGAAGTGGGAAACGAAGGTGGGCCAGTATAGCCTGGTCAATGGGATGAGCTCATTTAATATTATTATTTCAATCCTTCTTCAGTCTTTTGTGGGCCAGCCTGAGACGTGGCCAAATGCCCGCAGAGCCGTGTGGGCCGACTCTGGCGCTAACGGGCCTGCCTCCCTACATTTTGCACGTTTTTAATATATTAAGTGGGCATTTTTCCTATTCTTTATGTTAATTGGTAATCAGCGGCGGAGTTAGGAGTCATTACCGAATTGTTACTAAATGAGGCAATTTGTTGCATTTTATATTTTTTTGATGTGAAATTAATCTATTTATGACATTTTAATTCTTTTATCATTCAAATACTTTTATCGTCAGGTATTCTGTGGCTCAGCCGTTTGACTTTGGAGAGGACATGGCCACTGGAAACAGTGGGGCAAAAATCGACGGTCCGTTGACTGCAGTTTAGTACCCTACGGAGATCAGGGAAATGAGCACCCCCAAAAGTCAACCACCACGATCGGTACAATCACTTCTGGCATGATCATATTGGCATGCCATCGAAAGTTCTAGAGAATATAATCGAATTAGTCAAATAATATTTTGTTCGTCGCACACGTGTGATCTGTCAAACCGGATGGTGCGCAGAAAAATATTTAGAATAATTTAGTTTAAATATTTAAAATTAATCATGGTGTTCTACCTTGTTCATCGGGGGGAAACAACTGAGGGTGAGGAATTGCAAGCGATGAAACACATTCGGATGAGCTCGTAGAGATGAGCGGCTCTTATGGGAAACAGCGGACGAAGATTACGGTGCTAAGATAAAGTAGTCTTGAAGATCTACCAAGAGAAGTTGAAGAAACAGGATCGCAGATTGTCGAACACATGATTGGAGCCTCAGACAGCCAGAAGTTTTTCTTCAAGATCTGAAAGATTCGGACGGTAATTCCAAAACTAAATGAGATCCTCATTGGCTCCTGAAGTGCGAAGAACATCAAACGACGGCAACAGAGATGAAAGCGAAAAGAATTATGGAAATGTGATCGCATTAATCGGCTCCGTGAATAGTCTGGAGATTATATCCACAGGTTCCTATCAGGATGCGAAGCGGTTAGATCTTCGCCCAATCATAGCATCACCGGTCATGGCGTTGGAGCTACAGGTGACGTGGCTTGGGCGGCAAGAAATCCCTGAACAACTGCAAAATCGAGGTTATCCCGGCAGGACGGTGGAGAATCCCTCAGCGACCCATTTCATAATCACGCACGCAGAAGAGCGAACGCCGACCGATTGTGATCCTCTCTCCACACCGCGAAATGAAACCCTAGAAGGGAGAAAGAGAGCAGACGGAAGAGGTCTCGCAACATTCCCGCTCCTACTCGCCTTCTAGGGTTTTAAACCTCGGCGGGAAGAGAAGAACGGCACGGAGAAACACAGATCTGCGTCAAGTGTCATACGGCACTTCCTATCAATGGTCTTGCTTCTTCACCGGGATCTAATCAGAGCTCCTACCGGGAACAAATCAGAAAACAAGACCATCTATGGCAGAAACGCGTATGGCAAACAAGCAGGACTGAAAAAACGATGAAACGGAAGCATAGATCCAGATAAATAATTTCAGCCAGGGAATGACGAAGAAACCGAAGCAGGATCGAGTTCCTGTACGCAAGAAGAGAGCGATGCCGATTGATAAGAGGCAACCAGATCGATCCCATTCCTCGAACGAACGACTCCGGTAAGCATCGGACGCCTCCGCATCGGCGTCATCCCTTCCGCGTCGAAGAAGACAGAGAGGAGGAGGTCCTGTGCCCTCATCGCGGCTCCATTTTTAAAGGCGGTCTCCACGCCGCCGCCCGCTGGAGCTCCCCGTCGCGGGAAATTAGGGCTGCCGTCTCTGCTGAGAATCTGACGGCTGAGAGGATCTCAACTTCGACGGTGGATCTCGCCCCGCGCGTCGAATGTACCGGATAGTGGGCTATTTATATGGATGGCCCTGGCGTCTTTCCTTCGGCCCAGCCCCACTCATTAGCATGTCTACTCGAATATAATTTGTTATTTTATGGTATAAAATAAAATTGGAATTTTATGGTTCTAGCCCCTCACAAGCCCTTTTGGAGTTTCATTTTTAAATACCAGGTTTAAAGGCCCAATAATTTCCCATACCATCCTATTCATAATTAGATGGGACCCTCCAAGTATTTATGAATCATAAGCATGATGTCTTATGTTTGTGGAAGCATGAATTTTGAAAAAAAATATTTAAATTAATAATTAAAATATTATATGTGCATTAATATTTAAATCTTACATGCCTACATTTGGCATTGTTCCAATCTTCATGTCCTTTATTTTCAAGGTGGTCATCATGTGATGCATTTACTATTGAGTTTATAGAATCTTTGTATTGAAAAAAGAATTAAAAGGTAAAATCAATGTTGAATTTTTAACAACGAGTCTTGAGCTTATTACTATTTTTAGCAATGAGGCAATTTGATTCTAACTAGTGCCGAAATCTCAAAGAAAACCTAGATATAACACAATATTGTGTCTCACATGTGTGCTTTAGGGACAAATCCCTAACAAGTTGTAGCATTGTCTATTACATGAGCAAATAGATAAAATAAAAAGATAGCCTTGTGTTAGTCATTGGGTATTTTTAACTATTCATAAAATGTATTGATTTTGAAATAATAATGTTATAGTAAAGGGGAGAGAGAGGGAGAGAGAGAGAAAGAAAACTGTACACTTACTAGTCTATTTCTATATTTATTCATATATATTGTGATAACAAAGTTGTCACTTTTATTATTTTTCATGAGCTTATGAAATATATAGAAGTAGACTAACACTTTATTAGAGATAGTGTGATGTTTGAAAACTTTATACACCTTTTCTCTAAGGCACTACCTTGTAGAAGACTACAAGCTATATACACCAAGCTAAACATGAGAAATACCTATGCTCCAATTTGAGGGGGTGTTGAGGCTCATTTACATAATTTATTTTCTCTTATCATAATATTATGATAATAACATACTTAATATTCAGCCAATGACTTATTTTTCATATTCTCCCTTTAGAATTAGGTGAAACCTTAAAGGGAGATGACACTCATGATGACCTCGACGAATGAGAGTTATGTTTTTACTATCTCTCTTTTTCTCTTCTCTCTTTTCTTTATCCCTCACAACAAGATAATATAGGGTGCATTATGGATTGATGCTCTACATATGGCTATTGTACTTTCTTCAATGACAACTTGATTAATGGTGTGACAAAAGACAACAAATGGTAGTGAGACCTAGTGTTGAATCAAATTTCGTAACAATGACACATGTCATTTGTGATGTTTTGTGAGTGAAAGGAATATTAGAAGACTTGGGGGTCAAGTAAATTCAGCCCATCAAATTATACTATAATAACATTGCACATAATCTGGTGTAGTATGTTTGCACTAGAGATAGACCACCAGTTCATCAAAGAAAAACTTGATAGAGGTGTTATCTGTACAGCTTATATATACTCTTATTAACAATTGACAAATGTGTTAACCAAGGGACTAAGTATCACTATTTTTTAATGTTTTATATTCAAGTTAGATTAGATGACATCCACTCGCCAACTTGAGGAGAAGGGTTAGAAGATGACATAGTTGTCCAATGGGTATGAGTTCCTAATTAAGCGAGATCTAGACCTAATTATAGAGATCCTATAAATACCTTTTATACATGACATTTTAGGATTAATGAAATATTTTTATGCCTCTCTCTCTCTCTCTCTCTCTCTCTCTCTCTCTCTCTCTCTCTCTCTCTCTCTCTCAAGAATAAGTTTCTTCCATCCACATTTAATGGGCAAAGTTACTAATATAAGAAGAAATGCACATGAAGGATGACATTACACTAGAAAAGAATCAACCCAAGAAAGAAAATAGTCATCGAATATTCTAAACACTTGAATAATATTGATGCTTAAAAATTACAATGATTCTAAAACCTTTGAAAAATAATTGGTCAATATTCAATCAACTCGTGAAAGTTCAAACATCTACTATCCAACATTTTTTCTCAATCTCCCTACTAGGAGAACGAACACATTTTTTGCTAGCAGTATAGTAACAAGAAATCCCATACACAAATGATAATATAGATACATGACAATGTTACACATAGATTGATTCCATGAGATGTGCTCTTTCAATCCTCTATCATATTTAAAAGAAAAACGTTCGTAGAAATGAATTCATGGATAAAAAGAAATAATCATTTCAACTAGAAATTGAAGATCTAGTTGAACTATGTCTCTACAATAAATAAGAAAATCAGAAAAGTGGGAGTACATTAGCTTCCTAAGCCATTTTCTAAATAGAATCTATGAATCATTCACTATAACAACGACATTGAACTCGACAAATTCTTAGAACCATCCCTAAGGAAATGGAAGTAAACTTTAATTTTATGTTGATTAGTTGCAAATTGTAGATTTCACTATCAAGATAGACATATACAAGATATGTCTCAACCATAGATATCTAAACTAGAATGTTAGGTCAAATGCCCTTACCCTTATGTCTACCACTATGGTAAGAGGTTGACTACAAAATTAAATACATGCCAAGTGTACAACCATCAACAAGCCCATACAAGATGTCCCCACGCTATCTAGAGAGGATGAGGCACTAACGTGAATTAATCGTTGTATAATAAATCACGCAAATTTAAAATTTTTATAAAACTAGAAAAGACTAATTCTTAGAATTTTAAATGTTTATTAGAGTGAATAAATCAATTATAAATCGATAAAATATTCAAAAAATAGTGATAAATTTCCAAGTCAATCACAAGATGTAATATAATATCAGGTAATATTTCAGAATTTTTTTGAAAGAATATGATTTTTTTAACTAAATGATAAATATAATCAATTTAATAAATGCGAAAAGAAAATAAGGCAATGACGTCAGGTGATGTCAGCGCCTGAAGAATACAAATCGGGCAGAAACAAAGTTTCGACCTACGATTCTTTCGTAAGTGATTACTGTCAAATTAATAGATCAAATTTAGTTATGTAAAAGCCAGAAGAATCGTAACTCAAGTACGAAATATTTTGGATGTTAAAATCGTGCCAAAGATTACTAATTTAAATGAAAATAAAATTTAAAATAGGAAAAACAGAGTTCTGACTTCGTAGTGACGATCGTCGAAATTCTACGTGTTCAGAAAAGAAATCGTGTAATGTCCATGGCCTCGAAGGCTCTCTTTGGACAAAGATGATGTGGGTGATCTCTAGAACTTCTTTCGAAGCCCAGAAATCGGTGGAATGGATCACAAAATCGTTTCCGGTGGCTGTCACCCAGCGGAACGGAAAAAATAATGACTTGCGGCCCTCCGGTGACTGTCACTCGACGAAGGTGTGTTGGATGGAGGTGGGTATGTCTCAAGGGCTTCGTCCTCAAGTCAGCGCAGTGAGAGGAGGCCCTTTATCGCATCTAGTACGCTCTCAGGAGGTGGCGACTTGTCTCCCGGCGGATTATCCTCTTCTCGGCGACGGCTTGTTCGTCGATCAAGTGGAGATGATTTCTTCATTGAGTTCGTGATATTTTGTCCAGAATCCTACACCAATTTCGGCCATGATGCTCCACGAATCGCGTTGACTAAGTTTTTGCTGAATTTTTTGTGATTTTTGTAGCTTAATCGCTCTCCGGAAATCGTGATTTCTTCGTCAGTTGTCCGCCTACGAGAGAGAGAAAGAGGGAGAGATTAGATAAGTACTAAAATGCCCTCAATTTATAACAAGATCATTTTATATCAATCATTGAGGGGCATTTTTGTTATTTATAAAATATACGAGAAAAAGTAAGGTGCGGGGTTTAGTCTCACATCAATTTTGGGCGAGTTTCACATGAATATATTATGGGTGCTTTTTTACCCATCAATAGGTACAAATCACCCACGTGTGTACGAACACTCTTTGCCCCATGCTCGACTGGCCATCGGTGACGTGGAAGGGGAGTGACACACATGTCAGCCGCTTGAGTGTCTAGCTCGCGGTTCGCTTCGCCAGCCACTTGAGCCTCGAGCTCGCGGTCTGATCCTTAGCCACTCGAGCCTTGAGCTCGCAGTCCTTAGCCACTCAGCGGCTCCGCCCAACTAGGCCTCTGACCCGCTAGCGGGCTCAGTTGGCCGGCAGATTTTTTTGTTTTTTCTTAAATTTTTTTTTATTTCTCTCAACGAAATAAAATTATAAAATCATTTAATTAAGCAAAAATTCATATTAATCAACTAGAAGCCACTTTTCACGATTTAACACAAAAATAAGTCTATTTATCATGAGTTAAGACTAAAAATATCATCTTACTAAATTATTAACTCATGATAATGAAGACTTATCAAGCACCAATTATAGAAACTGTTAGAGGTCATACGCATTTATCCTTCCAAGGTATTTTGTGGCACATTATATATTATATTTTTTTCTATATATAGTCACTTTGTATTTCTATTCATACGTCAATTCTTTATTGTAATGATAAAAACATATTTTTGAAAATAAAAAATCATTTAAATTATGGTGTAAGGTACTCATTTTAAAAAATTGCATATTTTTTCTTTTAAGGGAAAATTTCAATTTTGTTTCATGCCCTTATTACAAAATACAAACACCATTACCTTGTTGAAATTACTTCTTTTATTCTTTCAACTTATGTCCCATTATTTAAAAACATTATTTTTTGAGAGAGCCCATTGTAACTAATGAATATCTTATTAATCAAATTACTTTTTGCCTTACTTTTTGTTTGTCACCATCTGAGTCTTTGCATCCTTTACATTTTAATTATTCATATCTCTGTATCTGTGAGTTCATTTGATTTTTTTTACTTCCTACCTCTCAATATAATAAATTATATACTCTCCCATACATATGTATATTTCTAGATATTGTTTTATCTTAAAAAGGTTGTCATTTTGATGATCTCATTTCTAACTCATTTTTTATCTCTCATGTCATTATTTTCTTGAAACATACTTTATATTATCTTGAGATCTCCTTTGACATAAAACAATCTTCTACTCCACTAATTACACGAGATCTCTTATACCATCTATTAAATATAAAGTCGGTTTTACATCTACACATTTTGCCTTTGTGACCTCCCCTTCTCAATCTTGATCTATTAGTCTATGTGATGGAGATCAAGATTCTCCATCTCACAATTCTCCAAACTTGATGCAAGGAGTAGATCAAGAGGCAACATCAAAGCCTTCACCAAGACGCTCCCAAAGATGAGAGTCCTCCCTCCACACCAAGTCAACATGATGATCTTGAGGAAGAAAATTTAAACCTTGAAAATCATTGAGGTCAAAGATAAGGAATGAGGCTATGAAGAGGTGGCTATGGCACCTTAGCCTTGTCCCCACATCCACCATTGACCAAGTCAACGCCCATTAAAGGTTTGGTCAAACCCATTTACCTTCATTGAATCCTTTCAACCCCTTCTTATCAAAGCTCAGCCTTATCTTGAATCAATAATTGACCCTAAGAAGCCTCAACAGCCTTTAGTCAACCCATTTCCTTAAATATAGGAGCCTCTCATCTCATATAATGGCCATAGTCAACCCCGTTGACTTTTCTTTTAAAATTTTCTATTTTTTCCATGGACCTACCTCCTCATGGGCCTAAATGGCCTCTAGATCTCGTGGTTAAAGGCACCATTTCAAATGAGAGAAAGTGGTTGTAACTGCCCACTTTTTGTGGGTAATCTTCTCTCTCCTCCTCTCATATGAAGAGATGTGTCTCTTGAATTAAGGTGATTACTCTACCCCATTCCCTCCTAAATAAAGAGGCATTTTATGTAAGAGGAGAAGGATTGAATGAATGAAAATCTCGTGCTTTCTTCCCACTTGAATCCTATCTCTCTCTCGAGTCCCTTCTCTCCTCTTCCGAGCCCTTCACTCGGCTTCTCTCTTTCTCTCTTGAAGGTCTCTTCTCTCTCGAGCTTCTCTCCCTTCTCTCTTGAATTTCTCTCATTCTCCCCCTCAAGTTTCTTCCTTAAGCCATCTTATTTGATCCTCACATCCTTGTGAGAGATTTGATCAACCCCATTTCCCTCATCCTCCTCCCCACTCAATGCATTCTTCCTCTCTTCTCCACTTCGAGCCACCCCATCTCTTTATCCACTAATGCTTCTTCTTCAACTTGTGGGTGATCATTTGCAAAGGAGATCAAAGTCATTCTCAAGCAATCTAGAGGACCCTCAAGCAATCAAGAATTCTCCATAAGGTATTTGATTTTCTATTCCTTTTGAGTGCTTAATTTGATCATTACTTGAAGTCCATTACTCTAGATTCTTGTGTGAGACCTATAGAATAGCCACCTTTACCCATTTAATGATCAAAAGCCCTCATTCCTAAGTTTGATTTGTCCTATTAAATTAGGGTTCTCAATCAAGGCAACCATAAATCTAGATCATATCTAAATCATACTGCGGGTTGAGTGATTTGACTATCCAAGAGAATTTACTAAAAGTCAACCTTTAATTCCTCTTCTTTAAGCCTCTTTATGGAAATCATAAATCTCTCTATCTGTCCCGCATCACTATGTTTTCCTCATATCCTTGAGTGACATATTGTTCATACTCATAATCATTGACTATGTGCTTTGTATGTTCATTTATCCTCCACATATTCTCCTTATTATCCTTTCATTTTCATCATTCATTCATTTGTTGAGTCTAGCTTCTTTAAAGTATCTTACGCTGCAAGCTAGTAAAATGGAATGACAAATGAACTTGACACACACAAAATCAATACTTGAGACCTTCTCCCCTTTGTATAGGTATAGTATTGGCTGCAATGTGTGAATAAGATCAAACATTAAGAAAGATAGGTCTTTTGACAGTTACAAAATCCACATTGTTGTCAAAACTATTTCACATGAATACGACATTGACTATGATAAGATATTTTATTAAATTACTGAAATAACTTCAATCCAAGTTCTCATATATGTTGATGCCTTCTATGATTGAATGTTATATCAAATGGACTTTTAAAATAGATTTCTTAATAAAGATTTTTTTGAACAATTATTTGTCTCATTATTTCAGACCTTTATGTCCCAATCAATATATGTGACATCTTCATCATGTTTTATCTATTTTTATATAGGTTTTTCAAACTTGAAATGAAAAGTTGAACATTGTATTTCAATGTCTTAGATGCATCGCCTTGTTTTGTAATTGTCTTGTTCACATCTTATTATATTTCTGATCAAATCATATGTTTCTTTCATGTGGATCATATAGTCATTATATGAAATGGCTCTGAAGGTATGCACACCTTATTTGATATGAAAGATATTGGAATATATGATATTTTTTAGGTATTGCAATTATTTTTCTCATCGTGTGTATATTATCTTTCAATCTAAATACTTACATATTTACTTGTACATATTAGTCTTTCAAACACATTCACAATTAGTACTTTAATTGAGTTGAATGTTAAGCTTTCTCTTGATGATAGTATTGTATTAGATGATTTAACACAATATCAAGATATTGGCTTCTCACTAGTATATTTGATTGTTAACAAGAATTATATTCATTCTAAATAATAGTTTTGTTGTCACACAAAAGAAAAGTAAGATCATCTTGAGGACCACTCTTATCAAATAATTTAATCAACGATATATGTTATAATATAATACTCTAATTCAATAGTAAACATATTAACATAAATCATAATCTAAGAGTTAACGAGAAAAATACACAAACAATCATAGATTTATGATCAATAACATCATGAACCCAATCAACATATAAAAACACCATAAGAGTTAATGTAGAGGTTGAGGGGAAAAGAAGTCCTTGAGACCATATACCACAAAGATAATAAAGGATCTATGATACAACAACTTGATAATTAGAGTAAAGAGTAGAACTAAAATCAATAACTATGTGTTGAAAATTAGATTATCAACTCACAAAATACATTGTAATTATCATATTGTTTGACATTACTGTAAGTCATTTTTATCTTATCAAATGTTCAATCCTTGGTAAAGTTTGTTGACTTCTTTACCAAGTTATATACTACAAGTCTATTTTCAATTCCTCATAATGTTTATTATATTATGAGTTTGGGAAAGGATATTAAATGTATACACAATATAAATATTGAAGAGTCTCCTATTGTTAGGGACTATCAAATATAGTAGGATTCCTATTATATTTTTTTATGTAACATTAAATATAAATTGTGGTACATGATTTGACCGAGTGTGACCTTACGTTCTTTCTTCCTCTCTTATATGGATATTAATAAGAAAAACTTGAAATCAAAGTGATATTTTCTAGTAAAATTAGAAAAGACCCACTTATGGGGAGGAGCCCATACGATTTTAAAGAACACAAAGTCTAGTAACAATAATGGAGTGAGTGAGGATATGCATATTGAATTGGCCACCTATTTCAATGGTGTCAACCTTGTCTTGGCCTAGGGGCAACATCAGCTCGAAGTTCTAGGCTAGGTGACTAATAGTCATGTTGAAGATGAAGAAGGTCAAAACCATGCCCAAATAGCTTTGCTAGCCAGTGCCAAAGGGGAGGTAGAGGAAGTCATTGCCATTAGCCTCTACCTTGGCTTTCTAGAAAAACTACTTTGACGAGAATTCCTCTGAGTTCTTTTAGTGGCTAGGACTATTGGCAAGGAACTAAACATTGACCAAGATCTTTCTCCTAACGGAGATGTTGTAGTGAGCGAGCTTGGCATTGTGGAGGTTCATGTGGGGCACAAGGAAGGCGACGACCATGCGTATGTAGAGACTCTCTTTGATGACAGCATACAAATAAGGGAGCTTCAACAAGTCTGACTCTGTCACCTTACATTGGTGCCGAGCACATTGTCCATATCTCAGTGGAGCTTCTCCTAAATGTCAGGGTTTTTAACCGGCCCACTCGATCGACCAGATGGTTGTCTTGATCACTTAATAGTGTAATAGAATTAATATGTCTATCCATCCGAATATACATAGATGTTGGAAATTTTATGTTGTAAAGAAATATTGTAAAAGTTGAGGGTCTTTTAAAAAAAATGTTTAGGATTACTTTCAATATAAACGACATTAGAGGGGAATAAATCTTGAGATGTTGTTGATGTTCTTCCCTTTGTCCTACACGACATAGGTCATTTCTCTCTTTTCATGTGTTCTCTTATTTTGTACCTTTAACTTTTAATATAGTATTAAAGCCAAGTTCAGTTGAAACTAATATAGGGTTTCGTTCAAATTAGGAAATCAACCCACTATTCCTTATTTGTAGAGTCTTATGTTGTCATTTTTAAAGTTCTTACAAAACCTAGAATTCAACCATTGTCGAAGAGAAGCTCCCAAGGTATTTAGGGTTCTAGGATTTCTAGGGTTTCGTTCTTACTATATTTCGCCTTAACTTAGGTAAACTAGTAGGCTAGGTGTATCTATTGTTATGATTGTCTATGATTAAGATGAACCCAAAACCCTAAGAATCACAAGCCTCTTGAAGTTGAGTGCAAAGGTCTTAGAACAACCATAACAATATGATAAGAATAGTAAAAAGGGGTATGTATAGAGCAACAAGAAAAGATGGAGACTCAATTCATGCGACACGAAGAAGCATGCGAAGAAATGATCATGTATTTTTAGTGATACATAAATTTATGTTCATGATTCATGATAACGACATAGTAGGGAGCTATAAGATGTTCATCGGAAGGTATAAAAGAAATCTATTCTTTACAACATCTCTCCATAATCCGAGCTCACTAGAGGGATTAGCCTTAGAGCCAAATCTTTGCTCTTCATTATTACATCAAGAATCGATGAAAACCTCCAAGAACCAATGTACTCAAGAGGTATTTTGCAGACTTATACTCTCTCCTATGTGGACTGTTCAGGTGTGGACACAGAGATCATTTTTCTCCCTTTATATGTTATATTATTGTGTACCTTTAATCTTGACATTGTAGTATAATCAATATATCTATCCATCCAAATATACATAGATATACATCCAAATATCAAAATATATATATGTAGAGAGAGAGATAGAGAGACTCGTCAATGATGTTGATGTTCTCAATAAAGTAGAGAACATTGTCTTCATTGATCTCCCCCTTTTTCTCAACTTCAAGGAAGTGATTAATGGCGCACTTGGGACAATTGGAGTCACTGCTCCAAGTGAGTTTCTTATGAGGCAAGCAGACATAGTTAGTGAGTCAAAGGTTGACTCAACAAGAAGTTGAGAGTTAATAAAATCCACTTATGCTCTTCCAAGAAAAGTAGTCTTTGAAGAACTGAATCTAGCACTCTTGGACATCTATGCACATCTTCAAGTATCCCTAGAGGAATGGTCGAAGGATAGGAATGAAGTCACCATAATTATAATGCAAGCTCTACCCTAAGCAACTCCACTCGGTGTTGAGATGGTTGAGCTTCAGGAAGAGGGGGTCCTCCTCCAACTCTAATCAACAGTCGAACATAATCTTGTGCACGTTATTGTACATCATGAGCTGAAGGCACTGCCGCAGCACCACCCCCTCTGTTGTCGTCTTAGGGTTGGCCTTGAGGACCGCCACCACCCTACCAACCTCCTTTTCTCGCGAGTGCCTATTTTACTATAACACTTTGTTGGTGAAGGAGGGCACATCATGATCCACCTCATCTTCTGTTAGTATTTGTCATAGTCGGCAAAGATCATGTCTTAGCCCTTGCTAGTGAAGATCTTGAAGATGACATTATAGGTGCGGGAGCCAAACTCCACCCCTTGTGTGCACAAGACCTCACAAGCTAACTCTAGTGAGGAGGCCACCACCAGATTGTGAAAGGCTATATTAATAAACAAACATCCGAAGAGGTGTAGGACGGAGGCCCACAACTTTGTCTAGGTTTGGCCCAGGCCTTCAGCCAGGTTGTCAACCAAAGAGGTGTAGGATAGAGGTCCACAACTTCATCTAAGTTTGGCTCAGATCTTTAACCAAGATGTCATCTCCACCAATATGATTGAACCTAATAAAGAACAAATAAAATCAATTCATGTATTTCATGTAGACATGTCTCAATAGAAATATACATAGCTCCTCATCAAACAAGATTAAGACATGTATCTCACCTACTATAATAAGCAACCATGTCAATATAAAAGAATAGTTATTTCATTGACTCCATTCTTCTGAAAAAGATATATATAAGTCATGTCAACTTATAATTCTTGATTGTTATTAAATAAAATTATTTCTTTCTTATGTCCAATATCTGTTCTCTTCATTCTCCTCTCCTATCTTCACTTTTCTTCTACCTAATTTTTCACACATGTTACGATACCCCATGCGAAGTAGAAAGATCTTGCCGAAGTAGTGCGCCATGGCCGTCAAGTTGCAGTGGTTTAAGTCATTGCCCACCTACAATCAGTTGCTAAAGACATACATCGAAATTGGCCCCAACGACAGCCTAAACTATCTCCTTGTAGCTTCGAAAGACCATGGCCAAGGTGATGGCAATGAAGAGCTTGAGGACCTTCTCCATCAAGATGAGATCCATGGCAAGTGTTCTCCCTTGTTGTGGAACTAATCAAGGTTATGTGTATATATCCGTCATGGACGGCGATATTGGTCACAATAGATGTCATTTCATGGTAGATAGTTAGGAGTTAAATGTAGTTGACTGTTGCATCTACTTTCAATGTAAAATCTTCGTATGTTGAAATTTCTGTGTATAGTAACATGACACTCTGTCAACATCTTCATATCCTCTTTTGAACGGCAATAATGGTCTACGTGGTGAAGCTTCTCAATGAGGACAAACAACGAGGAAGTCTGGGTCACCAGTGGACAAAGGAGTTAGTGGCGAACTAGAAGTGGGTACATGGCCTGCAATGAAGGTCGTTGACCATTGTGATGTCACAGTTATTATCTTTTTTGTTTGATGATAAAATATCAAAATCTCCACTATTTGATCCCAAATGCCCATCTTAATGGCGAGTGCTTGAATAGTCAAAAGTCTTCCATGTTGACAATGTCATGGCCCAACACATTCCTCCAACACATTAGAGAGAGAGAGAGAGAAAGAGAAAGAGAGAAGAGGCAATTCCTCTTAATTCCTCCATATAACATATGCTTTAACTATTAAGAGAGCTAGGGTGGTGTGGTCAGTGGGTGAGCCTAATAGTCGTAATTCAAGCCCATTTTGGGGCGGCAGTGGCGGCCCATATTTAATGCATTTCTGGGCCAGACTCAGTTGGCCGTGGGCTGCTTTGATGTGGTCAGATACCCATAGGAGCTGTATGGACCTACTCGCTTACTAATGGGCCTACCTCCCCTAATTTCACCTATTTTTCACTATTGCTCTCAGAAAAATAGTTGTCGGCATTTTTTTCACATTTTTATGTGAAATCGCGATATAAAATATTATTTATATAATACTGACTTTATTATCCATATCCAACATGGCAGAATCCACGAAGATCTACACGTTACTATTAATTTATAAATAGATCCAAGAAAGTTTCCGAGTTTAAAATAGACCTTCATCGCTGTCCGTATTGATAAGAGCAGACGGATATCGCTAGCGCCAATCATCAGCCGCCGAATAGGAAAATCTGTTGAATGGACGTGATTGGACGTAGCGAATATCCCGATCAGTGGTCGCGATCGATTCCCACCGATTTCGGGGCTCGGATGGCCGTCAGATCAGATTCGGCTCCCGGTCGGCCTTATCTCTACGGCACTAATTTAGTGGGCCCACCAGATTGAAAACGGACCGGCCCCCATCCCTCGACCCGGTTTAAACGGCAGACGTGGCCCAGTTCGGCGGGTACACGCGTCGCTACGGATGTGATCCGTGTGGATTTGTTTATTTTCGCACACTCGGCGGATAGCATGGGAATCTGACACGTGCCAGCTCTGAACCAGTCGTCCATTTCTTTCAACGGCCTTTAAAGTCGGCGTTGGCACGGAGCAGAAGAGCAGGAATGAACCTGTCCATCCTGCACCCCATTTCCATCTATTACTCACGTGGTGGTGACGTCACGTGTGTGGCCGATGACGTCGTTATCACGTCCGCCATCAACTTGGTACAGTATTGAGCCGTCCTCCGACACCGGATAATTCTTATATGCGTCGGAGTTAGGGTTACTGACGTGTAATTATATTTTTTGCATGATTTGCTATATTAATTTATGATGACTTTTATCTCCAGATTAATACTTATTTTAGCATTTAAATACTTTATAAACGGTCATCATAATCCTCTCTCTCTCTCTCTCATAGCGGAATAGATGGTTTATGGTAATCATATCACAGGATTATCCTAAAGATCAGCCAGGAGCCCCCCTGAATTAACAAATGGCGGCGTCCTCAATCGCACGACCCTTTCTTAACCGACAGACGGCAAAGTCAAACCTCCGTGGGAACACCGGGTGAGGTCTGTCGCTATCAGCCGGTGCACGTTAACTAACCACCGTGGGAGGCATAGTGGCTGATAGTATTCTCATCCGTCGATTCACACACACCAAGTATGAGTAATATTTTAATGATGATTATTTTAAAGATAAATAAATGGATGGTAATCCACGAAATCAATCGGTAGATGACGTGGGCAGATGACGTCAACGAAGTGACGTCGTGTGGCTCCCCCTCTGTTTCCTAGGCTGCTTCCTTAAGAAACTTCCACGAACGATTACTGCCCCATGACCTTCCTACTCTCCCAGAAGCCCCCCTGGGTATATATAAGATCCCCCAGAAGAGCAGAAAAACGGAGAGGGTACATAGAGAGAAAGAAAGAGAGAGAGAGAGAGAGAGAGGGGTAGAGGGAGAGGCAGAGGGAGATTAATGGAGGTGGGGGTGGTGAAGGACTTGCATCCGGGGCAGCGGAAATCGGTGGTCCGGGAGCTAACCAGAGGCCGGGAATCGGCCATCCGGCTGAGGGAGATGCAGGGGCTGAGCTCCGGCGACGGCGGGAGGCTGGCGGAGGAAGTGGTGGCGTGCTTCACGAGGGTCCTGGCGGCGATGGACCAGGGGGAGTTGTCTGAGGTCTGCCAGGGAACCTCGTCCGCCAGCTCCGGCGACTGGAAGAACGCCGCCTCGACAGGAAAAAGGACGCCCCAGCTCGCCGGAGACGGCGGAGGAGGAGCTCACCGGAGGAGAAGATCCTCGTCCTCTCAGGCATGGAAGGTGACCTCAACGAGTCTCGAGGATGGCTACACATGGCGGAAGTACGGGCAGAAGCCGATCAAAAGCGCGACACACCCACGGTGGCTCCTGCTCCTCCTCCTCCTCCTCCTCTCCCCACTGTCGCTCTTGTCTCTGTTTCTTCCCGGAGCTGATCGCCCTAACCAGGAGGCCGTTTGAATTCCGCAGGGGCTACTTCAGATGCACCCACAAGCATGATCAGGGCTGCCAGGCGACAAAGAGGGTGCAGAAATCTGAGGAGAACCCGTCGGAGTTCATCATAACCTATGCGGGTAACCACACCTGCAAGGACGCCGGAAGATCTCCCGCGGCCGGCGCCGGAGGGGACGACGGAGGGCCCTTCCGGATCTACTTCAACTGCCCCTCGTCAGCGCCCTCCTCATTCCCATCGTCGAAGCCGGAGGCGGACGACGACTGCGATACCGACGCCCTCAGCAACCTCAGCGGCAATGGCTCCTCCTCCGACTTCTTCTCGTTGCCGGAGCTTTTGCCGGTCCCGGAGCCGATGACGCCCCAATTCGACGACGGCGTCTTTGACCTAGACCCGCTGCCCTTCAGTTTCACCTAGCCTCCGACCACTGCAAGATCTCCCCTTCTCTGTAATATATACCCCGAGATCCCCCCTTCCCTCTGCCCTGCATCTTCCCACTGTGAAAAGCTTCACTTTCTCTCTCTTCCCTCCACTGAAACTTCCATCGTTAGTTATCGTCTGGTTGCAGTCCTCGATGCGGCGGCGCCGGAAAGGCAGACGGCGGCGCCGCCCCCCGCCGCCGCATCTGTGAGCGGGGCGAATTTGTCGGTAGCCGCCGATCTGGAATCCGATAGTAACAAATTATTGTCGGATAACGGTGGAGACCACGGTGGACCCTCCGCCCTGTGACAGGACCACGAATCCACCGGTCAGGATTCTATGATCGGCGAAAGACCGATGAACCTCCGTCTAAAAAGAGATGCCATTGCCTGACCTCCGTCCATCGCCATGTCAGACGACCTGTTGCTGAGCTGGCGTGAGGAGTACTTTAGTCCCCCCGTTAACCAGGTATTGGATAATCACCCATTTAGGAATTGTCACGACTGATGAAGGAAAAAAAGCAAAATTTACGGGTTTAGAATAAGACTTTTTTATTATTATAATATTATGTAGCATTACAAAAGCCCAAATCTGCCCGATTTGGTCAACTGTTCACACCTGCGTGGAAACGGCTTCTTCTTTTCTTTCCGTAATTAATAAAAAATATTATTTTGATTGATAATATAAGCGACAGTAATCTTCATAGAGAATAACATTACATTGGACACATGTGAAACCCTAAAGTATAAATTTCATCAATTTATTTATTCCTTGACGAATATATTTAATTTTAACCATATTCATCTTGGTTGCTCATTTTTTGTGGACAGAAATTAATCTATGAAATGGAAAAAACATATGGCAATATTTTTCACGGGAAAAATTCATTTTAATTGTTCCCTTAAAAACGGTTTTTACGTGGAGAGAGATAGATTTAATCAAAATATATAAAACATAAAAAAATATGCGTGATGAAAACCTTGGGAGATGAACTTAATGTCCAATTTTAACTACAAATACTAAAAATAGGAATAAAGTGTGTATTTTCTCGTTGAAATAATTTAATGAAATTATCTAAATTTGTCGATATTAAACTGTTCCTCAGCAGAGAACCGACTTCAGGAATTCTACTCCCTCCCTCTCTCTCTCTCTCTCTCTCTCTCTCTCTCTCTCTCTCTACCCATACATCGATAGCTCCGGCTCTCTAGATGGAGAAAAGTACCCGTTTGCGTGATAAGTACTCCAAGATTCTCTCTCTCTCTCTCTCTCTCTCTCTCCATACCTATCGACTTCTGTCTGTCTGTCTGTCTGCCTGTCTCTCTCCCTCTCTAAACCTAACGATTTTCTCTCTCTCTCTCTCCTCTCCGCGTGCCTATCGACTTCTCTCTCTCTCTCTCTCCCCGTACCTATCGACATCTCTCTCTCTCTCTCTCTCTCTCGGTAGATATAAGAAGTTCGGTAGGATTGGGAAGACGGGGAACTGCGGAGGCGCCATGGGTGGGTCCGGCCAGTTAGGATCGCATTCATGCTTCCACGTGGCGGGGGCAGCCTTGAACACGAAAATGGGCCGTGTGAGGGCACAGCCAGGCTCAGCCCACTTATTAACATCGGCCCGATATTTGGCCCATTTTCGTGTTTTCCTCTAGCCGTTGATATAGTTTTGAATAGACAGAGCAGGCCCAATAGAGGCCCGAATATTATTGGGCCAAATAAATTGGCTGTTGCCTTACACAACCCATCTTCCATTTCCTTAGAGAGAGAGAGAGCGCTAGAAGACAAATCGAGCTCCATCGTCCGGGTGCCGTATTTTATTTATTTAATAAAATGAATAAAGCATTTTAAATATTGAGCGCACGAGCAGTGTTTTAAACGGCTGAATTAATTTTTATCATTATTGGCTAATAATTGCCTAAAAATTAAATAATAATTCCACGTACGCCCCTCCAATCAAATATTTGAAGGCAGGGGTAGATATGGAATTCTAAAATTATCGCAAAGATCGCACGTGCGAAGAAACGTGATCCGCTCGGCTGATTGATGCAGACCTTGCAGGCCAACCCAAAAAAAATTGGAAATTAATTTCGCCATGTTCATTATCAAATAATCGGATTTATTGATATTTCAGGACGTGTCATAATCGACCGTTGTCAATCGCCACCGTCCATCTGGACTTACATTGGAGATGGCAAAGCCCCAGCGTTGGTCGATTGTGATCCAACGGTCAGAAAACTGCCGTGGGACCCTGGAAAGGGAGGGAGGGAGTGGAACGGAGAGCGAGCATGCTCTTCACGCTTGCATGGGGGCCGAACCCTCCGCCTCTCTCTCTCTCTCTCTCTCTCTATAAACTCGGTTTCTGTACCTCGAACGACCTCCCGGTGCGTGGGGCTGGGCGGGCTCGTTTAGTTCGGGGAGAGGAACGAAGATCGATCGGTTCCACATCGTTGGGAGGAAGGGCGGGGGGGGGGGGAGAGGCAGGGGGCGGGTTGCTGCAGGAACAGTGGTCTGATCTGGGTTTGAATTGGGTTTCCGAGGGGCTCTGATTTTCTTCCGGGGTTCCGGGTTTCGCTCAGAGACTCGGCCCCCCTCTCCGTTCATCCTCGGCGGTGAGTGTCCTCGTCTGGCGATGCCTCCTCTCGTCCATTTCTGATCCTCAAGCTTTCAATGTTTCTTCTGTTGCCGTCGTCTTCTTCCTCGTTCATCCTTGATTCGGCTGATGACCTCGCTGCCCGTGTTCTGTTCTCTCCTCGCAGCTCTCGAGCCATAATCGGCGACAGGCCAGAATGAGAGTGGTTCTTAGTCTCGCCCTCTGGGTCGTCTTTCTGTCGGGAAGCGGGCTGGCCAAGTTCGTCGTGGAGAAGAACAGCTTGAAGGTGACGTCTCCTGATTCTCTCAAAGACGTGTATGAATGCGCGATTGGGAACTTCGGCGTCCCACTGTACGGCGGGACGATGGTGGGGATGCTAGCTTATCCAAAGGCGAACAGGAAAGCTTGCAAGAGCTTCGACGGTTTCGATATTTCCTTCAAATCCAGGCCCGGGGGGTTCCCTACCTTCCTGCTCGTCGACAGAGGAGGTCAGCTTCGCTACTTGGACGATTCCTTTCTCTCTTCTTTCCTGCGCTCCCATTGAATGCAGGAGATCGTCGTTTAATCCCGAACGCAGCGCGATGAATGGGCACGGGCCCATGCGTCCATCCATATCTTATTCCCTCGGGGTGGGATTTTCATCTCGTGTTCTTGCAGAGCGAGAAATCTTATCTGCTGTGGTCGCTGATTCATCTGTTCTAATAACGGGTGCCCTGAAATCCGCTCGTTAATCCTGCTTCTCGGTGCATTGGCCGATTCATTGAAGAATGTTAAATGGGTCGGCTTTTCGTTTAATAGTTCGAGATTAATGAATATATTTTTCAGACACCCATCTCCTTCATCCAGAATCAACTTAGATGAAGAAACGATAGAGTCCTGAATTCATCCAATGCCCCTGAAGAAAGTGGATCGATTAGCTGCACAGTGAGGCCAGGTTTCTTCCGATAAACTGCGGCATCTCGTAAAGAACAGTACGTAAATGGTTATTGAACAGACCAGGATTTTTTCATTCTTCCAGAGATTGAGCTCTCCGTTCATGGTGGTTGTAATTATATCTGTGATATCTGGTACTTCATTCAATCATAGGAACCATTTTTTTTTTGCAATGTTAGATGTCTTTGACGCTAACCCTGAATTCTCAGTGAAGGAAAAATCGGGCCTCAAAACTCTACGCATTCAACCAAGAAAAAAAAAAAGTGTGATCTCGTTTGATTAATATGCAATGGGCACGCCACTGAAGGCAATTGGAGTATGCTGTAATGGGTGATCTCGTTTGATGTGCAGACTGTTACTTCACTTCGAAGGCGTGGAATGCCCAGAATGCAGGAGCGGCGGCTGTCCTCGTTGCCGACGATAAGATCGAGACCTTGATAACCATGGACACGCCAGAAGAGGAGAACGCGAGCTTCAGCTACCTACGGAACATCACGGTCCCCTCTGTTCTCATCGGCAAGAGCCTGGGAGATGCCTTCAAGAGAGCCCTCTCAGGCGGGGAGATGGTCACCGTGAGCTTAGACTGGAGGGAGTCGCTCCCCCACCCCGACGAGCGGGTGGAGTACGAGTTCTGGACCAACAGCAACGACGAGTGCGGCCCCAAGTGCGAGAGCCAGATCGAGTTTGTGAAGAGCTTCAGAGGGGTGGCTCAGATCCTCGAGCACAGGGGCTTCACCCAGTTCACCCCGCACTACATCACCTGGTACTGCCCAGAGGCTTACGTCCTGAGCAGGCAGTGCAAGTCCCAGTGCATCAACCGCGGGCGATACTGCGCCCCGGATCCCGAGCAGGACTTCAGCAGGGGATACGACGGCAGAGATGTCGTCATCCAGAATCTGAGGCAGATTTGCCTGTTCAAGGTCGCCAATGAGAGCGGAAGACCTTGGCTCTGGTGGGATTATGTCGCCGATTTCTCCATCAGATGCCCGATGAAGGAGAACAAGTACAGCAAAGAATGCGCCGATGAGGTTATCAGATCGCTTGGTGGGTTTTCTCATTTAATGGGCAATTTTTTGTGGGGTAAGAAATTCCGGTGATCCATGAAATTCCCCGATTGTTGCAGGTCTGGATCTTAAAAAAATAGATGCTTGTATCGGAGATCCGGATGCAGACAGAGAGAACCCAGCTCTCAGATCAGAACAGGATGCGCAGGTTTCTTTCCTTTTTTTTTTGTAATTTTATGGTTCGTGCCGAAAAAATGTTAAGATTATCTGAAAGAAATCTTTGATTTCTGTTTGTCTTAGATTGGTAAGAAATCTCGAGGGGATGTGACCATCTTGCCGACTCTTGTGATCAATAACCGGCAATACAGAGGTTCATTAATCTCTCAGGTTTTCTGGCTCTCTCTCCGTTTCTTCAGATTATCTGTCAGGTTCATTAATCTCTCTTGGATCGATCCGTTCAGGTAAGCTGGACAAGGGCGCTGTTCTCAAAGCTCTCTGTGCAGGATTTCAGGAGACGACTGAGCCAGCCATATGCTTGAGCGAAGGTCAGGAGCTTCTCTCCACCCATCTTTCGGGAGGATTCTCATGGAGAGAGCCCTATATGTTACCCGTTGACCTTAAATTTTTTTTTTTTCAAATTGTCTCGCCTTCCCAGATATTCAAACGAATGAGTGCCTGGAGAACAACGGCGGGTGCTGGCAGGATAAGGCTGCAAACATCACCGCTTGCAAGGTATGCGCTTTCCTTTGGTTTTCTTGCCTCATCAGGTAACATTTTCTCAACTGTTCTTCCAAGATCATAGCTTTTTGGGGAGTTCTTGTAGGACACCTTCCGGGGGAGGCTCTGCGTTTGCCCCACCGTCGAAGGAGTGAAGCTCGCCGGCGATGGGTACAAGCACTGTGAAGGTAAGGTACCCACCCCTGGCATCGCCATCTGATCCAAGATCTTCCCAGCTGATCGATCGCGGAAACACTGTTTCTAGTTTATTACCATAAATGGTAAGATCTGAATGATGTTCTTTATCAGTGGCATTAATACGTCCTTTTTAAAAATCCAGCTTCTGGGCTGAGGCGCTGTGAGATCAACAATGGAGGCTGCTGGAGGGACGCCCGGGATGGCAGGATGTACACCGCCTGCACAGTAAGTGATGGGATGATTCTTTCCATTAATGTCCATAGACCGACGCTGTCCGGATGCTGCAGGACGCTATGAACAGCGGATGCAAGTGCCCACCCGGATTTAGGGGCGATGGGGTCAACGCCTGCAGAGGTACTCCATTCCTCTGACTCCCATGTGTGCTCTTTTGGAGTGTAGCACCCACCATGGATATTCTCTGAGCACAGTTAGAAAGTAGCATCCTTTGGTTGACCAGTGCTACTGAATCCGTGGGAGATTGCTTCGGTCAACGGATCCAGCTCTGGATCCCTTTCAGAATGCAGGCTATTTTCCTATATGTTTCCTTTTCGCTGAGGGTTTCTCGACTGTTCTAGACGTCGATGAATGCAAGGAGAAGCTCGCGTGCCAGTGCCCGGACTGCAAGTGCAGGAACACGTGGGGAAGCTTCGACTGTTCCTGCGGTGGCGACCGGCTGTACATCAGAGAGCATGACACCTGCATCAGTGAGTCTCCCCGTTGACCACCCTCTTTCCAATTCCTCAAAGATGGTTTGGATCTTTTTTTTTTCTTCTTTTTAAACCAATTTTAGTATCTTTTTTTCTTCCCTATCTCTACGACGGTTTTGGTGGTTCTCCGATGATCATTAGATGGATCTTGACAAAAAAAAGGGGTTTTCGGGCGTGAAATTTGATTTAATTATGATATGAAACTGAGGATTTTCTGACGATGATTAGATTAATCTCCTCAAAATTCCCCCTCCCAACCCACAATAAATAAATAAATAAATACATGAATAAATATGGTTTGTTTTGAGCCCACTAATTTATTTTATTTTATTTGTCACCCTGGGTATGAAGGCAAGAAGTCAACGGCTGAGGTCAGCTGGAGCTTCCTGTGGTTTATAGTCCTTGGTTTGGCTTCAACTGGAGCTGGAGGCTACGCTGTGTACAAGTACAGAATCCGGGTAAGGCGAATCTTTTCCAAATTTGGTAAGTTTCAGAGTCAAATGGGCCGATTCTGGACACTGACCGCCGCCTTCTGCGTCAAACTCAGAGCTACATGGACTCTGAGATCCGCGCCATCATGGCCCAGTACATGCCTTTGGACAACCAGGCGGAGAATCCGAGTCGCGTCCGCGTCGCCGAGTTCTGAGTCGACTCGCTCCCACTTTCAACGCAGGACCTGCGCTAACCGGGGTCCTCTCGCGTGGGGTTAGGTCACACGTGGGGGGGGGGGGTGGGTAGGTCGCACGTGCACTATGCTTGTAATTTATTTCGTGTAAATTAGCCATCTTGGTAGTTGGATTATTTCCCGAAAAAGTATTTTCTCACTTTTTATACGTAAATGATGACAAATCCCTTTGGACCATTTATGGGCTTCGTATAGCCCATTATGGCCCAAAAGGCTCGATCCAGACCCAGTAAGCCTACCACACGAGGCGTCCGATTTGGGCCGGGTGTTCTTACAGTTTGCTTTTAATGGGCCATACTCGGAAAAATGGGCTGACATATGTTTGGGCCTGGGCCGGCCCCGACTAGATCTTGCCGAGGCACTGTCGATAATAGCTTTAACTAACGAGGGGTATATATGTCATTTATTGTAATAGCCAGGGGACGCACACAAAATGCCAAAATTTTGAGAAATCAATAGAGAGAGAGAGAGAGAGGAGAGAGAGAGGAGAGAGAGAGAATGCAATTGGTTACTCGCCGCATAAAGCTGGCAAGCATTAAATGGAGGAACTTTCCACGTCATAATCCGAGTTGTCAAGCATACATGGGAACGTGGTTGAAACGGGCCGGGGCGAGAATCTGTCTCCGGGCCCAGCCCGGACAGACGCCCCATTGACTATTCTTTATTTTTAAATATTTTAAATGACAATTATAAAGGATAAGTAAACGGTAATCCTGCTGCATTTAAATTAACGGATACCTTCAATTCGTGCGGCTCAAATAAAGACGGACGGCAACGGCAGTCTCTCCCTCTCTCTCTCTCTCTAGCTCGTTCTGCTGCAGATCTCTGTGCGCCTCCTCTGCGGGGCCACTGTTCAGAGAGGGAAGCAGCAGGTCGTCTGGAGGTCCGGAGGAAGAGGCCAAGGCCACAGCACCAGGGACAGGAGAGTCTCCTTCGACATCTCTGTTTTCCCTCTGTTGTTCTTCGGTCGGTGATGATGGCCCGAGCTCTGAAGGCTCCGGCAGACTGCACAGCGGGGCTTCTCGCCGACTCGCGGAGGGATGCTTGCTTCCTTCGGCAGATCGCCAGTGTGTAGTAGATCGATCCTTTGAGGTTCTCTCTAGCTCGCTCGCTCGCTCGCTCTCTCTCTCTCTCGAGCTGTGAGTGTGCGAGGCCTGTTTAGCTTTTCGATCTAGTGGAGCTTAGGGTTCCGTTCTGTGGGGCCAGTTTGGCGCTCTGGTCTAGGTTTTCTTTCGTTCCCTTTCCGTTTCTAGGGTTTGTCTTCATCTCCTTCTAGCCATTCCCACCCCCGCTCCCGATGTTCTAGGTTTTTCGCGGCTGGGGTGGGGGGGGGGAAAGCTGAAGGGACTACTAGATCGGTCTCCTCTGCAGATTCATCCGGGGCTCCTTGCAGAGTGAGGAATCCCCATTCTGCATTCTCCATCTCTCTCAAATCTGGTGACAATGTGTCGATCTCCACCGAGAGTGGTGCTCTGCTGCTGCCTTCTCTTTCTCCCCATTATCGCCCTGGCCGCGGATCCGAGCCTCAACGACGACGTGCTGGGGCTCATCGTCTTCAAGGCCGATCTCCAGGATCCCGCCGGCAGTCTCGCCTCCTGGAACGAGGACGACAGGGACCCCTGCGGGTGGTCCGGTGTCAAATGCGATCCTCGCACGGGCCGCGTGGTTGAGCTCCTCTTGGATGGCTTCTCCCTCTCGGGCAAGATCGGCCGCGGGCTCTTCCAGCTTCAGTCGCTGCAGACGCTCTCCCTGTCTCGGAACAACTTCTCCGGCAGCCTCACCCCCTTCACCAGGATGGAGAACCTCCGGGAGGTGGATCTCAGCGAGAACAGCCTCTCCGGGACGATCCCCGACGAGTTCTTCTCCCAATGCAAGTCCCTGAGGTCAGTATCTCTGTCGAAAAATAGCTTCTCCGGGGAGGTCCCGCCGAGCTTGGGTTCCTGCTCGACGCTAGCCTCCTTGAATCTCTCTTCGAACCAGCTGTCTGGTTCTCTGCCGGGCAATCTCTGGTGGTTGAACGCCCTCAGAACACTCGATCTCTCCTTCAATCTTCTCTCCGGCGAGATCCCGCCGGGAATAGAGAAGATGTACAACCTGAGAACCATCAGCGTCCGAGGGAACCGGTTATCGGGGAGCTTGCCCGACGACATCGGGGGTGCCTGCTGCTCAAGTCGCTCGACCTGGGTGAGAATCAGCTATCGGGGAATCTCCCCATGTCAATGCGGAAGCTCTCCCTCTGCACCGCGCTGAGATTGGGCTCGAATTCGTTCAGTGGGGAGCTCCCCGCGTGGATTGATGAGATGAGCAGCCTCGAAGCTCTAGATCTGTCCGGCAATGGGTTCGTCGGTGCCATCCCGGATTCGATCGGCAATCTCCATCAACTGAAGGAGCTGGATGTCTCCGGTAACGGGCTCACCGGGAGCGTGCCGGAGACGATCACCGGTTGCAGAGCGCTACTGGAGGTGGATTTCAGTGACAACAGTCTCACGGGCGAGCTGCCCCAGTGGATCTTCGAGCTGGGTCTTCAGCGGATTTCCTTGTCGGGAAACAAGCTCACTGGATCTCTTCAAATCCCTAATCCGGTCTCCCACGCCCTCCGAGCAGCGGATTCATCTAACATCACCTTCTCCGACGGCCTCCCGGTGGGGATTGCGAGCATACGCAGCCTGCGGCTGCTGAACCTGTCCCGGAATTCCTTCTCCGGCCCTATTCCGGCGAGCATTGGGGATTTGGCCGCCGTGGAGGTCCTCGATCTGAGTGAGAATAGATACAACGGCAGCATCCCTCCGGAGATTGGAGGGGCGGTGGCTCTCCGAGAACTGCGGCTGCAGAAGAACTCTCTCTCCGGCAGAATCCCCTCCCAGATTGAGAACTGCACCTTCCTCTCCATCTTGTAAGCTTTTCTTGCTCCTCCCTCTTCTTGTTCTTGTTCTTGTTCTTCTTCTTCTTCTTCTTCTTCCTGTTAATTGATTAGTTCTTTCGATTGTGGTTGCAGGGTACTCTCAGAGAACAAGCTCTCAGGGTCCATCCCGGCCAACCTGGCCAACCTGACGAACCTGCAGGTGGTGGACATTTCTCGCAACAGGCTCTCGGGCACCCTGCCGAAGCAGCTCGGGGACCTCCCTCACCTCGTGGCCTTCAACATCTCCCACAACCTCTTCTCCGGCGACCTCCCTTCCGGGAACTTCTTCAACACCATCCCTCCCTCCTCCGTCTCCGGCAACCCTTCCCTCTGCGGCTCCGTCGTCAACAGCTCCTGCCCCGCCGTCCTCCCCAAGCCCATCGTCCTCGACCCATCGTCTTCGTCGTCCACGGACTCTGCAACTGGCCCCACCCTCCCCACCAATGCCCGCCACAAGAAGATCATACTGAGCATATCAGCCCTGGTGGCGATCGCCGCCGCCGCCCTGATCACCGTGGGGGTCGCCGCCGTCACCGTGCTGAACCTCAGAGTCCTCTCCGCCTCCACCGTGACCAACTCCGCCGCCGCCCTCGCCATCTCCGACGACTACCTCAGCGGCGGCGACGGCTCTCCCTCCACCGGCCCCAACTCCGGCAAGCTCGTCATGTTCTCCGGCGCCGACCCAGAGTTCAGCGCCGGCGCCCACGCCGTCCTCAACAAGGACTGCGAGCTCGGCCGCGGCGGCTTCGGCGCCGTCTACAAGACGATCCTCCGCGACGGCCGGCAGGTGGCGATCAAGAAGCTCACCGTCTCCGGCCTGGTCAAGTCCCAGGACGACTTCCAGCGGGAGGTGAAGAAGCTCGGGCAGCTGCGCCACCCCAACCTGGTGGCCATGGAGGGCTTCTACTGGACTCCCTCCCTGCAATTCCTCATCTACGAGTACGTGCCCTGCGGGAGCCTCCACAGCCACCTCCACTCCGGCGACTCCGCCGCCGGCGAGGTGCTCTCGTGGCGGGAGAGGTTCGACATCGTCGCCGGCATCGCCAGGGGCCTGGCCCATCTCCACCGGTGCGGCATCATTCACTACAATCTCAAGTCCTCCAACGTGCTCATCAACGGCGCCGGCGAGGCCAAGGTGGGGGACTACGGGCTGGCGAAGCTGCTCCCCATGCTGGACAGGTACGTGCTGAGCAGCAAGGTGCAGAGCGCGCTCGGGTACGTGGCGCCGGAGCTGGCCTCCCACGGCGCGAAGATCACCGACAAGTGCGACGTGTACGGCTTCGGCGTGCTGGTGCTGGAGATCGTCACCGGGAGGAAGCCGGTGGAGTACGCCGACGACGACGTGGTGGTGCTGTCCGACGTGGCGCGCGGAGCTCTGGAGGAGGGACGCGTGGTGGAGGTCGTCGATTGGCGGCTGAAGGGGTGCTTCCCGCCGGAGGAGGCGGCGCCGCTGGTCAAGCTCGGCCTCATCTGCACCTCCCACGTGCCCTCCAACCGGCCGGAGATGGCGGAGGTGGTGGGCTTGCTGGAGATGATCAGGTGCCCCCACGAGAGCAGCAGCTGCAGCCCGGGAGATGAATCTGCCAGTTGACTTTTCCGACAATTTTCTAATTCAGGAAAAAAAAGAGGGGGAGAAGACAAGACTCGTCGGCCGCCGCCATCTCTCCCCTAAAATCTCCGGCGTCTTCTTCCCCTCCGCACTGTTCCCCCAAAAAGTTTCGACTTTTTCATTGCTCTGTAGCTCTCTTCCCGAATCCCCAGGCCCAGCCACCCGAGTCAAGTCAACCCCCTGGCTACAAGTCAACCATTACGGCGACTGGCTGACTAATATTGTGCTTATTTCCGATCTTTATTTCCATTGGCGCTGTGAATGCTCGAAAATATCTCTCTCTCTCTCTCTTCTGTATTGTCTTATTGACAGACGGGCGTGAGAGAGAATGGCGTACTTTGGGGCCCTTGGAGGACGCCTATTCCTACGCCATTTTTTAATTATTTTTTTATTGTGGGATCTATTTTTGTAGAGGAGAGCGAAGGCATCGGGGAGTTGCATAAAATAATATTTATTTTTTTGGGGGAAAATAAGGCTCTGGAGATACCTGGTCCACGTGGTCCACCCTGCTGCGGCGGGCAGAGGACCAAGCAGAAGGAACCAGAGGAAAGGACACTTGCATGTGGGGAGGCCCGTACTGCCTAGCGTAGGGGCTTGGCGCCACGTCATCCTCCACCCGCTGCCAGCTGTCCGGCGGGAAGGGACAGCGAGGCGGGACTACAGGATCGTCGTCACGTGGGGGAAAGCCGGTTCTCCTGCCCCCTTGGCCTCACGTCACGTGGTAGTTGGGCCTCTCTCTCTCTCTCTATGTAGATATTACCGATGATCTAATTATTGGGCCATAGAGAGAAGTCCCGCCTCTGGGCACATGAGAGGGAAACAGGCCCGGCCCAGTTACTAGACGGCCCAGTTCCTGACGGCCCAGATTCGGACATGCGAGAGAGAGAGAGAGAGAGAGAGAGAGAGAGAGAGAGAGAGAGAGAGGCTCTGTTCTTATTCTATGAAATCTATACACCCGCCATGGTATCGACTGGCAGGAGGAGGAAGGGGGAGGAGGTTCAGAGAGGGCTCACCGGGGGTTGGGGGGGCTCGGCGGCGACGGCGCGACGATCGAGTTGAAGCTGGGAAACTTCATCATCTGTTTCGCGGCGGCGCCGGGGGTGGCGGGCTCGTGGAGGCGGAACCTGCAGCAGTACTTGAGGTCCTGGACGCTCTCGAGGGACTCGGCGACGGCGCGCATGGTGGGCCTCTCGGAGGGTTCCTTGTGGAGGCAGCGGAGGGCGGCGTCGGCGACGGCGCGCGCCGCCGTGGTGGGGAAGCGGCGCTTGAGACGGGGGTCCATGATGAGGGAGAGGCGGCAGTCGTCGGCGAGGAAGGCTCTGCTCCACCGCACCAGGTTCCGCTCCTCCTTGGGCAGCTGCGGGTCCAGGTGCCTCCTCCCCGTGAGCAGCTCCAGCAGCACCACCCCGAAGCTCCACACGTTGCTCTTCGGGGTCAGCAGCCCCTTCTCCAGCGTCTCCTCCGAGATCCGGCCCGCCGCCTGAAAAAACCCAGTTCGACGATCCGTCTGAGATTCACTGTTGAATCTGATCCCGTTTTTCTGTCTTCTATTTTGATCGAACGAGACTCACTGCGGAGGCATTCGAGGAGTCCAGCTCGAGCTTGGAGCTCACGCCGCCATGGCCGGAGAGCTTCGCGGTGTAGTCTCTGTCGATCTGTATGTTGCTCGATGAGAAGTCGCTGTACATTGCCTGCAGAAGAAACGGAGACCAGACGTGAAGTGGTTCCAGAGGCGGGGGAGGAGGAGGGGCGATGATCCGCGGAGGCCAGACCTGGAACGGGCCTTCCTCGTGGAGGAAGACGAGGCCTCTGGCGGCGCAGAGGGCGATCTTCATGCGGGTCGCCCAGTCAACGGTGGGGGAGTCGGATTTCCGGCAGAGAAGGCGGTCCAGGCTCCGTTGCAGAGCCTCTCGTAGACGAGTATCCGCTGGTCGGAACCCTCGCGCGCGTGGAATCCGAGTAACTTGCAGAGATTGGGGTGCTGCAACGACGCGAGCAGGTTCACCTCGCCCATGAACTCCTTGAATCCCTGCCAGAGGAACGAACATGGGGATTCATATATTTTTGATCTTCAGAGAGGCGGAACAAGCAGCAAGAGATCGAAACACCAGATGAACTGGTCAGAATCCGAGTTCCTTCGTGATGTGTACCTGGTTCGATGGGAGGAGGCGGCGGCGGTGGCTTCGAGCCTCTTGCCGCCGAAGTTGTCGTCTCCGAAGGAGGCAATGTAGGCTGTGGACGAGAGGCCCTCGAACGCGCGTCGATCGGGGGAGAAATTCTGGCAGGCGGCGGTGATCTCCTTGAAGGAGAAGCTCCGGACTCCCCCCAATGGCGGCCGCGGGAGAGGGCCAGACTTGGGGGAAACCGAGTTAGAATTGTTCAACTTGAAGCTTCCCGCGTTCTTCAGGGCAGAGGAAGCGTCCGGGGGAGACGGAAGGGGGAGCGGTTGAGGATCTGAAAATCTGTGGTTCTTTTTCGATCCGACTTGATCCTTGTGTTCTTGCTGTTCCTCTGGATCCACCGATAGAAGGTGATGCTGGTCTGCCGAATCCAGGCTGGAAGGAGCAGATAGAGCTCGAGCTCTGCTGTTGGCCGCCCGATACGACTGCCGGCCGGATTGAGGTCTCGTCTTGAAGCTTGAGGGCGAAGATCGGAGCGATCGGCCGCGAGGTTCTTCCTCCAGGTGAGGAATCTTGGCCGGGAGCTTCTCTTTCGCAGCTTCTTCGTTAATGGTGGCTCCTGCTTGGGATTTCTCCTTGGTGATCTTCGAGAGGGAGAAACAGCCCATCTCAGTACGAATCACGCTGTTCTTTGGATGGAGAAGGGAGAAGATGCCTGGAAAGAGAAAAATATGCTGTCATTGTAATCTGGTACAGAAGAATGATGAAACAAGTCGAGCCGATGAATCAGAGGAAGTAGAGTGAGCGTTCTAATGTTACATAAGTGATGGATTCAATACGGACTCGTGATGATCCGAGCGAGAGATAGAACCACGCTATCTTATACTGGGAAAGAAGAAGGGGAGAACAAAAGATCAAGAACATCTCTACACTTGTGCGGCTATGTATGATGAAGATCAAAACAGGATGAGATGAGTTCGGAAAAACTAAATTGTCGTATAAATTTTTCGCAAAGAAAACTTTGGATGCTCCTAGAACTATCACGAATAGAAGAGATCCGAGCGAAGAAAAAACTATCGAAAATCACGAGGAACGCTAGAGGTAAAGAACAACCGATCATCTGAGCGACCGATTGAGTAAGAAAGGTTAGGAATCCTGAATTTTCAGGTTACAGTGAATTATTCGATCACTATTTTCCTTCCGAGAGGATCAAAATCCGACGGAACCTAGAGACGTGGAGGACCGCCTTTCTCCAACGATCCTGAGCAGATTACCAATCCGACAGCAAGTACTCGAGAAGATCTCCACGGATTCGATCAAGACATGCTATCGAAACGAGCACCGAATTCTAGCAATCCAAACCTGGAGGAATTCCCTGGAGCGACCAGAATGCGGAGCTCAGGAACCGGAGCGCAACCTGATCCTCCTCCTCCTCCCTCCCTCCCGGAGAACACAGAGCAGAGGAGGCCGGCACCAGTTCCCCCCCAAAATCACCTGAACAGTTGCCGCGAAGAAGAATGAGACGGGGGAAGTAGTACCTGAAAACCCTAACTTCCTCGAAGGTGAGACTGGTTGAAGGGGACGGAGATGGCGTCTCAGACATCTGGTGGACGAACGTGAAATGAGGAGGAAAGAGGACGAGAAAAAGAGAGAGAGGGAGAGAGAAAGAGTCAACAGTAAGTCAGTCAAACCTTGTGCGTTGTGTGACAGCGGGAGAACAGCGTGCACAGTTTTTTTCCATTACCATAACATAAATAAGTTCCAAAATTAGCAGTCAGAAATGTTGACCGGAGAATGATGACTTTCTTGTTGACTTTAATTCCTCTGACCCTCACCCCGGCGCCTCTGCGGCCCATGGGCCCATCCTGTAAAATCCAGCTGTGTTGGGGATAAATATTAGCTATTATCGGTAATTACTTTTTCTAGAATTTAAACCGGTATGAGCTTCGCGTTTTTATTGGTGGAGGAAGCTCGGGCCGGGCCGGGATAAGCGTCGGGCCGATTTTAATGGGATATTTATGAGTACTTTCGGGCTGGGGCTCGCAAGAACGGCCCGGTCTCCGCGGGGCTTTGAGATGGTCAGACACGAAAATCACGAGCCTCTGACGTGGTGGCAGATTGCGGCGGGCGGGCCTGACTTTTCTACCAAGACTTTGACTTTGACTAGCCTGACCGCGTTTGGATGGTCCGATTGGCGGGCGTCGGCGGCATCGACGGTCAGGAGCTCCTTGACGGCGTGCGAAGGATGGTAGTTGGCCTTACCTCACGATGACGAGCTGTCCATCTTCTCGTATGGACCCTATCCAATTATTTTTTAACATAAAAAGTCCTCCTTTGGACGTAACTGACAAGAATGGCCGCATCGACGAGAATATTAAACTCAGAGGGGGACTTTTCTGCAAATTCACTCCAGATTTGTGAAGCTGCGACCCCGTAATTAATATGATTTGATTTTTCCCATATTTTAACATTTTATTTATAATAAATACGAGTGTATTTTTTATCGAATTTTTAAGGGAAAAAATAGTTTGATTATGTCGTCTTAGGATATTAAATGGAATTAATCGAGTCATAGGGTGGAGATGAATCGGGATTTCGTTATGGAGCGCCGCCGGAGACAGCAGGTGGCGCTCCGATTGATCTACGTTCCCATTTTGTGGACGGTCAGGATAGGGGGATTGGAATCCTACGGTATAGAGACTTTTGACGCAAACTCCGTAAGTTGTACTCGCAGAGCAGTATACGTGAGAGCTAAGCCATTTGGAGAGAAGCTTCCATTCTTGTGCCGTTGGGGACGCCAGCAGCTCTCTCTCTCTCTAGCTCTCTCTCTCTCTCTCTCTCTCTCTCTCTCTCTCTCTCTCTCTCTCTTCTGTGTGATGAAAGTACAGGTAAAGCAAGTGCCAGATGCAAGCGAGAACGCCAGATCCACCATACCCTAAGGCCGATCTCTCTCCTGGACCCCCAAATTCCAACGGCATTGCTCGGTCCGTCGCCAACCCCGTTCCCTCTCTGACAGATGTACCGCCCAGGTCGCCGCCGGCCGGCGGTGCCGCTGCTCCGGGTGTACCGCCGGGGTTTGGGAACCCTAGCGCCGGCCTTTCACCCTCCTCAACCCGCGGGCCGCACCACCGTCGAGCACAGTCCGAGCTGGCATTCCGGATCTCGGAGGAGCTCGATCTCGGATCAGGCGACCCTCTCTCGTCGGGATTCGACGAGATCGGGTCAGAGGACGATCTGTTCTGCACCTACATGGACGTCGAGAAAATGGGATGTAGGGAGGAGGAATGCGGGTCTGGATCCCTCGGTAATGGGAGTTGGGGGGATCGGGCGGAGGCAGGTTCCAGGATGAGTCTTCAACCGGGAGGAACAGAGGTGGGACAAGGAGACAATGCTGTAAGGGCGGGGGCTGTTTCTGTGGCCCTCACAGCATCGACGGTGTCTAGACCTAAACATCGCTATAGCAATTCAGTTGACGGGTCGGTCCTGTTTTCATCCGCGTTAACGAAAGCCGAGGGACCGTTCGGTGAGGTAGCAGAGGCTAAGAAGGCGATGCCACCTGACAAGCTCGCCGAGCTGGCTGCCATCGACCCGAAACGCGCGAAGAGGTAATTTCTTCTTATTTTTCCAGCTTTCAGTACTCTTTTATACTGGCCTCTTTGTGTTCTGATGGCACATCAATTATTTGTTTGCTTTACATTACGCCTCTGGGCCAATCTGGAGAATAGTGATTTTTTTAAAAATTTTCTAACCAAATAATCTCCATTCTTCTTCTTTCGACACCTTCAGAGTTTTTCGTGAGTTATTACTACTTGAAATTTGCTATTCAAATATCTTTGGCTTTTTTTTTATAGATTCTTTACTCATTGGTGGTATTTGGACGATCTCCAAATTCAGTAAAGTTGATCAGTTAAAAACATTATATAAAATCAAAAAATAATTTTGAGTGCACTTTTGATTATTCCATACAATTAGAGGCCGGAAAAAATCATTCCTGTTACTATCTTCCAGCGGTTGGTAGCTTGGAACTTGAGTGCTATATGTGCGTGTGGCATTTTTATGTTTTGAATTACGTCAGCTGAGAGATTTTTAGGCGTGATGTGGCTAGGTTCTTTACAGTAAGTATCATCCATACATCATTGCCAATTTATTTAGGGAAACTATTTTTCGTGCTTTTATACCTTCATTATGGAGCCCAAATGTTCTTCAAGGATGCTATGCATGAAATTTTCAATTTTCCGATCCCCAGATTATCTATGCAGTCATATGATAATCGACTATCTTGGGAAAATACTGCCCAAGGTTTTATCGAACAATTTGCTTCCTTGTTGAGTATCCTTATTCTGACCTATTCATATCTTTGTTTAAGTCAGCTCATTTATTGTTTGTTTCTTCATGTTCAGTGGTATTAGGTTCCGAATAAACACATGCGGGACGAGCTTCTGAATTTATAAAGCTACTGCTTAATATTTTAGACATGTGTGGATGGCTCACTAGCTGAGAAAGAAAGGCTTTCCATCATTTTAAACTTGGATCATTCTTTGTCATAACTGAGAAATAAGATATCCTGAAATATTTTATAATGTCTCCCAAAGCGTCCTACATTCTGTAGCCATCGGCAGCACCTAATATCTCAGTGCGAACCTTGGCCATGATCTTGTACCTATTCCCCATCGTTGGCCCTTGGTAAGGCGCAGCCAATTAGGAAGAGATCAACACGATCTTAGGCCCCTATCTTAGGAAGTGATCATCCAGAGCTGCTATATACACGGCATCATTTTGCAAATCTATTGGAAATGGGAGGTAACATTTTCTTGACTCGATGCATTACATCAGTGTCTTCTTGATGGTGGGCGCCCTAGTCTGACTGCTTTCTTGAATTATTGGATTCCTTGTATTCAGACTGCCGTTACTTAGTAAACGTTTGGATGGATATCTAATTTCATTTTTTTATTCTTCCCCCTTTCCTCTCGATTGAGTCTGATTTCAGCAGAGCGGAGGCAGATGATAGAAGCTCATCTTCCAGCTCGTGAACAGAATATATATATATATATATATATATATATATATATATATAAGTGCCTAATTGTTCAAAGTAGACTGTATATATCTCTTAATCAGTAGTGTTGCTCTGTTCTTGGTGTGTGAGATCTAGTCGCTTAGTGATCACTGAACTAGTTGAACAATTCCTTTTTGACGATTCAGAAGGAATCAACACAAAAGCCGTGCTTCTCTACGGAGGCATTATTTCGTGATCCATGAATAAATAATGTTTCCTCGTGCGCAGAATCTTGGCTAATCGACAGTCTGCTGCTCGATCGAAGGAACGGAAGGCCCGCTATATATCTGAGCTAGAGCGGAAAGTTCAGACGCTTCAAACTGAGGCCACAACTCTTTCTGCGCAGCTGACCCTGTACCAGGTCTGCATTGCTGCTCCCCGAAGAGATCACAGTCTCCATTTGAAAGGAAATGATCTCTGGGATTCCTTGAAGAACATGCCATTGATAGAATCATGTTGACGTGCATTTTTTTCTCGTCTACATATTCATTGCTCCTTTTGCGGGTGGCCCTTTCTTCTGAGTGTATTTTTTTTCGCGCGTGCATTCGTTCTACCCTTTCTTTTTTTGCTCATTTAAAGTCTTTTAACACACAGTGGAATGTTTATAGTGATATAAGTTCCTATTGTTCAACATATGGGCGTCCGTTTCTTCAAAAAAGATAGCTTCTTGTGCAGTCTATATAGAACGTGAGTGGCTGATTCTCTTCTGGGCTTCGGATCTGCTACTTATAGAAACTCTGCCTTCATTTTCGTCCGTGCTGCTGCTCCCGGATTTTTTTGGTTCTAATCAAAATTTACTAAGATTGCGTTCTCTTCGCTGCTGATCAATATCTTCATCTATCATTGCATATATTTCTTATTTTACTGCAACATCTTCATTTGGCGCATAAAGCCTCGGATTGATCTATCAGTTTGCTTGTCATCTATGATTGGAGAAGTGTAATCCCCTTGCTTCTCTCTCCTTCCCTGCCTCCCTCTTGTGTAGAGAGATACAGCAGGATTGAGCACAGAAAACGCCGAGCTCAAGATGCAGTTGCAGGCGATGGAACAGCAAGCTCAGTTGCGTGATGGTAAGCTTGGAAGAGAAATCGTGGAAAATACTCTGTAGATTGCTATTTTCATGCACGAGTTCCTTCCTAAGAAGGCCGATTATTTTCTTCCGAGTGATGGAGAATTCGCCTGGCAAATTTTCATAATTTTTTTCTGTGAGATTTGATCGATCGGGGAAACCGTTGATCTTGGTCTTCGTCTGCGCATGGCGGCAGCTTTGAACGAGGCCCTGAAGCTGGAGGTGGAGAGGCTCAAGATCGCGACGGGGGAGCCGCTCGGCTCGGGGGAGGGCTTCGGGGCCCAGCCGGAGCCCTTCGGATCCTCCGGCTTCTTCGCGCTCTCCGAGCAGCAGCAGCAGCAGCAGGCGCTCCGGCGCCCTCCGCCGGGCCCGACGCAGTTCCCAGGCGGCGCCGCCGCTGCGGCGGGGTTGCAGGGGCTGATGGGGGGCCCCCCGCAGGCGTCGGTGAAGTCCGAGGGCTCCCCCATCTCGGCAAGCGAGAGCAGCAGCTCCTTCTAACCCGGGTTGGATGGGGGGGTCTGAATTGTCTGTTCATAGCCCGGCGGCGGGCGGTGGCATTTTTTATTCATTTGGGGCGCCTCTGAAATGGCGATGGCTTCTCCGACTTCAGGCGTGCTTTCTTCTGGATTGGTGTCTGCACTCTCTCTCTCTCTCTCTCTCTCTCTCTCTCTCTAGTGCTGCTTTCTCTCTTGGGTTCTCAGTTCCCAGCAGGTCGTTCTTAGAGAGAGAGAGAGAGAGAGAGAGAGAGGTAGCAGCTTGTGAGGCCCCCTCCATTGGAGGAGAAGCAAAGAAAAGGGCCGGAGTGGGTTAGAGAAGGTCTTCACCTGCAACTTTCATCCGTCAAGACGAGTTTCTCTCTCATCATAGTTGTTTATTTTGGGTCAACCCATGAGCATGAGAGAGAGAGGGAGAGAGAGAGAGAGAGGCCCAAGAACGACCGTAAGGTGGGCGAGGATGGTCAGCTGGGCTGCTCCACCTCCATAGCTACGATTTCTGTGGTCTGGTGGGCTGGATCGAGGGCTCGCAGACCCACTTAGAAACCATCGATGCCGCAGCGATTCTGGTCTCACCCTGCGCCGACAGCAGCATAAAAACGGGGAGCAAGGGCAGAGACTGTGCTCCTTTTACCGTTCCCCATTGCTTCCTCTCCTCTCCCTCTGGCTCTCGCGGCTTGGCCTCATCGCCGACAGATCTAGGGCTTCCTCTTCTGTAATTACCCCCCGTCTTCCCCCTCGGGAAAACTGCGCGCTGCAGTAAATCCCGAGCATCACAGCTACCCGGTTCCGCGGGGCCCTCTGACATGCGGTTGGCGCTCGGGGCCCTACTTCCCTCTGCCGTCCCCCGAGGCGTGGAGTACGCGTCCCGGGATTTGGTCTGAAGCTGTAGGTTCTCGTCGGGTTGGGATCGAAGGGGGAGAGGCCATTGTCAACAGGGGAAAAGGATGGGCACCGGCGAGGGGTTCCAGCTCGGTACCGTCGGGGCGCTGAGCCTGTCGGTGGTGTCATCCGTCTCCATCGTGATCTGCAACAAGGCGCTGATTAGCTCGCTCGGCTTCACGTTTGGTGAGGGATCTACTCGCCATTGGCTTGGTTGACTTTCCGCTCGCTCGTTTCCCTCGTCCTGATTGAATCGCCTCTTACGAGGCCGATTTGTGACATCTCGTACCCTCCTTTTTGTATCCTTCTGCATATTTTTCTTTATCATCACGGTATTTCGACGACGATCTGTATGAGCGTCTGTGGATAGATTTTTTTTCGGATCTTCCGAGGAGATGATTCTGGATTTCTCTGTTACCTCCGTTTTCCCGTTCCTTCGGTTTCTGAACAGTGGTGAGTTCAAGGAACTTTTTCCGAGCCAATTGGTGTCGATGCGGGCAAAATTAAAACGTCGGCGGAACGCACTGAGAATCTACTGTGATCCCTAGCTGATGCGACCAGTTCGATCGTCGTTCAACCAGTGATTAGCATGTAGAATATTGTTGATGGCACCCGTGGGAATCGCTGAAATGAAGGATCGTGTGGGGATTGGGAACGGTGTCTCCTGACTAAGATCATGTATAATATGATGCACATTTTCTGGTTATAGTTCTGTGATCTTGAATCTCACCGGCTGTATAATTTGAGGCGGGAAAAATATCTTTCTCGTAGAATTCTGACAGCATTAGTGGAGTCGGAAAAATGAAGATTCATTAATTTTCAATGATAAACACTACTGAGGCAAAATCACACGAGCTAGATCTCACAAGATCGTGTGTAGATGAAGATGCTGATTTTCTGGTAATATTTCTGTGGTCGTAGATCATACGAGCTATGTAATTTGAGGTGGGAAGAGTATACTTCATGATTTAATGCTTTAATTGGTTGTTCTTATTCCTGCGTCATTGTTCTTTTTCTCCAATCATATTTTCCACTTCTCTTTATCCCACACCCTGTACGGAGATATTGACATTTAAAACTGTTCTTGATGTTCGATTCTTGAAATCTTTCCGTTGTCCTCTGTGTCACTGTTGGTTGGAGGACGTAAAATCATTTAAGTTTTGGTCAATTTCCTTTGTAGCCTGTCTATAAACATAATAAAATTCACATGGATACAGTTTCCGTTATTTTGATGGGCGCATGATTTGTAAGAATTTTCTAAGCTTGATCCAAGAGAAAATTAAGGGTTCCACAGTTGTGGGAAAGAAGGCCTTTGAAATTTTCAGTAAACATTGTCGTGTTAAAAAACTGAATCAGAAGCAATTTTTTGGCACGAGAATAACTTACTTGGATATCATCTTCTGAATCATACATGCAAATAAGATGATTTTTTAATTTCCTTTCCTGTGGGCTGAATAAAGTTGTAAAATAATTATTCTGAATTGTATTGGTACTACATTTTTTAGTGTCTTTTAATTAACCGGTGCAAAAGTCGCAGACATCTTGGAATAGGGAGTTCTATGCTGGACCTGGGAGATTGAATCGACACGATAGTTTTTGAAATAGTTTTTTTTTTCTTAAAATAGTAACCACGGTTAATTTAAGAACTCGTAGAGCTGTTGATTTTAGAGGACCAGCACATGACTTATGTTTGCAATTTATCCGATCAAAACAAAAATCAGATGATCTTTTTGTTGCGTCGATTTCATCGTGTTTGTGCCTATTCTTTTTTTTTTGTTCTGAAATTTAAGTTTTTTTGGGAACTCTTTCTAAAAGAATTCATATGGTCTACGGTTTGACTTGTCATCATTTTTAATGAGATATGCCATTTTTAATCCTGAAACACTGCTTTGCTAACCTCGTGTTCCATCATCACAGCCACAACATTGACGAGCTGGCATCTCCTTGTCACATTCTGTTCTCTGCACACAGCATTATGGATGAAATTATTTGAGCATAAACCCTTTGATGCAAGAGCGGTAATGGGTTTTGGCATTCTTAATGGAATTTCAATTGGGCTCTTAAACTTGAGTCTGGGTTTCAACTCAGTGGGATTCTATCAGGTATTCTTTACAACTTGTAGTAACCCTTTAGGGCTCGAATGGATGGCGGAATTTTTTTATTAGTTTTTAATGAGTTTGATTTTTGGCATTAAAAACTTTGGATTCATATTACATATTCGATTCGCTTTCAGATGACAAAGCTGGCAATCATTCCGTGTACTGTTCTACTGGAGACTCTTTTCTTCAGGAAGAGATTCAGGTCCGGATTTTCCGTGCTCTTATGAAATTTATTATACCCATTTGAAGATCTCCTCCTTTTCTTATGCTGACGAGAGTCCGTTGACCTTTTTTTTCAAGCATCTTTTTGCCATTTGAGTCAATGAAAACTAGAAAAAAAAATTGAGGGGAGAAAAACGCCGATGATTCCATGCGCATAAATGCATAATTCTGCTTGGGTTTTGAAGATGTTCCTCACGTTCCTTTAAAATTGGGCCAGTCTTTTCCTTTATTTGATTTACCCCCATCAAGCGGCTCATCAGACGATTCATCTATTTATTTATTTATTTATATTCAACAGGATGCGTCTCATAGAAAATTAATTTATCCTTCTATGAGAGACTCTGATTTATTTGGTTCATTCAATAAATATTATGGATATGTTTGACTTTTTTTTTTCTCTCCCCATCGCTACAGCCGGAACATTCAATTCTCCCTCGCGATCCTTCTGCTAGGCGTTGGCATTGCAACCGTGACGGATCTGCAGCTGAACGCTCTGGGTTTCACTCTATCTCTTCTAGCGGTGATCACTACCTGCATCGCCCAAATTGTATCCTTTTGGGTCGAGAAAGATCCAGGGAGATCCTCCCTGTTTCGGCATCCACAGGAAATAAAAATAAAAAATGGAAAAATCCTCTTTTTATTTTCATTGCATCCCGTTGACTTTTTGGGAGCTTAACCGGTTGCCCTCAGATGACCAACACGATCCAGAAGAAGTTCAAGGTCTCCTCCACCCAGCTGCTGTACCAGTCCTGCCCCTACCAGGCCATGGTCTTAGTCGTCTCCGGGCCGTTTCTTGACGGGCTGTTGACCAACCAGAACGTCTTCGCCTTCAGCTACACCCCCCACGTCCTGGTGAGATGCCCTCCTCGCCGTTCTCTCGGAATATCTTCTGGGGTAAGAACCCTAATCTCCCCCAGCGCCGCCTTTCTATTTCAGGCGTTCATCGTGCTGTCCTGCCTGCTGTCGGTCTCGGTCAACTTCAGCACGTTCCTGGTCATCGGGAAGACCTCGCCGGTCACCTACCAGGTCCTGGGGCATCTGAAGACCTGCCTGGTCCTGGCCTTCGGCTACGTTCTCCTTCACGATCCGTTCAGCTGGCGGAACATCTTCGGGATCGCGGTCGCCATGGTGGGGATGATACTGTATTCTTACATCTGCTCCATCGAGAGCCAGCACAGAGTCAACGAGGCTTCTGCTCAGCTGACCCAGGTGCACCCACGTCCCTTCTCTCTGGCTGTTGACCAAAAATCTTATCTTTACTAATCAGGGGACAAAAAAAATAAGACCCGCGTTCGTGATTCATGGTGGGTGCAGGAGTCCGAATCGGATCCTCTCATCAGTATCGAGAGTGGAGCTGACCTCGCCGCCGATGGCGGCGCTGCCCCGCGGGGCCCAGGGTGGAGCTCAGACAAGGACCTGAACGCATGAAGGCCCGGAGTCTTCCCTCGCTCCGAGATTCTTGGAGGGCCCTCGGAGCTGCGAACCGTCTTCCCGGGATCAGCCGGATGAGTCACGAAGAATGTCTGCCACGCGCGATGGAGGTCAAACCAGGAAGGCGGAGCTCAACCGTTTTGTGGGCCCGGATGTCGTAAAGTCCTTTTTGACCCCGCCCACTAATAAACCACGCTCGCCAAATTGGAAGCCTTGTGTAAGTAGAAGTACGATAATAATATTATTTGATTATTGTTTTGATTATGTCGTCAGCAGGCCCATCAGATTAGCAGGCCCGTTTAGGCCCATTTAGGCCCGTTGTCCCCGCCCGCCATTTTTCTTTTCTCCTTATTTCTCGTCCTCTCCTTGAAAAGCTCTGGAAAAATCGGATTTATCCCCGCCGTCCGTACGTGATGCTGCGGCCTCATGGACGGCTCAGATGCTGAAGTTTGAATCGTATAAAAGGGGGAGAGAGAGGAGAGTCCGGGTTCTGTTGTCCATTCGGTGTATAAATTCCCGCCAAGTATGAGATGCGCAGTTCGCATGGCGGGGCTTTGGAAGACTCCAGACTCCTCATCCCAAAGCCCTGATGCTGAGGACGAAAGGGGATTCCAAGGGTGATCGATCTCAGCTGCGACGGTGAGGGATCTCGGTCCGTCGTGTTCGTGGGTGCTCAGTTTGCTGTTCCTTTCGCTTTAGACGATCTGGTCGTTGCTGGTCGGTCTCCCCGGCGGTGTGCTGCTTGGGGACTTTCAGGCGCAGGACTGGATGTCGCCTTGAACGCGGGGGCGGAGACGTCCTGTTCGTTAGCTGCTCCGATTGCGTGAAATGCTGTCCGAGGACCCCGCGGATTTTCATTGTCATGTTGTCTACTACTGTGAATTCCTGATCTATTTTAAAAATTTTTGATGACCTTTGCTCCTCCGGATTTTTCATGGTGGTGGACTGTTTGGCTCTTCGATGGTTTCGGAGCGCAGGACTATCAGAAACGGAGGATACCGTGTTTGTTTTCTGCGTCTGATATGTTTGATCAGCAAGACACAATCATCAAGAGGTTTTCTCGTGAGGAACATCGTTGAGCGAGCCTCTATCACTGTTAGGGATGATGTTCAGGAGGCCTCTGTCTGGAAGCAATAGCGTTGGAATCTTTTATTTTTTCTCTTGATTTTTTTTATGTTTTTCTGCTTTAATGCCATTCTGTGGTTAAGGTTACGTTCTTCCGAAACTTTATGCAAATGTACAGCAGTGTGTTTCATGCGCGATCCGCTCTCACGGAGAGGGTGAGCTCTCATATCGAGAGGAACCGCGAGCTGCCGCTCCTCAGTATGAGATTACGTCTCTTCATGACTCCTTTTATGCCCTTTGTTCACCGGTTCCTTCACACGATTAGTCATCTTCGATTAATTATAATTGCCCTACGTCGCTAGCAAAGAGGATTTGGGTGGTTTGGTGCTTTTTAAGGTGCTTTTATATATGCACAGCGTTTGCATCAAACATCTTGTGAAATTGTAGAGCGTCAAGACTAATTATGTTCTCCATTGCGTCCATCAGATTTGAGCAAGCATATTTATCCAATTGAAACGTTGACAATTACCAACCTTATGGCCCAAGCTGGTGCCTGGGACTGAAGATTATGCACTTTTTTTTTTATCGCTCATTATTGACCTCCAGTTCATCGCCCATTTTCTCTAACCCTAAAGGAAATCGCGACTTGATTTTAGACGTCTTTTCCATCAGCTTTACTCGTTGCCTCCCTGACAGAAGCATATACATCAACACGTTTGATGCCACAGCCACTCGTTTTGTTTTGTTTTTTTTTTGGCTTTGCCATCTGATTCCTGGTGACATGTCGCTTTCGAAAGGCGTTGCATCCATTTTTATTTCCTTGAGTATGGATGTGCCGTCGAGAGCATGGAGCACCATCTTCGATGGGTGAGCCGACCGTTTCTCTTTGGTTGAAGGCTACCGTTCTTGTTGTTGTCAACGAGGCAGTGGCCCCCTCGCAACATCCCATGTCTGCCAATCAACCAACCTTGTTCGGCACGGTACGTCATCTTCTATCTTTGGTCCGTACCCAATGGGCAGCACCAGAAAGAACAAGGCGATGCAGGGTGCACCAGAAAGTGTCTCGGATTCAGTAGACTCAGCAAAGGTTGAGGGCCCACCGGGGATCTAACGAAGGTCAGGTGATATAGGCTCTGTTCTTACCGATTACCACTGTTAATGATCGACCTATGCCTTTTCATATAGATACATTCGAGCACTAACCGGGCGAGGACGGCAGTGACTTCATTGGGCTCATCACCATGGCAAGATACGGTATGATTTAATCATCAAAATTTGCTTGCTTTGTATTTTTCGCATGGCTCTCTGTTCTTAGGACGAGAATTGACCCTTAACCAGCCGCTGTTCCTGCCCCTGTTTGTGACCTAAACCACCCTGAGAGAACCCAGAAGGGAGCAAGTACAGAAAACCATGGGGGCAAAACCCGCCAGTAAGGGATGATTACCAGTTCTTCGAACCCAAACCAAGGCCACAAATCCAACCTGAATCTAGAGAAGAGCGCTTGACTTGGCCAGGCCTGTTAGCCCTCTTCACTCGACCTTGGCCACCCCTCCCACACCGGGCATGCCGCTGCTCTCCGCAACGGTCTCTCGGACGAACCTGGAAGAATCAAGAACAGACCTCCGTTTTAGGCCCCCATGAACGAGCCCATGACAGTGGAATATTTGGACGATCGGAAGAGGATCTTGTGCCAAGAACCGTCCCTTCTGAGTGCTCCCCAGAATGAATTAGGGAGAGACGTGTGCTGCATGTACCTGGCTAACTTGTCCTGAGAAGACTGTAGAACATAGATGGCGAGGATGAAGGACAGCAGCAGCCCTGTTTTCCCAAATACAGAAACAAATTAACACATAGGAAAAGAAAATAAAGGGTAAAAAAAAAAACAGAGATAGATCCCAAGTAGTATGATTTCCAGGCCTTGCGTGGAATATGACAATGATGAACTAGCTCTTCACCACCCAAGAACAACAATGATTTTCGATTCGGGATCCCCAACCCGGAGAGAGTTACCTGATCCGAACAGCACATAGAACCCTGCAAGAACATCCACTTCGGACCTCTCCACCCTGCCAAGATCACATCCGCTGCGTCTCAGATTGTGGCTCGCAAGGAGAAACATGCTCTTCTGATGTTCAGAGATTCCGGCGGAGACCGATATTCAGGGGGAGAAGAATGACTGCGATATTTGGAGATACTGACCAGGTGTATCTAACTAGAACGTGCTTTGGCCAATGCTCTGGAGCCCAGAATTGCTTCTTTATGTCCGGATGGATCTCGATGTCTGAAATATCCCAGTCAAGCATCCATCAATAATCCAGGCCAGGGCCCAGAGAAAGAGGAAGGAGGAAATAATCAGGTATAAATAAATAAATCAGAATTACATACAATGATGGGGCATATCGACAACTTTGGCCGTGACACCATGCAAGTCATTGCCCGAGTACCTCTGGCAAGCGCCGCAGAGCCACAGCATCTCCGTGAGGAAATCAGCATTGAGCCATGTTACTGCTAGGAAAATAAGGTGGGCGAAGCTTTACCAGATGCACATCGATCATGGGGACCTCCGCGCTCTTGCGATTTATCACGAACAGCCAGGGAATGAGAAACTTCTCATGGCCCACTTGAAAAGATCTGCACAAGGGATCATAGCCCCAATTGGAATGACGATGATGATGATGATGATGATGATCTGAAGTGAGGAGGAGGGGCGTACATTTTGTAAGGATCCGCGCCGGTGTAACCAGTCGGCCTGTGAATCGGGATCAGAGCCTGCGAGAGGAAAAGAGATTAGGTCAGGCCGGCGGTGCTCGACGGCAGGAAATTAGGGTTTGAGGCACCGAACCTCGCGATTGACCGCGAACACGGGGCAGTTGCGGCCGATGACGTCCTCCCAGACGGTCCGCGACTGAAAGATTCGGATCACGCAGAGATGGTCAGTCCAAATGGCCGGGCCCAGGGGGCGGAGCTAGGGTTTCCGCCGCTGATACCAGAGAGGCCTCACCGCGTGGTACTGGCCCGCCTTGCTCATCGGGACGATGTCCCCCGGCCGGTATGCCAGGGAAGCGCGGAGAAAGAGGACGACCAGCAGAGCTGCGCGGGCCGCATGGCGGCGGGCTCCGGCCATGGCAGACGGCAGCCGGCGGAGAGGAGACCAGAGGGGGGGGCACAGGATGCCCCTCCGCGAGGACAGAACTAGGGGGCGCGCGTCCTATGTCATCCCCACCTTTGATAGTTTCAGAATAGGATATATACTCTTACCATAATTGCATATATGTGCTTCCTAGAGAACTGACCTATCGGACGGCTGAGCATCGTTGTCCGATTATTCCCTTAGATCGGCCCAATATGGCCCATGGGCCGATATCATGCTCTTCTTCGGACTACAAAAAGGATGGCTAATTGGGCCGCTGTCCCAGTGGGGGAGCGGATTGTCGGGATATCAAAAGCCCAAAATTTGGCCCAATAGGGATACTGCAACCCATCTCAGACGTCCAATGGGCCCTTCCATCAGAATGGCTACCGAAATTTGTCGTAGAATGTTTCACGTTAGCCTTTATAATATGTCAATATTTTTATCAAACCCTGTTTTAAGTAAAATTGAAGATCCCAGTTGGGCCTTCCTGGGCCTATACCTCGGCCCAGTTACTTCTTCCAATACCAGTTCTCTCTCTCTCTCTCTCTCTCTCTCTCTCTCGTTCGTGACGGATTAGTGACCTCTGCTTTCAGGAAGAAGAGCAGACTGATACTACCCGCTTGGCAGCTACGATGAGATTCCGACTTGTCGGGTGAGGGGCGATGGATGGGGCACTGCAACAACTACTCGTCTTAGAGAGAGAGGACGAAGCGAATGTTAGAGAGAGACAGGGACAGAGGAGTGCGTCCGTGCTCTGGAGTTTCTTTCCATGCACCTCTCTCTCTTTCTCTCTCTCTCTCTATCTCTATCTCTGCACGAAGGAGTGGAGAGGGTGCGAGGGCGGCCGCCTGGTGAGGATAAGAGGGAGAAGCTTGGTCTTACGAGAGGTGGGGAGTCCGGAGAGATGGAGACGCCACGGTGGTAGTTCAGCTCGGCCGGTGTCTTTCTTGAGGTATTATTGCGGACGGCGCCCCGTCAACTGTCGTCTAAGACAAGGCTGAGGTCGACGCCTGCCATGACTCGCCACCCGCCCCCTGTACGTACAGTGTGTTCCGTCCCTTAGCCAGATAGGAACCCCCCCGACTCTCTCGGTGTCCCTTCCTTTGCTCCACTCCTCTCTCTCTCTCTCTCTCTCTCTCTCTCTCTCCTCTCATCTGTCTCCTACCCCTCTCTCTCTCCTTTCCTCCTCCCTCCTCTCCTCTCCCTCCCTCCCTCTTTCCGTCTCTTTCTTCCTCGTCCCCTCTTCTCTCTCTCTCTCTCTCTCTCTCTCTATTCTCTCTCCCCCCCATCTCTTTCTCCCATATTTCCTCCCTCCCTCCCTCTCTCTATCCCCCCACCCTTTCTCCCTCATCCCTCTCTCTCTCTCATTCCATCTCTTTGTCTCATCTCTCTCTCTCTCTCTCTCTCTCCCCCCGTCTTTCTCCTCTCTTCCCTATCTCACCCCGTCTGTCTCTTAATCCCACTCTCTCCCCCCGTCTTTCTCCTCTCTTCTCTCTCTCTCTCTCTCCCCGTCTCTGTCTCCTCATCCCACTCTCTCCCCCCGTCTTTCTCCTCTCTTCCCTCTCTCTCTCTCTCTGTCCCCCACTCTTTCTCCCTCTTCCGTCTCTCTCTCTCTCTCTCTGTCCCCCACTCCTTCTCCCTCTTCCGTCTCTCTCTCTCTCTCTCTCTTCCCGTCTCTTTCTCTTCTCGTGCCTCTCTCCCCGTCTCATGGTTCCAGTCATGGAGGCGAGCGTGGGTGGGGTAGAGAAGGGATTTCGCTTCGGCTTTACGCTGGGCCATTCTCACTAATGCACTAATTAATTAATTTAATTACCAATATATAAAAAATTCGATGCGTAGTTTGCGTTCCAACAGATATTTATTAATGAATGTACGCATGAAAACGCAAAAAAAATTATTAATTATTTCACCATAATATTCGTCAAACAATAATTATTGGGTTAGGTCAGGTTCTGCCAAGGCCTCGACAGAGCCAAAAGCCCACCTCGCCCTGTCTTTTACTGGCCCGGGCCCGGGCTTATCGATCCAAACCCAGCCCGGCCCGTTTGCACCCCCGGACATATGTGGAAGGGGGATGCCTTAATTAAACTAAGCTTTAAATGACCTTTAAATGAACTTGTCGAGCCAGACACCTTTCGAAGGGTCCGAACCAGGCTACTCTAGAGAAAAGCCCGAAAATAGACTATGGTCAGCACCCTACACAGCCCGGGGCCACCCCGATGGATGGGGCCAGAGAGAGAGAGAGAGAGAGAGAGCCATGTGACCATATAAATACGGGCCCTTGACTTCTCAAATAAAAGCCGGGCCGGGCTCCGGGCTTTACCGGCCGTTAGCATCCTCAATTTACATCGAATATTAGTTTACTTAGTCCTACGCATTGAACTCGGGAGACTTTCGATCTGACCAGGCCGGCGGTCCCCCTCTCCGGTGCCATGATCTCCCATTGTTCTCATCCTTTGACGTTGCACCTAACACTGCTCCGTCACGTGTTTATACATCGATTGTATGAGGATTTTATTGAACTATGTTGGGGAATCAATAACCATGCTAGATGTCATATAATACGTCTAAAGTTAGTATCTCACCAATCAATTTTCGTAGGTCATCTTTTTTTCGCATACTTCCAACCTAAGGTTTATGTTTTGGCCTTCATAAGATAAATCGAATATAGAGAAAGATGAAGGCATGATGTGGATTAGGGTTGCTCCCGGACCGGCCCGAGCCAAGGAAATGCCCCACCTGCTAGAGAGAGAGAGAGAGAGAGAGAGAGAAGAGGGGGGGGGGGGGGGGAGAGAGATCGTTTCCTGGGTTCATCTCTTCACCCTGCATGTATCGTATCTTCTGCTGTATAAAACAATCATTTCCCCGCACTGACGACAGATGTTCACGTGCTTGGATGAGTTAGGAGGTGAGTAGCCAACTATTGAATTGATGTGGGGAAGGGGGGATTGTGTGGGTGACGGGCCTGGTGTCCCACCGGATGCTGCCTACCGTCGCACTTCTAGAGAGAGAAGGCAACGAGGAGGAGGAGGAGAAGAAGAAGGAGAAGAAGAAGAAGAAGAAGAAGAAGAAGGGAAAGAAGAAGAAGAAGGAAAAGACACGGAAGAAGAAGAAGGGGAAGAAGAAGAAGAAAAAGGAAAAGATACAGAAGAAGAAGGGGAGGAAGAAGAAGAAGGAAGAGGAGGAGGAGGAGATACAGAAGAAGAAGAAGAAGAGGAAGAGGAAGAAGAAGAAGAAGAAGAAGGGGATCGAGAGAAACCTTCGAGCGGAGGCCTGGTCCTACGTGACACGATCCCGATTCCCCAACAACTGAGATGGTCGATGCATGGCTGTTTTCTCATTAAATGGCCGATTGGCCGGGGAGAAACAATCGACACCACTGTTCTTCCCCACCGACGGTTCTTTTCTATTAGTCCCATTCAATGGCTAGATCCTCTCTCTCTCTCTCTCTCTCTCTCTCTCTCTCTCTCTCTCTCTCCCCCCCAACCTCTCTCTACCTCTCTCTCTCTCTCTCGCTCTACCCGTCACTGTCCCGGGGGGGGCGCGGGTGTATCGGTCGTCACATGGGACAGCATGCCCTCGCTGGTTCCCGGGCTGCCCGCGTAGCCACGGAAAGGAATGTGTCAATGGTGGCATCAATGCGGCCCGAGGACCATCTCTTAATTGGCGAGAACTCACTCACATGTCTCTTTATATATGCTGTCTAATGATAATATAAAATAGGATACATATATCTATATATATATATATATATATATGCGCATAGACTGAAGTAGATATCGTCTAATTAACAAAAGGAAGTGAAGGGCCCCGGCGGGGAGACGACGGGGCCGGCAAGGTTTTTTCTTTGATAGGTTTACGACGACCCATTAAGAAGAGTGCAGGGAGGTACGTAGGCTGCATGGTGAAGGGTCCACCGATTGGACGGCTGTGGATGGGGAGCTCCCGGGGAGAGCACCAAGGCCCGCTCTCTTCCCGCGGCGAGATCCCGCCGCCGCCGACTTTCCGCCGCCATTCCGGGACTGTCTCATTCGCGGCTCGAGATAAGAACAGCTCCTTCGTGGGAACACCAGTTATGACAGGAGGCGAACAAGGTGACGTCTCTCTCTCTCTCTCCTCTTCCCGGTGAAGCTGAGGAAGACGAGACGATGAGCTGGGCTGGGCCCGCCGGACAATGCCGAGATCAGTCGGAGTGACCCTATGAAGTCCGGTCCGGCTCGGCCCTCAACATCAGCCCTATTTAGGGGGAGAGCGAGCGAGAGAGAGAGAGAGAGACGACCCGCCACGGCGGTCATCGTGGAGTGGCCATGTGTCAAGCCGAGGGGCTTTGGACATCGGACTTCTGGGCTCGACTCGGTTGATTTGCCAAGCCTGCCCAGATAGATCCCACTCACGTCGCCAACTCCGAGGTGGGCAGGTGGTAGACCATCAAGTTCTTGGTAGTTAGCGCGCTTTTTTTATCTATATACCTAAATTGGAATTTCAAAAGTATTAATTATAAATTATAAATATAATTTGGAACCATATCACGATACCAAGTAACATGCAACATCTATTTTGGTAAAAATCGTTTTACTATTTACTAAATTATCGATAGAATGGTCGTGGTCGAATGAAGGTTATATGACAAAGATCACCATAAATTTGCATTTATATTTTACTTGCTTGGCTTAAACCAATTTGACTACAGCAACTGCCCGAGCATGCAATCATGAAGAGGGCCTATGGTGGTCCTTCCGCTCGTATAAAAATATGCACTGCCTTTGGACGATGCCGCAGGTCGCCGTTCTCCTGTCATCCCCCCCTCCCTCCCTCCCCGAGGAGATACCACGTGAAGGTCCCCCTTCCACCCGTCTCCTCCCAGCAGCTCCTCCTCCCCCCTCCCCCACAACTCCTGGACTACTTCTATCCACAGAACCGCACCCTCATCGGCTTCCTTGTCACTACAGGACAGAGTGAGGTGGGGGGGGGGGGAGAGAGAGAGAGAGAGAGAGAGAGAGAGAGAGAGAGAGAGAGAGAGAGAGAGTTAGCGGTCTGGTTGCACGCGCAGCACGCTCACCGATCCTGTCCTCCTCCTCTGCCATCTCCTGTAACATATAGAGACGCTCATCACCGACCGCATGAAGCCAGTTAGGTGGAGAAGTGCCGACAGAGTCCAGCGGAAAGGCTTCCCGGAAGGAGACGAGGGGAGGTGCGAAATCTGGCATCTCTCATCTGGGAATAAGACGAGATTAGGTAGTCCTCGTAGTTGAAGGTTCTCGTGGAGATGACGGTTGGAGCCAGGATCGCCAATGGAGCAGTTGCCGGAGATATCATCTTCATCTCCAGTGACCCGGATACGGCCATGCAATAATATCTGTGGGTCTGCGAGCTGCATGGCCCCAACTGAGATCTTCTGATCTCTTTGGAGATCTGATCCTCCACGGGATCTCCTCCCTGTCTGCGATTCCCCCATCGATCAAACCCTAAAAATACGAGGAGGGTTCTCGGACACGGCGGAGGGCATACCCGTCCGGAAACCCTAACCCCGATCCTGGTCTGGATTTTGTTCCATGTTGACTTTCGGGTCAAGGAGCATCTAAATGCCGAACATTTTGTCCAGAATATGCTAAAGAAGACATGATAATACGGTCTTATTGAACAGAATTCTCTAATTTCCAACGAGACCAGGGCCAATCAATGAGAAGACTACAGTTTGTACCAGCGGCATGTTCATCAACAGTGCGGCCTCCACGGTCTGTACTGCGGCCCTCCAGCCTGCCCATGCCGGATCTTCCGCGCCGAGGATTTCAAAATCCCGCACTCCAAACCGGCACCGGTGCCAAGTATCCAGGGCGATAGTCTACACGCTTCAATCGTTTTCTCCGGTGAAGAATGTAGGAACGAACTGTCCTCTGGACCATCCTACGCTGCCGCAATGAAGAATGTAGGAATGAAGCTCAAGGACCATCCTAATGCCTGTGCATGGCTACATGCCTACATGAGCTACGAGGTTGATGACATGCTCACCATCCCAACATCTTAATGCTTTTATCAATACATACATTATTTCTTATATAATAATAGTTTACTTTATTTTGTCCTATATTTATTTTTATTATTTATACGTAGAGAGAGAGAGAGGGTATTTATGTTTCTCCATGGTAGAATGTAGGCGATCGTATGGACCATCCTAAACCCAGGAAATATCTAGACATCTGCCTAGTCTGGCAGGGTTTATTATCATTACCATTCTATTTCTTTATTCACATTGACTTATATTGATACCAATATATACATTGAGAGAGAGTTTGTGTGTTGTTTTCTCCGGTGCAGAATGTAGGCGATCGTATTGAGAGTATCCGACGGCCAGGGTAAATCTTCGCATTTATTTCAGATAGTGGGCATATAGTGATTTGTCAGGTTAGTTCCTTCTTCATTAGGTAAATATATGTAGTTAGAGGGAAGGAGAGGGAGGGAGAGAGAGGGAGAGAGAGAGAGAGAGTCGTCTCCTCCCTCACAGCCTGGCTTTATCGATCTTATCTATAGAAGCTGCCGAGATACGTAATGAAGTAGCCTATGATTTCTTCCCTCCGTAGAGAGAGAGAGAGAGAGAGAGGGGCAGACTCGGAACACTGTTGACTCGGCCCGCAAGTTGACAAGTCTACCGACATAATACACGTTTTAGAGGACCTTGGGGCTCACGTGCGTGTTGTCGTGTCCCCGGTCTGCACGGAGCCAGAGCCTTCCACGTGGCACGCGCAGAGGTCAGCCTCGTCCCCCCCTCCCCAGGCCCCCTCCACCCTCGGAAAATCCCCTCCTGGCCGCGCCAGGTAGGTCCCCGATCTGGCCGCACCGGGGCCGAGCCCTCGTCCCCCTGGTCCGATGGGCGGCCCGAGCCCTCTCTCCCTGTTCCTCCCCATAACGTCCGTAGATTGAGGGAGAAGAATAAATAAAATATGCGAGGAGCTCCCCCAATGTGACAACGTTCGGACAAGAGGCAATAAATGGGGTTTGTTCTCTATAGTTCGAACCTTGTTAGTTTTATATTGAATGCGGCCACTTGCCGGAAAGGGGGGGCGGGGCGGCGGGGCGGCGGGAGGATGTCCCATCTCATCATCGCCGGCGGCGGCGACCCCGCGGAAAGAGTTTTTAATGTCCAAAGCCTGATCTGACCAATGATCTTGGCGGCTGTATGCTGGGTTTGTCGCCGGCGGCATCCTCCGGCGCCCACTTGACGTCCCCCAAGGGGCCTTCGGCTGCTCTGCGACGCGGATATTCAGTGCCCCAGGGGAGGGGAGAGACCTCCTACTAGAAAATCTGAGGGGAGAGAGAGAGAGAGAGAGAGGAGAGAGAAAGAGAGAGAGAGAGGTGCATACAGTTATCCTTTCTCTCTCTCGTTGTCTCTCGCTATCGAAGATTAAACTGTTTGGATCTACGGCAGAGAGTACAAGATCAGAAGGGTGTCTTCTATGAGTTGCCAAATCAAACGAATCATAGAGAACTAACTCTCTCTCTCTCTCTCTAGCACGCACTGTTGAAAATTAAATAAGATTATTTAGATCTACGGTAGAGAGTACAAGATCAGAAGGTATCTTCTATGAGTTTCCAAATCAAACGAATCATGGAGAGCTAACTCTCTCTCTCTCTTAAGCACTGTTCAAAATTAGATAACGTAGATGTACTTCGGAAGAGAACCTCAGAAGGGATGCAATGGAGGAAATCCACCTCTCCTCCCCCTCTCCCTCTCTCTCTCTCTCTCTCTCTCTCCCTTGCTCGCCACATCTCTAAAACACTTCCCAGAACCAGATAATCTGGAAATGCACTGGCCGAGACAAGGCCGAAGGGATGTTATTGGACCAATCCATCGCATAACTGGGGAGTTTAGCGGAGATCTCCTCCTCGCTCTCCGGAGAAGAAGAAGAAGAAGAAGAGGGGTTTGGGGAGAAGGAAGGGGTCGCGATTTCCCCATCCAGCGAGGTTTCTCTTCCGGTGTCCTTCACACTCTTCATCCATCGTATTTATTAGCAATCAATTCCCTCACTTGCGATGCACTCGGAACGTTCCGGGAGCAGCTGCCACTCGTCCGTCAGTACTTTCTCTCGTAGATCCAATTCTGGCAAAATCTGCTTCAACGGTCATTGGTATCTGTATTCTGGGGACGTAAAAGAAGCAGTACAAGAAGAAGAAGAAGGGGTGGAGAGAGAGAGAGAGAGCGAGGGAAGGGGGATAAAGAGGCGAGCAACAGAGAGACAGGTATAGACTGAAGTAGAAATGTGAGAGAGATGGATGAATAGATGAAACATAGAGAGAGAGAGGGGGGGGTATAATGAGGGGAATAACGGAGAGACAGGGATAGACTGAGGTAGAAATGTGAGAGAGATGGATGAATAGATGAAACATAGATAGATAGATAGATAGATAGATAGAGAGAGAGAGAGAGAGAGAGAGAGAGAGAGAGAGAGAGAGAGGGAGGGAGATACGTGTATACAGAGAGACAAAGAGAGAGATCGTCGTCATCTCAGGGAACAAGAGAACGAAACTGAGATTCCGAAACCCCCCTGCGATGATGCCATCTACCCTTGTTTGAACCTCACCGCCGCAGTGGGAGAGAAGACGCGGTAAATAAATGGGTCGGGCGCCTTCAGAGAGTCTCCCCATCGGGAAGGAGCCGGAGTTAGTAGAGAGCTCGCTCACCTTCAAGCCCGATAATCATTCCTAAATCATCCGTGCTGTCAACGTCAATGAAGCGTGCTACTAACACGAGGCCGGGTTCATCAGCTTCGGCCCGTCGAACGCCGTATGAAAAGAGACGATGTAGGGCAGGCGACGAGACAGACGATGGCCACCGTCCATGACAGCGAACTGTCCAAGCCCATACGGGCCACCCCCTATCCCCCCCCCCACCCCACGAGAACTTCGATCGCGATCTCAGGTCGAAGTGATTCCATCTGTACGCCAATCTTGCCGTTCTTCCTCGGAGAAGAAGATCGGCGGGAGGGAATCTGGGTTCTGAGAGAGATTCGCGCCGGGAAAATATCACCGCGGAGCTTTGGACTGAACCGCCAACAGTCGAGTTGAAAAGACGAATAGTGACCGCGGTCTGATGCCTTAGATCCGAGGTTGCGGCTCTCCGATGAGACTACCCTCCAGCTCGATGGATCTCTGACTTCTGAGGTGGGTTCTATCTCCTCCAGTCGGAGAATCTGTATGAGAGGACTAGGAATGACCGCGGTTAAATATTCCATCTCTCATTTCACTGTTTGGTTCGTTGAAAACGAGGGGCTTCTTGGACCTCTGTCCGTAAACCCTGGACGCTTGCCCCCGTGCTCAGAACGGCGTTAGACATATATACTGACGTATTTTCTGTTGTTCTTTGCATACAGGGAGACAAAAGGGTTTTTTTTTTCACACGGGGCCTGAAGGCTGGGAGATATTCTACTCTATGAGCATATATTATACTTCAGCGTGATCATCACTGAGGGTGAAGAAGAAGAAGAGGAAGAAAAAGACGTAAAACAGGAACTGACAAATCTAACAGTGAAGAGGAATTATCTGCAGTGTCTCGGCTTGTGAGATTCATGGCGTCTGCGGTCAGTGAGATCCGACCAGATTTGCTCGAAGGCCCCGACGATGACGTCGTGGTACTCGTGGGAGTTGAGGGAGAGGTAGCAGGCGAGGAGATCCTCCAGGTCCTTGGAGGAATTGATGTTGTTCTCCGTGATCATCTCCTCCATTGAGTCTCGGAAGTCCCTCTGAGGGTCGGAGGAGAACTTCACCACGGCGAAGCTCTGGGAGAGGCACTTCCTCGGAACCAAACCCCCCGCCGCCGGCGCCGCCGCAGCTGCCGCAGGCTTCCTTCCCCGGTGAGCCTGGATCTTCTTGGTGGCCAGCCTCGGAGAGCTGAGCCGTATCCTCAGACCTTGAACTCCGTCAGGAGATCTCCTGAAGGAGGGGGAGCAGATCTTCCTGTCGTCTCCTTTCCTGGGGGGTTTTGTGAGAATTGGAGGGAGGTGGATCGTGGGCAAATCTTCCTCCTCGTTGGGTTTTCCGGCGGCGGAGTCGCCGCCGCTGGAAGCGCAGTGGTCGTAGCTTTCTGAGACGATAAGCTTGTCGGAAAAGGGAACTTCATCGCCGTTCTCGTCGCCCAAGACGGACGACAGGGGCTTGCTAGCGGGCCTGCCGGTCCTCCGGTGGGTCTTCTTGGATTTCCGCGGTGGGTCGAGGGGGAAATGGGCGTGGGAGGCACTGGGGTTGCCCGGAGTATTGGGGAGGAGCTCCTGCTGGCTGGGGATGTAGTAGGAGCTTCTCCCAGGCTGATAGGACTGCTGCGCCTCCGCCGCTGTCCTTGGAGGCGGAGGGTTGACTTTCTTCCCCCCCTTGCTCATGTCCTTGAGCTTGTAGAACCATGCATTGGGAATCATGTCGGCCATCCTGAACTTGTGGTTCCCCATACAAGAGTACCAGAAGAGGAAACTATGGAAGAGAAGAAGAAGAAGCCAACAGAGCGAGAGAGAGAGAGAGAGAGAGAGAGAGAGAGAGAGAGAGGTCGGCTTCCTCGTCAATCTAGACTTCTCTGAGCTCCAATGTCCTCCTCTTCTTCCTCACTCTCGTCTGGGCTGTGGGGACTGTAGAGGGGGGGCGGCTAAATAAGAAGAGAGAGAAAGGCCGACGAGCGAGGGAGAGAGAGATAGACAGAGAGGGAGGGAGGGAGGGAGGGGGGGGAGAGAGAGAGAGAGAGAGAGAGAAGCGGGCCCACCGTGGACGAAGAGAACAAGAGAGAGAAAGCCGAAGAGGTACGAACTGACTGATGGGCACCTCACCTCAATGGTCCTGTGTGAGAGAGCTCTGCCATCGTCATCCTCCTATTCCCAGTTACTCGTCCCCTCCCTCCCCACATCGCCTCCTCCAGATCCCCATGAACGTAACCAGTTCGACAAAATGCGTGAGCAGTCCGTCACGTTTCACAGCGCAGACGACGACCGACAGCCTGGACGGACCTGATCCACGTCGAGGCCTCCCCGCGCCGGCCCAAATTGAATTTACTCTCCGGGAGGGGCCCACTTCCGGCCCATTTATGGCCAGATGGGCGGATATTGGGCCGGTCCTTCGGAAGACGGACCACCTATTTGATGACGTGGCGGGTCGCCTGCACCAGGTGCCTCGCGAGACCACCTTCTCTGGTCCCGGATAGGCGGACAGGTGGAAGTGTGGGGGCCCACTTGTCCGAATCACCAAGCTGTATCCGTCAATCCCTCCGCCTGGAATATTCCTCAAATTAGACACTTTCTTTTTAAAAAATACGGCCCGCTAAATACAAATTTATTACTTAAATTAAAAAGGTCTAGTCTCATCTGGTCGGCGCATAAACCACGTGGCCGTCCACTCTTCCTCTCCGATCCAACTGCGCAGAAAATCCGCCAGCATGGAATGCCACGTGGTCGCTGCCTGACTGCCACTTCAGACAAAGCTTGCTACTTTGGGTAATGAAAGTCCCCGCCTTATTGGTTCTAGAAAACAATCGCTATCCGGATATCCTTTAAGAAGCCCCGCCTGGTGCTTTGTCGGCTCTTACGAGGTCAAAAGGAGAGGCCTGTGGGGCCCACTCGGCCCACTCTCCGCGGGCAGATTAAAGGGAGACTTTGACCCATTAATGCCCGTCCTTCTGGGGCTATGCCCGGTAAATGGTAAAGGATACATGTAGAAGTTTTTCCACTTATCGGTTATTAACGGAAATGGAAACGGACACGTTTAGTGCAGAAGGCCCCAAAAATAGTATCCTGTAAGCCTTTTCTGGGTTTGTCAAATTATGGGCCTGCTTTGGAAGTTCTGCCCGGTGAGCAATAACGACCCAATTTTGGGCTTATGAAGATAATAGGCCTGTGACGTTACGAGCCCATTAATAAATAAGCTACGAGAGAGAGAGAGAGAGAATGGGCCGTCAGTTTCTGGGCCCCACCAGGATCACCTTTATTTATGGGCTCCTCTATGGGCCCATATGCCAGCCTAAGGGCTCTAGCAGGCCCAACGAAGACTCCCCTAGACACGTGTAAATTAGTTTATTTATTTATTTTATTTTGAAATGGAGCGAAAGGTACCCACACGTGCGGGGAACCCCTGAAAGTACGTAGATACTTGCGCATACGCGAGGCCTCCGCGGCACGTGGAAGGGAGGTCTCCCAAGAACCGGCCTCCTTTTGGGAGGTCTGACGGCGGTGGGGCCGGGCGGTCGTCTGCTGCCGCCGGCGATGAGACGTGGCCATCAGTGAACAGGGCACCGCTCCCCTGCGGCCGCCGGCGCCGCCAGGGCCTGTAAAGGGATAAGGTTCTCTGCCGGAGAAGCTTACAACGGCTACGGAACAAGCCGAGCTCCGCCCTCGCCGGAGCCGTCGCAGTCCCCCCCACATTCCGGCGCCCCCGCTCCACCGCGGGCGGTGGCGCCGCCGTGGTTGCCGCTGGTGGGGCTACTCTGCTTACTTACCGTCTCCGTTGTTCCCCGTGTGCGTAAAGGCCGCATTTTTTTTATTTTTTACTTCACTCACACTCGAGAAGATCAGGAGATCGACCCTATGGATTTTAATATCATACAGCTTCGTTATATCCTGAATACATGGCTCGTTTGATTCATCTGGTTTGACCCTCCTGCTCCCGATCGTCTGTCTCAAAAGGAGAAATATCTGATTATCTGGTTATTGTTATCCATCTTACGAATGATCGGTCGCTTGACGTCATCCCTCCTCCTCTCTCTCTCTCTAGCTTGTTCATCGGGCTTTTGTCTGGAGACGGGCCAGCTCCCACCCGGCCCAAGCCTGTTGACTCTCGCACCGGCGAAGGAGGTGCCCGCCAGGTTCCCCTCTCTCTCTCTCTCTCTCTCTGTATGTGTGTGTGTGACAGTGAGAAGCATCGGGGGTGGCGAACAGCTTGGCTGCCACGGAGGGGGGCATCTCGGGGGGGGGGGGGGTTGGACTGGCCTTTGAGGGCGAGCTTCACGAGCTCAAGTTCAAGAAAGACTCTGACTCGTCGGGCTGGATAAAGAAGAACGGGGTCCACCGCTCCACTTTGCCGGCTGAGCCGGCACCCCCGCCGTCGATTGGACGCCACGCCCCCGAACACGGCGGCGGCCATACGATGCTCTCGATCTGTCTTCGGAGCTACTCCCTCCGCTTTCTCTCTCCTAAAGACAGTGAGAGAGAGGTGGGTAGATAGTGAGAGATAGAGGGGGTGAAGGAGGGAAGAAGGGAGAGGAGATGGAGTGAGATTCGCTGAAAGCAGGGCTTCACATGACTTGTTGAATCCCGAGCTTGTCCTCTTCGAAGCGGCGGCGAGTGAGATCTGAGGAGGCAGCAGCGGAGACAGGGATTTAGGGGGAGGGGCTCACAGGGAAGTGTGGGGGAGGAGAGAGAGAGAGAGAGAGAGAGAGAGAAGACGGGTGTTGTCTGAGATCTCGAGGCTGCGATGCGGGTCGCCTTCATGGACCTTGTCAGCGGCCGGAGGAAAGGAAGGTGGAGACGGCGGAGGAGCCTGCGCCGCCTCTCCTTCTGTTTCTTCTCCCTCTGCGCTCTGCTCACTGGCGGCGCCACCGTCGGCCCAGGTGAGAGGCTCCTCCCTCATCCTAAGTACACCCCATTTCCAGAACCACCGTCATCATCAGACTCACTCAGTTTTCTTGAAAAAGGAAACCTTGTTTCTCTTTCCCGGTACTCCCTCTCCAACGCAGAAAGACGGAATTCCCCGAGCCCAAGAACCTCTCTCCCTCAGTCGCCGGTCGCCGCAGCCCTCTCCGCCGTCCCGCTTCATTCACGCCCGCCGCCGGAGACGTCGGAGGGAGCGGCGAAGCCTAGTTGGTGGAGGAGGCGGCGGCGGAGGAGGAGGAAGAGACCGGCTGCGACGACGGAGGCAGCGGCGGCGACGACGTGGAGTTACATGGTGGGGCCCGGGTCGTACCCTCCTCGCTGCGTGTCCAAGTGCGGCGTCTGCACTCCGTGCAAGCCAGTTCACGTGGCTGTCCCGCCGGGGCGCCCCGTGATCGCCGAGTACTACCCGGAAGCCTGGCGGTGCAAGTGCGGCGGCAAGCTCTATATACCTTGAAGAAGAAGAAGAAGAAGAAGAAGAAGGAGAAGAAGCCCGGCATGGGACGTGTACAGGCCATAAATGGGGGACATCCAAGGCCTCTCCAGGGGTTCCGCCGGGGATTTCCAACGGCGGCGGCGGCGGCGCCCCCGGTGCTTAGATTTGAATCGGCTTCCTTTGGGCGAGTGAATGAAGGCGGAAATTCGGCTGGGACCCTATTTCCAGCATAGTCGTGGCGTTAATAGTTTAATATGATTTGAATCTAGGGCAGTGTGGCCCCTATTTTTTTTATCATTTACTTTGTTTTGGCCATGGTTTTGAGTCAGTTCCGACCATCTACCCTAAATGAGAACGTCTATTGTCGAGGCTCAAAATCTACCATGATCATCACACTTGATACTTTACTTTGATCATGCCGAGTAGCTTAAGTACTCATGCTTTTGTAAAACCAGGATGGAAGACAAATTGCAAACGTGTTATGCTATATGAATGTGCTTAAAATATCACAAGCAAGATAATAGAGATGATTGTATATAAATGAAAAATCACTTAGAAGTTGTCAGCTTTAGAACCCTAAGTTGTTTTTATGATAAAAAATATGAAAAAGTATATCCGTGATGCTAAAAATAGTATAATTCTATATTTAAATGAACAAGATCGTTGATTGTGCTATAGTTGCAATCTGGGAGTTTGAGATACACACACACATGTATATATAGTCTAGAAAAGAGAACTTCCATGTTTATCTTTTTACTCCAAATAGTTCAAATAATAATTCTTCATACTTCAACACCAAGAAAAAAAGAAGTTCAACTACTGCTCTAACCATCCAACCATATATTACACCTACACATCCACAACAAGAAATAAGAAGAATTAATCGTCTCCAATTTATGGAGTTGAACAATATATGAGTGATAAGTTATTAAATTATTTATTTCCTTCATAAGGTAATTATTCAGTTGAATAACTATCTCTCTTCTTGAACCCCACAAAGGTGTGAATTTGAAAGAAGATATATGGGTGAAATCTTGAGTTAACATCAGATGGTAAATCTATCAAATGTAACTTAATAATTATAATTTATTATGTATTTAACTAATGATTTAGTGAAACTCAAGGACATGATTCTTAAAGAGTAAAGAAAGAAAGATAAATCTCTTCATCTGTACTTCTATACAAATCTGCAATTTTTACATTAAACTACTCTAATTCAAAATTTCAATAGTGCTTCACCATTGGAGAATTTTTTTTTATTAAAATTGGTATCTTTAATCTACTCAAGTATTTTTGATGTTAGAGCATATTTAGGTGGTTCTCTAGTAGAAAGAACTTATTTTATCTTGTACCCTTGCTTACAATCAATTGACTTCTTGAACTTGAGAAATTTGATTGATATACAAGTTTCATTCTTTTGACGAATTTTTTTTCTATTAGTATGTAGCAGTTCCTTTATTTTATATTGTCTTGATTCTCAATAAAGTTATAAAATCTTATAGGTTGAGATATATAACAATAAGAACATAATTCATTATATCAAAAAAACCCTAATAATATATCGACTTTTCTTTCTAAATGTCTTGCAACAATGGAGTAAAATATTTCTAATTTAGTTGCCACATTACAATCATTGTGATATAGATAATTATCTAATTTTTTATTATTATTTGTCTCTTCATTCAACTCTATATTAATTGAGCTAATAATGTGATGCTCATTGAAAGAAACCTATTTTATTTTATTTATTATTATTTTTATAATTTTATGATTAGTTGAAACACCAAGAGGGTTGAAATGGGATTTTTCGAAGTGATGTCAAAATTTCAATTCTAAGTGAACTTCTTTGAAATTTTGCTCTATCCATTGACACAAGTGGTTTGTTTGTGTCAATAGACAAGTTGCAGAATATTGTTCACAATAGTAAGATCTCTCAATACTATTCACTAATAATATATAACTCTTATGCTAGTTTGTTCTTCAGCCATATACTTTTTGCCCTATAAGAACCTATCCTTCCAATTTGACTATTCTCCTAAAAAAATATATAATAAAGTTAAGGGAATTAGTAAACAAAATTTTGAGTTCATCTCTATGGAGATCTTTCATTAGATGAGTTATTATCAGGCCAAATAAGGTTGCATGAATTGAGTACTTTCATAAAATCTATACTCTCCTCATAACCCTAATACCTTAGAGCTTGATATATATTAGTGAATCTAGTTTATAATTATTTAATTTTCTGATCAATTTAATGAAGAGTATGTTGTAGGTCTTTCGTCGTTAAAGTGTGCAGTGTGAAGATATCAATAGAAATCACTCATTTTATTAATGTATTAGTATTTTTCATTGTAGAAGTATTATCTCGTAAGTTAGCTTTCATCACCTATTAATTCATCAATTTTTTCAGATCTCTAATATTTGATTTAACTTATTAGAGTCTTATCATTTACTATAAAACATGGTTTCCATATGTTAACCTTATAATTTTTTATTTTTTCATATTCTTGTAGTCTTTTGAATGCAATAGAGTCTTAACATGATCATCAGCTATAAATCATCTAAGTTCACTTTTTGCTAAGGTACTTGTGTGAAGTGTCACTATTAAGAAAAAAATTTAAAAAATAAATATTTTATCTATTATTTATTCTGGAATAAACTACATGAAATTATGAAATAAATATATACTCTAACATAATTGTTAGAATATTATAAATATAATCTTGATAGAGTTATATATGACATATACTTAAGTTTTTATTGGTAAAGCTTCATTCCGTTGGTAACTACTTGTATACAAGTAGTTTTATGACATAAGATAACTTAATCCCAAGGTTGAAAAACTTGGATTTAAACTTAGGCCTAAAATTATAATGGTTATATTAAAATTTTGAATGTATGGAATGTTATATTCACATTAATTAAAATTTGAACTTATAAATAAAAACTCAATTCCATTTTTCTCAATATAAACTATGAATTAAATAATTTAATATAATTTTATTTAATTATCAAAGCGAAGATCAGTATGAAATATTTCATCAAGTATCATATTTCTACTATGCTATCTTCTAAGTTGTTAGGTTCCATAACTATTGACATCCTCTTTAAATCCTAAAAAAAAAGATTACTTTGACATACTATCTAATTTTGTATTCTTAATATCTTGTATTAAGACATAAGCATAATATCTGAACATGTGGATTAGAATAATCTATTGGTTTACAAGATTAAACTCACTTTTATGTCTTCAGTCCTAATGATGTATAAGATGACTAATTCACTAGATAATATGTCATGTTAATTGAATTTGTCTAAAATTACTAAACAAACCATATAAATAGTCTCATGCAACATGCTCTATCAAGGAATGACTTATTCATTATTCATCAACCCCTTTTTATTTTGCCATGTGTTAGGTAATCAAGTAACAAACTATGTTCTTTCAATCAATAGTTCTCAAATTGTTTTGAAGTGCACTCAATTCTAGTCAATACTTTGGTCAACTTGTCAATGACTACTAAAACAGTTTGGTGAGTTGGACATTTCATATAGTGTTGGATATAAGTTTTAACATCCTATTTCATCCTTTACTAACAATATTCTTGACTAATTTATTTAGTTTGAATGAATATGATATAAGAGAACACTTTAATATAATTTGGACTTGAATCAATCCTTAAAATCTTGAAATAGGGTTGTTTTACTCTAGAAATATTTTCATCAGTGACCATTTATGATGAGATCTATCATTGGTCAAAATTGTTATAAATGATAATAAGTATGGCTTACATATGCAATAGTTTGAGGTGACTTTGAGAGATTACTAACAATCCAAATTTTGTACTGTAACCTTATACATGGTGTTGAATTCAAAACCTAAAATTTTAGTCACAAGTCTTGGTGTTATTGAAGCATTGAGTATTATTAAAAAAACTTTAAATTGATTTGATCAATGTAAATCACAAAATAGTGTTGTTCTACGTGATGATTTTAAGCACTCCATACTTTGAAACATTTGTTTCTAATTGAAAATGCTGAAAGAAATTTGAGAGAAGTAGTATTGATTCTATGCTTATGGCTTATTTCAATTGTTCAAAAAAGTTTTCTCCTTGAAATTATTTTTAAGTTATTGTGTGAGAGACCAAATGATCCATAGCAAACCACATATTATTAATGATAACCAATCAAATCAATGAAATCACAATAATTTCATCGATTAGTGGGGGATGACCAAATTTTTTATCACTCTACTTTGTTATCGTCTACTTCTATTCCATTCAAAACTTAATTTTTAAGATATTTAATTATGTGAATACTAAAAATGTATTTCTTCACATTGATGTGTACCTAGTGTTATTGAAGTAATTTGAAGGCTAAAGATACATGTTGATTGTGAGATGACTATTCGTGACTATTGACCAATATATCACCAAAAAGAATAAACAAATATTTTCTCAAAAAATATTTAAAAAATAAGATTCATCAAAGCTTGAATGTTAGAGAAATATTTATAAGATCAAATTTTTTTAGGAATTCATAATTATCATTTTGTTGCATGTAAATTTGGTGATATAAACTTTAAATTGACCTTGGAAAAATTATTATTCTATGCAACTCATCTAAAAATTCTTTGACTATAGAAATTAGAAATCAATTTAAGTTAATGAATAAATACTATTTTTACTAAAATAATACAATTTTAGGATCCTTAGTTGAAGCATATTTTCTAATGATTTTTCAATCTCTAAAAAGAAGGTAGTGAAAAAGATGATTATTGATCAGAGCCATACCTAATACAATGTGGTGATCAATTTCCTTAATTGGGAGTGATCCTTTTCATACCACAAAATTGTGTGAACATCACAACCAATTGTTACTCAATAATTATGCATGATATGTCAACCTCATTTGCATTGTCTTTGATAAATTAACACAATCATAGTAACAACTTTTGTCTTTATCAAATCACAATAATTAGATTTAGGAAATATATAAAACTTACAGAATTGAAGATCAATACTAATGATCATGGTTGTAGTTCATATTGAAAATTTAATGTTGAGATTTTTTTAATCTACTATCATTATGTTTTAAAATTTGAGCCTCTACATTCCAAAAATAAAGTTATTATTCTCTCAATATAAAGGTAAATATTTTTATATCACCTTTAAATCTTGTATTTTGATGGTCATCTCTTGAAAAATACTATGCATCTTCATATATGTGTCATCGTCCAATATAACATTATAAGTTGTGGTTGTAGTTAATGATAGGTTTGATTCCTATATCAATTATGTGATATAACATTATGTGTAGTTATGTAGTCAATCAACATAGTTAATTCTTAGCTGAAAATTTTATCCTTCAACTTTATTATCTTTGTACTACTAGCCCAATAATATAGTTAACAAATATTTTGATGGAAAGTTATTTTTTCTTACCTTGTGTTTGTTTTGTCTTATATTTTGAGAGTTATTCTAATTCATTTGTGACTCCATCATCATCATAAATAAAATTAATTGTAGCTGCTTTTTACATATATATTTTAGTTGAAAATTTTTGTCATAAGAAAATAATAACATTTTTCTCACGTCTAGTGTTATTCATATTTTGGGTGGTTTATATTACACTTGAAGATGTGGTCTTAGTGTTCTAATCACTAGACTTAATAATATAATTTTTTTATTCTTTAGACTATCTTTTTGTATCCTTTAAGACAAATCAGTCATATGAGTTAAATTTCATCATCCATAAGTCACATGGTTCTAGCTTTGATCTAGTGGTGACATTGTTTTCTTTGATGACTTATGTTGTGTTAATATTGTTATTGAGGTTGTATGGCTTGAATAATTTCACTTTAACTCATCTCTCTTGTCTTAATTACTTTAGAAAGTACTTTACATTACTTTCTATGGCAGCTCATAGATCATAATAAATAATAGCTCGAATTCTCTCATCTAGACAACCATTGTGTCATGTTATTTAATATCTAAAAATCATTCCTATCACACACATGCTCACTGTGATTTGAATCACTTTTTTAACATGTCATTAGTATTCTCTAAATCTTTGAATGGCTCTCGAGCATCTGCCAATGTTTATCATACTAATGTCTTGTCATCTAAGTTAGTTGCTACCATCTTTAATTGCTCCATTCCCTTGATTCACTACATTTCAAAGTATAGTTCAACATGAAATATCTATCCATCAATATTTCTTCTATTGAAATAGGTAATCTCTAATTATCATGTTCCCCCAATTTTCATTGTTACTTGTTTTTATAGGTTTGTGGATATTAAGATCTTGTTTTACAACACTTTGATACAACTATGTGAGGTCGCACACCTATATACTTTAGGTCATCATATTGCTAGGTACCTACCTCTCCTATTACCACAACTCCCTCTTCTTTCCTTAAAGATAGAGGTGGGGTATTACCCCAGTTATTTGTGAGTTATGTGACCATTTACACCTACTCCCTCACTACATTATTCAAGGATGAGATCTTATGTATTTCCACCTCGATTACTACTAATATATCTAATAAATGGGTTTGCCCCCTCTTTTCAAACCTTTGATTTCTTCTAAGCTTTTGTCATTATTCTTGTACCTTGTTGATAGGATCCAAAGACAATGAGCAGAAATAGAGTTGGAGATGAAAAAAAAATATTAGAGAGTAAAAAGGGAAAATTGAAATAGAGATTAGAAAAGGGTTTCTAAAGAAAACCCAATAATATGATTGAGAGTGAGTTTCAAAGTGCTAGGTGTTCCCCCAGCTTCCCAAATCACTTCTTCCAAAAGTGTCCCTCTCATAAGACTCTTAAGATCATTTATACTTGTTTTTTCTTTAATATAACCTTTTGTCCACTTATCCCAAGTAACCTATTATTTCACTCATCCTGAAATTAGACCAAGTCAATGGGCCTATTCATGGGCTCACTGGAGGACCCAAAGGAGGGACTGGGAGGGGACCTAGCATGGTCAATATAACTCCCTCACACTTCTCTCAATGGCCATTGCAACGGCTCAACTGATTAAACTAGTCAAAGTCAACACTCAACCGTCATAAAGTCAACAAATTTAGCCAGTTTGTGACCCATAACTGAGATGGGCCTGATTTTAGTTATGGGCCGGGCTCACTGGTGAGCAAAGTGGGCCAAAGCTGATCCAGTTGGAGACCACCCGGATGGTCCCACCGGCCAGGGTCATTGTCCAATAGGGAACTCGTTCATGGAGATGGAGAGGATAAGCAGGATAACGTTCGCGGATCTCCTTCCTGTTCCTCCCTCCTGACCAAGGGTCGGGCTTTCAGTGAGCTCTGCAATCCCACTCTCCCTTGGGCGCGGCTGTAGAGGGGCGCCGGGCCAGGCGTTGAATTTGAGGAGTAGGGGTTTATCTCTCTAATGGTGCTGGCCTGAAGGGGGGGGGAGTTCGGGGGTTTTCAGTTGTTCCTCCCTGCTGGATTTGAGAAAAGGGGTAGACGATGGCGAGCGCGTGCAGTACACTCGGTCTCAGTTCCCCTCGGATTTTGCCGAGATCGGTTCCTGTTTCGCCGTCCAGGTCGAAGCCGCTCCAGGTCCGCTGCACCGTTGGAGGTAATGCTCCGCCCGGTCTGTCGATTTCGTCGTTTATTCCGCGGCGCCTTCCGTGATTCGAAGCAAATGCGTTCGAGCGTCAGTGCGGTTTGTATGAAGGCAATTTAGCGAGAGGATTCGAGCATGTTATATGAATTCATCAGCCTCCGGCTATTCTGTTGTGTTTGCTGTGATGGTGTGGTAGGGTTTTGCAACCCTAATCGCCAATTACATTTTTCCTACATTCTGCTGATCTATTTCTTGTTCTGGTTTCCCTGTTTTTAATTATCTTCACGGAAGCATAATTGCGTTAGCTGATCCTAAATCTCCTCTGATATATTCGGCAAGAGTTTTCGATCTTCACAAGTTATGATGATTTCTTGCCATTGATATTAATAGAATCATAGCAGGATTTCATTGAACTTCTCCTACTTCATGTGTTCATTCTGTCAGCGCCTTGTGTCCTGATGAACTGCCACTGGATGAGAAGGCTCTCTCGAACAGTTTCCAGATAACTCTGAATGTTTCTAAGATCGTTTCGTCTTTTACATCTCACATTTCTGTCCAGAGCTTGTGATGGAGCCGAAGGCTGCTTCTGTAGATGAGCCCCTGCTGCTGAAGGCAGTGAATGGAGAAAAGGTTGAGAGACCCCCAGTCTGGCTCATGAGGCAAGCGGGGAGGTACATGCAGGTTCAGTAACGGCTACATTATTTATTTATTTATTTGTCTTTTTGGCCAGAAATTAGCATCATTTGATTTATATTTTAGCCTTTTTTCTCTATCCATTAATCCTGCAAAACCCTACTTATGAAGATCTTCAGACCATTGCTTCTGAATTTTTTCTGCGTGTACCTTATTTGCTGAATCTGCGCACAAGAACATGCCATCCTTCCGTCAATTCAGAATCAATATTCATCACCCTGGCGCATATAATTAGTGTTGTTGTTATCTAGTCATTGAATGATCCAAGCTTGTGAATTTTGCTTGCATTTTTAATTCTCAGCGGTGTTGAGGTCTGCCATTCTGTCTAAATACTTGAAGATTCGTCATGAACATGTATGAGCTCACACAGTTGACTGCTCTTTGTTTTCAGAGCTATCGAACACTCTGCGAAAAATACACTTCATTCCGTGAAAGATCAGAAAATCTTGATCTGGTGGTGGAAATCTCTCTGCAGCCATGGAAGGTTTTCAAGCCCGACGGGGTGAGATTCCCTTCTTCTTGTGTTTAGGATAACGAGATTATTTCGTATGATTCATATATTATATTTACAGATCAAGCTTCTTGATCTTCCTGGGCACTCATTTCTTTCGACCCATTCCTCGCCTCCGCATGAAATTTATTTGACTGTTTCTTCAATTTTTATTAGTTTTTAAATAATTCTTGGATATGGGAGCTTAAATTTTGGTGATGAGCGCTCCCATGACTCAAAAATATTTTTAATCTTTTCATTTCGAAACCAGTGGCAGATTAATGCATAATTTTAAGGCTAGAAGACTTCAATATTAATGCTAATATTTCCATTAATATTAGCATGAATTCTTTCTTCCTTCAGTTTTTGCATGATTTGGATCGACCGCTCTGGTCTAATCTTTGCTTTTGCATTCTTTGGCAGGTCATCTTGTTCTCAGACATCCTCACTCCTCTCACCGGGATGAACATACCCTTTGACATCGTCAAAGGGAAGGGGCCCATCATCCACACCCCGCTGAGGGCAGCTGCTGACGTTGACCAAGTGAGGGACTTTGTCCCTGAGGAGTCGGTCCCATATGTCGGCGAGGCTCTGAGAATCCTGCGGGCTGAGGTTAGTGGGTAGGAGTCAGCTCCTGCTTCTTAATGATACTTCATTAGATTCTTGTTTCTGAATTGGGTAATAATATGGTTGACGAACTGGTTTTTTTCCTCAAAAAAAATTGAACTTTAAATCTGTCCTTTGTTTGATTTCGTTATGATCTGTCCTTGGCCTGAGCTCGGAGAATCCTGGGTCTGGTCTGAAGGGCCTCAACCTGGTCCAATGTGTGTGTGTGCGAGAGAGAGAGAGAGAGAGAGAGAGAGTTTCCCCGTTGACTTGTGTCATTGACTTTGACCAGGTAAACAACGAAGCGGCGGTACTGGGATTCGTGGGCGCCCCCTTCACTCTGGCGTCCTACGTCGTCGAAGGCGGCTCCTCGAAGCACTTCTCCAAGATCAAGAACTTGGCCTTCTCTCAACCCAAGGTCAACCATCCACCCACCGCCACCCCCGCCATCTTCGACCGATTTTGAAAGATCTCACCGCTGTACGCATCGTCTCCGCAGGTGCTGCACGCGCTGCTGGCGAAGTTCGCCGACTCCATGGCCCGGTACATCGGCTACCAGGCCGACAACGGCGCGCAGGCGGTGCAGATCTTCGACTCGTGGGCGACGGAGCTCAGTCCGGTGGACTTCGAGGAGTTCAGCTTGCCGTACCTGAAGCAGATCGTCGACCAGGTCCGGCGGACCCACCCGTCCCTGCCGCTCATCCTCTACGCCAGCGGCTCCGGCGGGCTGCTGGAGCGGTTCCGCCTCACTGGCGTCGACGTCGTGAGCTTGGATTGGACGGTGGACATGGCGGAGGGACGGCGGCGGCTAGGGCAGGAGGTGGCGGTGCAGGGGAACGTGGATCCCGGCGTTCTCTTCGGCTCCAAGGAGTTCATCACCGCGAGGATCTTGGACACGGTGGCGAAGGCCGGATCCCACAAGCACATCCTCAACCTCGGCCATGGGATCGTCGTCGGCACCCCCGAGGAGAACGTCGCCCACTTCTTCGAGGTCGCCAAGGGAATCAGGTACTGAGAGGCCCCTCTTCCTCGTCCCGATTTTGTTCCTCGATTCCCCTATCGATCCTCTGGGCAGATGATTTCCTTTGGTCTCTCTCTCTCTCTCTCTCTCTCTCTCTCTCTCTCTCTCTCTCTCTCTCTCTCTCTCTCGCTCGCTCGCTCGCTCTCTGACAGTTGTATTTGATAAGCTCCAGGCATAGGCCTAGTCTCTATGGGCAATCCCACATTGACGATGATTTCACTCTCTCTCTCTATCTATCTATCTATCTATCTGGAGAAGTGCAAAATATGATAATGATAATTATTATATTTAAAAATATAGTATGCAATAATAGATCACGGGTATCTCTAAAATCACGAGTTTGATTAATACCATGGTAATATCACGGGTATCTCTCTCTCTCTATCTATCTCTATCTCTATCTCTATCTCTATCTATGTCTATCTATCTATCTATAGAAGAGCAAAATATCATCATGATAATTGTTATACTTAAAAGGTAATATGACATAATAGATGACGGGTATGTTTAAAATCACGAGTTTGATTCATGCCTTGATAATATCATGGGAACGTGTAAAACACGAGTTTCATTAATACCATGATAATATGACAGGTATCTCTCCTTGTCTCTATCTATCTAGCTATCTCTATCTACATCTATCTATAGAAGAGCAATATGATAATGATAATTATTATAGTTACAAGGATAATATGCCATAATTGATCACGGGTATGTCTAAAATCACAAGTTTGATTAATACCATGTTAATATCATGGGTATCTCTCTCTCTCTCTCTCTTATCTCTATATACATCTATCTATAGAAGAGCAAAACATGATCATGATTATTATTATACTTGAAAAGATAATACGCCATAATAGATGACGGTATGTCTAAAATCACGAGTTTGATTAATACCATGATAATATCACGAGTATCTCTCTCTCTCTGTCTCTATCTGTTTGTCTCTCTCTCTATCTCTCTCTCTCTCTATCTCTATCTACATCTATCTATAGAAGAGCAAAACATGATCATGATCAATATTATACTTAAAAAGATAGCATACCATGATAATATCACGGGTATCTCTCTTTCTCGTTCGCTCTCTCTCTCACCATGAGAGAGAAAAGCACGGGATGTAAATGAGAAAACACCTAAAATAAACTTTCATGTTCCTAATAAATGCATGCATGGAGAGGATATTAACGGGCCGGATAAGCCCCGCCCGATCCGACCCGCTCCCACCCCAACCGTGGGCCTTATAATTCTAGCCCGAACCCTAGATGGGCTTGACGATGCCTTGGCCCATTATGAGCGCATGACGTCACCATGTCCACATCCATTGCACGCTTTATAGCTATCTTCTGTGTTTCCACCCTCCACACGTGCTTGATTTCGCAGCTGATTTGAGAGAGGAAACTGCTGCGACGACCGTTGTTAGGCATCGGACAAAAATGTGGGGCCCACAATTTTGTCCTGAGCTGACGTGTTGGATGCTGACTGGATTCGCCTCATGTGATTGGGTTTCCTTCGTTAGGGGGTTTTTTAAGACGAAAATCACGATTTCCTCGCGAAAAAGCGTATTGAGGCCCTCGAGCAGTGGGCCCCACCGCCACGTGGGGGTCGGCCATATCCACTACGTCGGCAGGGCCGAGCCGGGTGGGCCCACGGGCGCGGGATCTTTTCGCTTTTTTACGTATATTTATAAAACGGGGCAGAATAATACTCACAGAATAGGAAGGAGAGAGAGAGAGAGAGAGAGAGAGAGAGAGAGCGAGTGAGAGAGAAGCGGTGGATGGGGTTGGAGATGGAGGCTGGCGGATAGGGTTTGGTTCGTTCGACGGCATATCCTGAGGTTTCTCCTCCGCCCTTTTCTGCTGAAATCTCCGGTTTGGGGTCTCTTTTCTGAACGCTTCTGCTGGGATTCATCGCGGGGCTCTGTTATTCCCGACGTGAGGTATACTGTTTTTTCGGTTTGGTTTGATGTATTGATCTTGTTCGTCTTCTCCTTCTTTTTATCTCTCTCTCCGTCCCTCCCTCTCGCTGTGCCTCTGATCTTGAGTCCGACTTCTTTAGGATTTGATTGTTTTTTCAGTTAATGGTAGTTTCTAGAAAAAAAATTGGGATCACAAGGAAAATTTTCGCGCTCTTCATGAGGTGGTGTTCGTTCACTCCGTTCCTGATTTCTTACCGTGAATTTGGTCCTCTGTCTTATATATGGTTTAATAATTTCAATTTTAAAATACTTTTTGATTTCATCATATGATATCCTATGGTTATATTAATATTAATCTCTATTAGATTTCTAGAAATGGATGCATGAAGAAGAGATTCAACTGCATCAATCAGAAAAAAAAAACGCCGATGATTTATGTTCCTTTTCCATGCCTCATATAAAAAGATAAATTATTCTTGATAAACCGAATGAAATAATTAAACATCACACTTAAGACAATTCGGAAAAGAAATGGAGGTTTCATTTCAGGTAATCTGTATAATATTCAAGCGATTTAACTTCTGTTTTTGGTGGAGAGTGTGGCTGTGCCATGTTGATGAAAATACTTGCAGAACTTTTTTTTCTTTTTATTTTCTTCGGAACTCGAACGACTGTCAATCTCCATGTTTTCCGTAAAAGATGCAGAAATTCGAGTTATTTTTGAATTAGGAGAACGTTGACTGTGTGAACATTCAACAGCCCTCACATATTCATTCATAATTCACTGAAGAACTATTTCATTGACCTTATTTGATATATCACAGCTGGAGTTTGACTATCACTGTCCCCATCTTCCGCAGCTCTCTGAGCAGAGACTCTTTGTCCTGTATGTCAGGGAATGCAGAAAGATGTGCGTCGATTCTGAGGCTCCCCTCTCCTGCGGAATCGAACCACTTGAGACGCTGTTCTCCAATATTTATAGTCTCAGATCCATAACCGCAGCAGGTCAACGGCCGGGCAATGGGCCTTTGACTTCGAGGGGGGCGGCAGCGTCAACCTGTGACCATACCGAAGGAGGCTGACCTCTGCCGATCGAAAAACACTGAAGAAAATTTCAATTTCCTCTGGTGGATGGAGGAGAAAGGCAGCATCCTGCTGCACAAGTACGAACAGGGGAGGCTGCTGGGGCAGGGGACCTTCGCCAAGGTCTACCATGCGAGGGACCTCAAGACCTCGCAGAGCGTCGCCATCAAGGTGATCGACAAGGAGAAGGTGTTGAAGGTGGGGATGATGGATCAGATCAAGAGGGAGATCTCCGTGATGAGGCTCGTCAGGCACCCCAACATCGTCCAACTGCACGAAGTCATGGCCACCAGGGGGAAGATCTTCTTCGTCATGGAGTACGTGAAGGGCGGGGAGCTGTTCGGCAGGGTGGCCAAGGGCCGGCTCAAGGAGGAGGTCGTCCACAGGTTCTTCCGGCAGCTGATCGGCGCGGTGGACTTCTGCCATAGCCGGGGAGTCTACCACAGGGACCTCAAACCAGAGAACCTGCTGCTGGACGAGAATGGCAACCTGAAGGTCTCTGACTTCGGGCTGAGCGCGCTCGCAGAGTCCAAGAGACAGGACGGCCTGCTCCACACCACCTGCGGCACGCCGGCGTACGTCGCCCCGGAGGTGATACAGAGGGCCGGCTACGACGGAGCCATGGCCGACGTCTGGTCCTGCGGGGTGATCCTGTTCGTCCTGCTCTCGGGGTATCTCCCCTTCCGCGACTCTAATCTGATGGAGATGTACAGGAAGATCAGGAAGGCCGAGTTCAAGTGCCCGAGCTGGTTCCCCTCCGACGTGCGCCGGCTGCTCTCCAAGATCCTCGACCCCGACCCGGCTTCCCGGATCTCCACGGCGGGGATCATGGAGAGCTCCTGGTTCTTGAAGAGCTTCGACGAGAGAAGAAGAAGAAGAAGAAGAAGAAGAAGAAGGAGATGGCGCCCGCTGGAGCTGCAGACGACGGCGAGGTGGCGGAGGAGACGACGGAAGCGGTGAAGAAGAAGGAGCCCGCCGGAGATGCAGACGGCGGCGAGGTGGTGAAGCCGGCGAACGCCTTCGACATCATCTCCCTGTCGCAGGGGTTCGACCTCTCGGGGCTGTTCGCGGACGCCGACCGGCGGCGGGAGGCCCGGTTCGTGTCGAAGCAGCCGGCCTCGGTCGTCATCTCCAAGCTGGAGGCCATGGCGAAGGCCCTGAAGCTGAAGGTGAAGAAGAAGGCCGGCGGGGTCATGCAGATGGAGGGCTCCAAGGCGGGGAAGAAGGGCCCCATCGCCATCGCCGCCGAGATCCTCGAGGTCACCCCCAGCTTCCACCTGGTGGAGATGAGGAAGACGAGCGGCGACACGCTGGAGTACCAGACGCTGTGGAACCAGTCCATCCGCCCCTCCCTGAAGGACATCGTCTGGGCATGGCAGGGCGAGGACCTGCCGCAGCAGGGTCAGCCCACTTGCTCTTAATCTGCTACTTCCCTGTCTGTGATTTCCTCAAAATCTTGGCGATTTTGTATCTAAAAGCTCGCCCTGTAATATCTATCTCCGTTGACTTTGGAGAATGATCCGAGTCTCCGGAGAAGAGCCCGAAAGTGGGCCCGAAGCACCGGGCCCTGCCTCTTGTTCTTATTCATTACACCCAAATATATAAACATCGGAAGTTGGGACGTTTTTGTCTACCCGAGGTGTCGCAAGATGAATAGCTTTAGAAAGAAAATAGGAAAATGGCCGTATCGGGTGTTCAGTGACCGAATCTTTTGGGAAAATGGCACCATCTGCCGACGTGGGCCTGTTTCCTACCCACCCCCTTCCCCCCGGAGACGCGGTCAACGCCGCCGCGCGCCGGCCGGCGGCGCCGCCCACTTCGATGTCAACCCGATTCGCGGCAGAGGCGTGCTGGGAATAACACGGGCGGCAGGGCTTTTATTCTCTCTTCCGAATAACACGGACGATCCTGGCGCACTGATCTACCAGGGGGGAACCCAAATTGGAGCGGAGTTGCCCGCCGCCGATGCTCTTGATGGGTTCTTCAGAGCTTGGAGCCGCGGGGTTCCCCACATTTCCGGGAAGAAGAGTTGTGGCAGGAGAGGACGGAGCGGGGAGAGACCTTCCGCCCAGATCCATGGCGGATACAGCGGTGAACAGGAGGTAGGAAGAAGAAGGAACGAAGGGGGGGAGGAGGAAGAATGGGGTTATTCTTCGTCTTCTTCTTCTTCCTCCTCTTTCTCGGATCAGCATCTCTTATCGGGGACGAAGCTCCGCCACAGGTACCGCCCGCTCGCCATGTCCACGAAGGTCCAGAAACCAGACCGCATCGCCGACCGGATCTGTGAAAATCGAAGCTAATCAGAGAGATCCGGAAGGGGAAAATGAAAGCTTGCCGGGTCGTCCTTGGCTACCTTGCCGCAGAGAGTTTCCTCCTCCTCCGGCAGGGTTCCGCCGGCGGCGGACCCCTCCGCCGCCGCCTCGCCGCCGTCCTCCGCCGCCCTCGAGTTGAGCCCCCGAAGCACGAAGAACCCGGCGAGCGTGGCGGATAGGAAGATCAGGATCAGCCTCAGAGGGCACATCTTCTCCCTCCTCCTCCTCCTACCACAAGCGGAAATCGCAGTGAATAATCGAGCGAGGGATGCAGTGGAGATGGCGACCTGCGGAGGAAGAAGACGACGGAGGGCGGTGGGTGGGTCGTCGAGTAGGATCCACCGGCACGGCGTCTCTCCTTGACCCCCCCTCGGACGCGAACTCCGCCGCCGCCCCCCATTTTTATTACAAAAATGGTAACTTTCTTGCCGGAGAAGACGGCGGATAACAAAAAAACCACGCTCCCACTGTTCTTCTTATTAAAAATCCGAGTTTTTTTATCTCTAATTCCCCTATAATATCCACGCCGTCTTGAACCTGACCCATTGTCGTGTCCTCGTCGGCCGACGTTGGCGCCAGGTTCCTCGTGGACTAGTCAGCGCCCTTAGCTGCCACGTCAATGTCACAGTCAACGATCCATATGGAAAGAGGAATACATAACATGATCACTACCACGTATCTCTTGGCATATACATATACGTATCTGCATACACCTTAATGTTTTGAAGGCAGTAGATCGATGGAAAATCGTACTTAATGAACGCATGATCTAGCACGAATGCGATGGGAGTTAATAGCTTCATCGTTGACTTTTTTTACAACATTAAGTCATTCCACTTTCAGTATACTGGCCCCTTCAAGCTTTTAATTTATTCGTAAAAACCCATTTGTCTTTTGATAGATATTAATCCACAATAATCTATTTTGGGACACATTATGCTGAAATTCTTTGATTCCAAAGTCTATTTTGAGTATTTTTATGATTTTTTTACCCAAATATTTCATGCCTGATGTTCGTCAATATATCATATTAAACTAGCATAAAACCGCTAAATGAATGCATTTTGATGAGGGTATGATGGGCATTTTTTCCCAGATTTATGGGAAAAATAAATTTGAACTATCGCGCCTTCCTACCTTCTCTTCCCCTCGGCTTCTTCCTCCGAGGTTAGGGTTCATCTACCGGGAACCAGCTTGCTAGTTCGTAGAAGGTTGCGATCCTGAAATGGCGGCTATGATCTGCTCTCTGGCGTTCCTCTTTCCTTCATCGTTTGCTTCCACGTCTGCTATGCTTTGCTTTCGTTGTGTTCTTCTTTCCTGATCCGTGAGCGATTCGCCGATGCTGCAAAATCCATGGTAGCGTGAACAGCGATGATCCTGAAATCTGTGACGCTCGCGGCCTCCGGCGATCTCCAGCGGGTTCCGGACGCGATCCACGACCGTCCACGCCGCATCCCGATCATCCTGGGGCTCGCGCTGTTCCGTATTTCGGTCCTCCGGAGATCTCATCATTCAGAGATCGGCTCTGGTTGCCGGATCTATTTAGATCGAGCGGGAGGAGGCCGCGAGATGTTTAGGTCACAGATCCGCAGGCCGATGAGAGGACCTGCCAGGAGGGGCCAATGGCGAGGGGATGCAACGAATCTGCATGGTGGATTACAAAATAGACTG